>CAXHSM010000423.1:2372200-2877613 GCA_964019185.1 Maratus speculifer | reverse complement strand
TCTGATAAAGACAATATATTTCAAAAAAGGCTACCAAAAAGGGTATTTTGAACAGAATTTCCCAAAGTCATCGGGACTGAAAATTTAAGTTCAAATAAGAAATTGCGTTTGTCTCTGACTCGTTTTAAAATCCATTTTTGTTCTCAAACACATCCAATTTACAGATCCTCTTATTTAGGAACTATATAACGTAATGCGTTGGGCAGTTTTTTGAGAAAGACGGAATATATATTTCAAAAAAGGCTACCAAAAAGGGTATTTTGAACAGAATTTTCCGAAATCGTGATTGAAAATTTAAGGAAGTGTTCAAATAAGAAATTGCATTTTTTTTTTTACTCATTTTAATATTCATTTTTGCTCTCGAACGCATCCAATTTACAGATCCTCTTATTTAGGAACTATATAATGTGATGCATTAATCGGTTTTTTGATAAAGACAATATATTTGGAAAAAGGCTACCAAAAAGGGTATTTTGAACAGAATTTCCCGAAGTCTTCGTGATTTGAAAATTTAAGGAAGTTTTTATATAGCAAATTGCGTTTTTATGACTCGTTTTAAAATCCATTTTCGCTCTCAAACGCATCCAATTTACAGATCCTCTTATTTAGGAACTATATACTGTGACGCATTGGCCAGTTTTTTGATAAAGATAGAATATATTTTTAAAAATGCTGTCAAAGTGAGTATTTCGCACAAAATTTACCGAAGATTTTTGATTAAATTAATTTTGATTAAAAAATTAAGGATGTATTCAAACAACAAATCGGTTATTTTATGACTCATTTTTAAATTCAATTTTTTTCTCAAATGCATTCATCTGACAGTTTCTTGTTATTTAGGAACTGTATAATGTACTGTTTTGGTCGATTTTTTAATAAATTCAGAATTTATTTCAAAATATGTTGTCAAAATGGGCATTTGAGCTGAATTTTTCTTAAGATGATTCTGATAAAACCAGTTTTTGCAGAAAAATGAAATTAAAAATTTTTCATAAACGGCCAAATGAAGTTATTAAACTGGGTTTATCTCTAATCATATATATATTTTATTTGTTGTTGAAATGAGCATTCTTCGAAATCTACTTCCGCCTATAGGCCCAGCCGACAGGGATTTTTGCAGATTTCTGGTCAATGCTTTGTTTACACTGTTTAAACCTTAATTTGAATGCAATTAATATTGCTATAGAAACTATAAATTTTATTATTTTAATTTACCACTTATTTTAATATTTTACTATACGGTAAGCATTATTTAGACATTAAAAAAAATGCATAAAATATTAAAAGCAAAGGTCAAGTAAATAATAATGTATAATTAATATTCATTACAATGATGAGATGTATTTTTTCTCAATTATTCAGTGAAATTTGCCTCATAAAGGTACAATAGTATTTCACATCAAAATCATAAAATAATTATGTTTTATTTCCGGTTCAGTCAGACTTAATAAAAAGCTTGATTAATGCATGAATACATTTATCAAAAAGATTATTATTATCAGTAATATTAGCAATATTTTGAATTTTTTCAGAAAGACCTTTATTCTTCCTTGATGAAAAAGCATAAATTCAGTAATGTTAGCGAAAACTACCTTAAAATACCGTTAATCCGCCCCCCCCAAACGTGACGAAAAATCGTACAATAGTTAGAAGGGGGCGCTTACACGGGATTTTTCCGTGATCGTTCAACAAGATGTACAGGAATGAATCATGATGAAATGAATGAATCGTTTAATTAATCATGAATTTTTATACTTGAAAAAAATTAGGGTTTTTTTTTAAAACGTAAATTCTGTCGAAAAAATGCAGAGAAAAAGAGAAATTTGTAAAAAAAGCCAAAACAAGCATGAAATCGATTAAAAAATCTCAAAAAAAAAACGCAAATTTCATTAAAGAAATAGTATTTTATTCATTTCATAATAATTCATCTCACTCAATCGCCTTTGAGAATGGGGTGGGAGGGCGCTTTCTCGGGATTTTTTGAAATTTTCAAATTCTTTATAAACCTTTATAAAAGAAAGAAGGGCGTTTGATCGGGAAGGGCGGATTAACGGGATTTTACGGTAGACATTAAAATGTATATAGAAGTGATATAAAAATAAAGTCAAATTGTGTCCCTGATTCTTAACAAAAAGTTTCATTGTTTACATCTGTAAATTATATGTGATTTTAGGATTGCAGATTCGAGGGAGTCTACTGTATTCATTATTAAATTTACGACTCATTATTTTAATTGTTTAAATGTTAAGTGCATATTTCAATAAGAAACAAACCTCTGTTGGCCTGAGAACAGTGGCGCTTTGGTGGTGGCTCCTCCCCCTCATATTCAAGAAAGTTAGGTAAAGATAGGGTGGTTTTTAAAAGACAAAAAGAAGAATCTTTACGATCCAATACAGGGAGTGATTTCGCTCCACCAAGGAAAAATACTGAATCTGTAAAAATACTTGGGGTTGATGGCGCTCTTTCAGTGACTGGCAATTGTTTATTTGCAGCAGGAGGATTTCTGGGTGGGGGAGGAGCTGCGTTGGTTGGTTGTGGAGGACGATGACCTCTTCTACTTTTTCCACACCGAGGATTTTCATTGTCACCACCAGGACCCTGAGTACCTCCGTTGTCACCACCAGGACCCCGAGTACCTCCGTTGTCACCACCAGGACCCCGAGTACCTCCGTTGTCACCACCAGGACCCCGAGTACCTCCGTTGTCACCACCAGGACCCCGAGGGAATCCTCCTGGCCCATGTTGTTGTCCATTTTCTGGAGCAGGGTTTTCAAAACTGCAAGAAAATAATGAAGAAAAAAATATTAACAAAGAAAAATGTACATTACAAAAAACTTAAAACTTTTATGTTGCCATGTATTTTAAAGTGTTGGTATTTAATAAAATAAAAAAGATATAAATATGCAAACATTTTTATATAACACCTAAGACACTTAAAAATCAAATATCAGAGATTACCATCCAGAACTGGAAAAGCATATCTCTTCTTGGACTTTCATTGATTTTACCACTCGATCACTTTATTGAAATCAATAAATATGCAACCTAACATATTAAAATTCTAAGGAAATCTAAAAATTTTCCTCAGCAATTTCTATCATTAGCCGTAAATATACAAGAATGCATTTGCTTATTCTTTATATATTAGTCCAATATGTTCTTACAACTTATTTCTATATTAGCTACGACTTATACACAAGCCGCATATTAACCCTCTATCTACCGATGTCACTTATATGTACCATTCAAATAACTTATTTAAAAAATTCTTTGAATACATCAGTTAGTTGCAATACTGTTTAGAATGAGTTACAGATACATTACTTTATCTTGTTTCAAAAGCATTATTGGTTACACACACAAAAAAATATTTTTTTTTAAAAGATGATTTCTTTTGAGTTTGCATCTTTTCAGCTTTTTTGGCGCTGAGAGAGGGGAATTTTTCAATGCAGAAATATTTCTATACTTATATTGTAAGAACATCATATAATTAAAAATAAAAGATTTTAATAAGGTTATAAAAACTGCACAAAATCCCTATACATTCAAATTTAATTAATCCTTTAAATTTTTATTAAATGACTATGTAAATCCTTTAATTTAGTTTAAACAATTTGCATAAAATGCTTTAGAATGTAAAATTTTCCTAATGCGGTAGATAAAAGATTAAACTAGAGTAGGAGTGCATGATCTTTTCAAGAGAAAGGCCACTTACGAATATATTAGGGTGGTCGAGGGCCACATCAATAACAGAGAGAATTTCATTTCAAGGAGGTGATCTGTGGTCTAATCGGATAAAAATATTAATTTTAGAGGGGAGTGGGAGATTCAACCTTTTTAAGTTCACTTACCCAGTCAAAATATCCAGTTCAGTTGTTCAGGATATATATATCAGCAATTTTTACATTTGTATATATAACAGATATAGCAAGGATTATTTTCAAGATTTGATGATATTCCTTGACTTTTTTCAGCTGAGTAAATTTTTTATTAAAAGAGGCAAAAAACAAATATAAGTGGCTGGTGCCGAAAAAAAAATATAAACTTTATAATGAAGAGAGAATGAACCAATCAACAAGATTTTTCTGTGCCTGATCAAAGAAATTTGCAATTTTTATGAAGTTAATCGCCGAAATTCTCAAATTTTACAAAACTGATCGACAGAATTCTTAATTTTTTCCCTTATGATTAATAAAATTCCAAATTCTTCCATGCCAGATGGACAAAATTCGCGATTTCTACGAACTTTATAGAAGAAATTCTCGATTTTTCTTTGCATAATCGACAAAATTTGTCTGTGCCAGATCGACGAAATTCGCAATTTTTACGAAACTTATCGTCTAAATATGAGATTTTTTAAAGCCGATTGATAAAATTTGCAATTTTTACTAAGCCAATCGACGAAATTTGCGATTTTTTTTTTTGCATGATCAACAAAATTCGCAATTTTCCTTCACCCGATAGACTTAATTCGCAATTTCTTTTGAACCTGATCGACGAAATTTGATATTTTCCCCATGAGATCGACAAAATTTATGATATTCTCGTGCCCACCAACGAAATTTGCAAAAGTTCGGAACTCTATCAATAAAATTCACGATTTTTTTTACGTCCGATTGACAAAATTTGTGCTTTTATTCGCCTTAAACTGATGAAATATGCATTTTCCGCGGCCAGTCTACGAAATTCTCGATTTCATTTTTTTTATATATATAAACTGATAATATTCACGATTGTTTTGCAAATGAAATTTTCAATTTTTCTACTCATCATCTCAAAATTCGCGATTTTTCCATGCCTTATCAACGAAATTTGAGGAGGGGGGAGGGACTCCTTGATCGAGAACATTCGCGATTCTTTCGTGCCTGTTCCCGATCAATGGAGTTGATTTTTTTAAAATATATACGGGATAAACCAAGATAACATGCAATTTTTTCATAGCTGATAAATTTAATTTTCAATTTTTTCGTGCATCATCAACAAAACTGATTGATTTTTTTTTTGCCCGAGCAACGAAACGTGCAATTTTTTCGTGGCCAACCGACAAAATTCACAATTCTTCTGTGTCCGGTCAGTGAAATATATATATATATTTTGCGTATATAAGGTTATTTTGTTCCTATGGTTAGACAACTTCAAACTCTTGTCTTTTAGAAAAGTAGAAAATAATTTATTTGCAGATCTTCAGAACAACAGAGTCTTCGAAACTCAAATATTACTAGATATTCAAAAATAATTGTTCAAATCTATCGTACAAGTACAGATATAGGTCCCAGACACTCCTTATACAATGTCTCAACACTAAATAACATTCAAAACAACGTAGAGAAAAACTCAAGCAAACTTGCTTAACGCCTTGTTCACTCAATGACTGACTGGTAAATAATAATAACAGCTCGTATCGCTCTCCTTATATAGGCTCGCAGCATGCAATGGAAATTTCCACAAGCTTCTCGAAAAATCCAGAAACCCATGGAATAACACTCAATGTATCAGCAGATCTAAGGGGGGGTTACCATAGAGAGGGAAAGGTTACCATCGCCAATAATCGCCAAGGTTGTCGCCAACTTGACGATATATCGCCAAATTTGGCGACCAAAATTAATCGCCAAAAGTGACGCCAACTTGGCGATATCTTTATTATTTCGCCAAGCTGCCATAGACATATACTGAAAATAATAGACAAGTTTGCTTGATAACAGAGACAATGTAACAAAAACTAATATTAGTAAAGGAATGGAGCTTAATAAGATTAATTACATTATTTTACAGTACAAACACTAACTATTTACAAAATTCGTAACACTACCCCCTCCTCAAAGACTGCATATCCCGGGCAGTGCAATCCTCGAGTTAGAGGAAAACACTTAAAATAAATAAACAAATAAATAAATAAGTAATAATAATAATAATAATAATAATAAGATTTACATAAATAAGAACTAATTACTATTCATATATTTACAAAAAGTGACTTTCCTGACCATGGTCTGAAATTCCAGTTTTGAATTTCTATTCACTTTGGCCAAAATAAGGGGCTAGCCGGTTATAGTGTACGACCTTGGGTTTGGCGTGTGGCGATTTTTGTATGCGTACAACGACGTCATTCAGCCTGTTGACGACTGTGTAAGGACCGTCCCAGTTTCTTAGTAATTTAGGCGACAGTCCCTTACGACGTATGGGATTCCACAACCAAACTTTGTCACCTTCGTTGAACTCATGTCCAGTTGCCTTTATGTCGTACCGTGTCTTCATCTTTTCCGATGCCAGTCCAATTCGGTTCCTCGCTAGACAATGAACCTCCTCAATCCGTGCCTGGAGTCCATCCACGTATTCTTCAGGCGACAAAGGAGCGTCAGGAGGAAACAAAAGGTCCGCAGGCAGACGAAGATCACGACCAAAGAGCATTTGAGAAGGGGAGTAACCAGTGGCCTCATGAGTGGCACTCCTGTAGGCAAGCAGGAAAAGAGGCAATTTCTTGTCCCAGTCCTGTTGGTATCTAGACACCAGGAGAGAGAGGCTATTTAGGATGGTACGATTGAAACGCTCCACCATGCATAGCCGGATTAAGGGGGCTGCAGCCCCGGGCCCCAACCAGTCAGGGGCCCTCAGCAGACGCTTAAGTTGTACCAAAGTTTCGTTTAAAACAATCACAGGGGTGTAAGAGTTGTGCGAAATCGCCGTTTTTTTTGCAACTTAATTTGAATTGCCATTTGACGTCATTGCTGTCAGTATCTCCGAAAATTTCCAGGTTTAACAAAAGTGGAGATGAAAAAGAAACAAAAAGGGTCGCGTAAAAAGTGCGAATTTCGTCAAAAAAAGAACGGATTTAATCAAGATCGCGGAAAAGCGCAATTCCCTTCAAAAGGCCGTAGAAAAGCGTTAATTTCGTCAAAAGGTCGCGGAAAAAGCGCGAATTTTGTAAAAAGGTCACGAAAAGAGCACGAATTTTGTCGAACGGTCGCGGAAAAAATGCGAATTTCGTCAAAGGATGACCCAAAAAACCGCGATTTTGGCAAAGAATCGTAAAAAAACGCGAATTTCATCAAAGGGAGGAAAGAAAATGAGATTTTCTTTAGAAGATCGCAGAAAAAGTGCAAATATAATCTAGAATTCGCGGAAAAAGATCAAAATTTGTCAAATCATCGTGAAAAAACGCGAATTTCGTCAAAGGGTCGTGAAAAAACGCAAATTTTGCGAAATAGCGAAAAAACCGTGAATTTTGACAGAGGACAACGGAAAAACGCGAATTTCGTCAAAGGGTCGTGAAAAAAACGCAAATTTTGCAAAAGAATAGCTAAAAAAACGTGAATTTTGTCAAAGTGTGGCAGTAAAACAGAATTTCTTGAAAAGTTCTTGGGAAAAAGCGCAAATTTTGTCAAAGGATCGCGAAAAAACGTGAATTTTGACAAAGAATCTCGGAAAATTGCGAATTTCTTCAAAGGTTCGCCAAAAAACGTAAACTTTGAGAAAGAATGACGAAAAAACGTAAATTTTGTCAAAGTGCGATAAGTGTGAATTTTTTGAAAAGTTCGTGGGAAAAAGCGCAAATTTAGTCATAAGATTGTGGAAAAAGAGCGAATTTTGACAAAGAACCGCTAAAAAACGCAAATTTCGTCAAAGGATCATTGTCGAAAAAATGCTAATTTTGAAAAAGAACCGCGAAAAGAAAGCGCGAATTTTGTCAAAAGTTGGAAGAAAAAGTACAAATTTCATAAAAAAAATTGGGAGAAAAGCGCAAATTTAGTCAAAAGATCCAAAAGTGTCGCCGCCGAAAATAAGCGAATTTTGACAAAAAACCGAGAAAAAGCGCGAATTTCGTAAAAAAATTTTTGATAAAACACGAATTTCGTTAAAGGATGGCAGAAAAAGCACGAATTTCTTGAAATGATCGCGGGAAAAGCACAAATTTAGCCAAAAGATCGCGGAAAAGAGTGAAATTTGTCAAAGAGACGCGGAAAAAGTGCAAATTTCTACAGAGGATCGCTTTAAAAAAAACGCAAATTTTGTCAAAGAATCGCTGAAAAAACATGAATTTTGGCAGAGAATCTCTGAAAAAACGCGAATTTCGTCAAAGAGTGGAAGAAAAAACGCAAATTTCGGAAAAAGATCACAGGAAAAGCGCAAATTTTGTCAAAAGGTCGCGGAAAAAAGGCGAATTTAAAAACACTATTAAAAAAGAAAAAAATAAAGAAAAAAAATGATTAACATTATACATATTCAAAATCTAAGATTTGTATTTTAGGATTAAAAAAACAAAACAAGGGTGTGTGTGTGTATTTGAGGAGGGGGTGACATTCAGTATTGTGATAGGAGGCTTAAGATTTCAAATAGCGTAAGGGGGGGCCCAAAATTCCCAGTAGCCCCGGGCCCCAGAAGTGCTTAATCCGGCCCTGCCACCATGCCGTCCGATTGAGGATGTAGAGGTGTAGTTCGAGTTTTGTCCGTGCCAAGTAGTCCACACATTTCCTTAAACACAGCCGAATCAAAGTTTCTTCCTTGATCAGAATGGATTTGAAGAGGAACTCCGTATCTGGAAACCCAGTGTTGAACCAGTATGTCTGCTACGGTTACCGCCTCTTGATTAGGAATGGCGTAGGCTTCAGGCCACTTAGTGAAGTAGTCCATGACAACGAGGATGTACTTATTGCCATCAGATGTTCTAGGAAGAGGACCCAGAATGTCTAGAGCAATTCGTTCGAAAGGAGCTCCTACATTATAACGTTGTAATCATCCACGGGTTCGCCTCTTTGGACCTTTACGTGCTACACAGGTGTCACAAGTTCGACACCACTTCTCCACATCATTGCGAACATTATTCCAGTAGAAACACTCTCGAACCTTTTGCAGGGTCTTCATTACACCAAAATGACCTCCTGTAGGACTACCATGAAGTTCTTGAAGGACCATAGAAATTCTCAACTTAGGGAGTAGTAGTTGCCATCTACATGTCTTTCCATCGTCAGACTCCCATTTTCGGTACAAAATACCGTTCTTCAAATGTAGAGAATCCCAGAGAGCCCAATAACGTTTAGTCGTAGGATGGTAATGGGCCATGTCTTGCCAGCTGGGCTTCCTGTTGGACTCCGCTTTCAGCTCTAGAATTGGCTTAATTTCAGGATCAGCAAGTTGATCTTTGCGCAGGCTCTCGTCACTCCACGGATCTTGCGATAATGTAGACCCAGTTGCAACTTGTCTTACTATAAGACCTTTGACATTAAATTTCTTCTCAACCCGGTCGCAGTATCTACAATTCTCTGAGCAGGGACTTCTTGAGAGAGCATTTGCATTTCCATGTGATGAGCCTTTTCGATGGCGTATCTCTATATCGTACTCTTGAAGCTTTTGTATCCACCTGGCTATCTGGCCTTCAGGATCCTTAAAATTCAATAGCCAAGTTAGAGAAGCATGATCAGTTCGGATCAGGAATTTTCGACTGTAAAGATAGTGATGGAAATGGTCTATAGCTTTCACTACAGCAAGAAGCTCTTTTCTTGTTACGGAGTAGTTTCGCTCTGACTTTGATAAGCATTTGCTGAAATAGGCGATAACACGCTCCTGGCCGTTGATTTCCTGGGACAGTACAGCGCCAATGCTTTCGTTACTTGCATCCGTATCAAGTATAAACTGTTTATCGGTTTGAGGATATGACAGAATTGGAGTGGATGTTAAGGCCTCCTTAAGCTTTTCGAAAGCAGCATCACATTCCTGTGTCCACATAAATTTTTGATTGGCTTCTGTTAAATTATGAAGTGGTCTTGCAATCATCGAGAAGCCTTTGACAATTTTTCTGTAATAGGTGCATAATCCTAGAAAGCTCCGAACTGGTGAACATCTGCTGGACGATTCCAATTTTTCACAGCCGATATCTTCTCTGGATCAGTCCTAACTCCTTCCGCCGAAATGATGTGTCCAAGGTATGCGACTTCATTGCGAAATAATCCGCACTTCGAAGGGCTTAACTTCAAATTAGCTTTCTTCAATTTTTGCAGCACCCGCCTGAGGTTGTTCAGATGTTCTTCAAAAGATTTTCCTATGATTATGATATCATCCAAATAAATAAGACATGCTTCATATGACAGTCCCCAGAGAACCGTTTCCATAAACCGTTCGAAAGTTGCAAGTGCGTTACATAGACCAAAAGGCATTACTTTGAACTGCCATAATCCTTGTCCCGTTGTAAAGGCAGTCTTCTCGCGGTCGTCCGGATGGATCTCTACCTGCCAGTAACCACTCTTCAGATCCAGAGTCGAGAACCAAGTGTTGCCCGCAAGTGTGTCGTCGATCCTTGGTAGAGGGTAACTATCCTTTTTAGTGACGTCATTCAGTCGACGGTAGTCTACACAAAATCTTGTAGAACCATCCTTCTTTCTTACTAATACAATGGGAGACGCCCATGGACTTGTCGATGGTTCGATGATGTCATTTTCTTCCATATCCTTAACATTTACGGAGGGGCTGTGACAGCATCTGTCCGGGCTTACGTGTATTCTCAGGTAGACACTGAGCGAGCCCCTCCGTAAAGCTTAATTAAATTTTGCACCTCTTCTTGCTTGGCAAAAGGTAATCGTCTAGGATGTTGTTTAATAGGTGAGTGATTTCCAGTATCAATTCGGTGTTGTGCCATTTTGGTTCGTCCAAAGTCTTCAGATGTTTGGGAGAACAAACTTTGGAATTCCCTAATTAAACTTTCCGCAGCATCTCTCTGGTTTGGATCTAAGTCCGTATTTTGTAACAAATCCTTGACTAAATTATGTGAAGATTTCTGAGAGTGATCGGAATTTTGACTTATGCATGTCACAGAAGCACAAGACGCTATCACCTCTCCTTTTTTGATAGTCCTCGTCTTATCACTGATGTTAGCAATTCTGACTGGAATTGTCTTTTTCGAGAGGTCCACTACAGATGAAGCCACCAATATTCCTGCTTGTGTACTATTGTCTTCGGGATAATCTATATGGCCAAATCGATAATTAGTTTCATTTTTAATTACAGCTGGAACTAAAAATTCTGTTCTTGGATCTAGATTGGTGTCTTCTTTGGCTATTACTAGTTGTTTACATTCAATTTCGTTATTTAAACCAAAAAGACTTATTTCTTCAAATTTTGAGAGCATTTTGTTATTTTTGAAATCAAGTTTGAAGCCAAACTTCTTCAGAAAATCTAGCCCGATTATGCAAGGATCTGTTATGTCAGCCACATATGCCGTATGATAATATTTGCTTCCTCCAAAGTTGATGGTTAAATTGGCCTTTCCATATATGCCTATCTTGTTGCCCGTCACAGTTTGCAGGGTAACGCATGGTGGAGTCCAGATGAGTTTACATTTCAATTTTCGAGCCAAATCTTCTCTTATTATTATAACATTGGCTCCTGTATCGACAATCATACGGCACTGAATTCCGTTAATAAAGCCTATCACGTATAATTCATTATCACCGCCACTCATTTTTGATATCTGGAGGATCTTCAGATGGGGCTTTTCATTCTCTGGCAACCTCCGCCCCGCGAGATGGCCAAAACTTAGTTTCCCTGCTGACTGTTTGAATTTATCTCACGTTCGTGGATTTTGGGGCAATTTCTTCGGAGATGTCCTGTATCACCGCATCCCCAGCACGTGAGATTCTGTCTCCTTGAGTTTGTTCTTCCATATTTTAAGGCTTCAATCTCTTGATTTATTTTCTTAATTTCTTTCAAGAAGTCGATCTCAGTGTCTGAGCTTTTGTTCACCGTTGCCCCTCGGACTGAATGACGATCTCTTCGGCTGGCTTGTGTAGCTGCTTCCAACTTTAAGGCATATAGTAATGCAGCCTTTAAATCCTGTACATCTGCCATTCGTACCGCTATTTGCACTTCGGAATCTTTTATTCCGTCTACAAAGTACTGCAGTGAGAGCATTTCCCGTACATTTTTTGGGCAGTCGATGAATGCTAAATTTACAAGCCGTTCAATTTCTGAGGCAAACTCCTGAAGGGTTTCACTCGATTTTTGATGGCGGCTCTTCATTTGTATTCTCTTATAATCTTTCAACAATTTTTCTCCGAATCTCATTTCAAGTGCACAACTTAAAGTCTCAAAATTGAGTTGCGTCATATCGGGCAAAATTTGCAGCACGTCGGCGGCTTCTCCTCTCAAAGACGCTGCCAGTTGACAAGCTTTCACCTCGTCACTCCATTTGTTCGCTTCGGCTACAATGGTAAATTGGGTCTTGTAAACTTGCCAGGAACTCTTTCCGTCATATGTCGACAGCTTAACGTGCACAGGAGAAGCAGGCGAATCCCTAAATTCTTCATAATTACTACTGCACGCTGAAAGCTTCTTCTCCATGTCTTGTATTCTTTCCTCTATTTTACTCTCCATCTTCTTTTCAACATTGCTAACTTCATTCTGAATTTTCTTTTCTACTTCCTCTATTTTTCTTTCCATTTTCTCTTCAACATTACTAACTTCATTCTGAATTTTCTCTTCTACCGAATTTATTCTTCTCTCTACCGACGCGAACTTTTCTTCCAAAGTTTTCTTCATTTCTTCTTGGCTTTTATTAACTTCCTCTAATTCTTCCATTCTCTCTTGGCTTCTTCTGATTTCTTCAGCCACCTCTTCTTGGCCTTTTGACAATTTTATTTGTCAACTGTTCCATTCTTTCTTCGTTTTTATTCATTTTATCCGCCAACTCTTCTTGGCCTTTATTCATCTTTTCCGCCAACTCTTCTTGGCCTTTATTCATCTTTTCCGCCAACTCTTCTTGGCCTTTATCAGTTTAGTTTGTCAACTCTTCCAACAACTCTTCTTGTCCTTTGTCAATTTTATTCGTCAATTCTGTTTTTATGCCATTGATAGCATCTAATAGTTCTTTCAGTTGTCCGTCCATTGCTCTTATTTTCGCCATAAGATTCCAACTCCTGACACCATAAATTGTTGCGTATATAGGGTTCTTTTGCTCCTATTGTTAGACAACTTCAAACTCTTGTCTTTTAAAAAAGTAGAAAATAATTTATTTGCAGATCTTCAGAACAACAGAGTTTTCGAAACTCACAAATTTTACTAGATATTCAAAAATAATTGTTCAAATCTATTGTACAAGTACAGATATAGGTCCCAGAGACTCCTTATACAATGTCTCAACAGTAAATAACATTCAAAACAACGTAGAGAAAAACTCAAGTAAACTTGCTTAACGCCTTGTTCACTCAATGACTGACTGGTAAATAATAACAACAGCTTGTATCGCTCTCCTTATATAGGCTCGCAGCATGCAATGGAAATTTCCACAAGCTTCTCGAAAAATCCAGAAACCCATGGAATAACATTCAATGTATCAGCAGATCTAAGGGGGGGGGTTACCATCGCCAACAATCGCCAAGTTTGTCGCCCACTTGGTGATATATCGCCAAATTTGGCGACCAAAATTAGTCGCGAAAAGTGACGCCAACTTGGCGATATCTTTATTATTTCGCCAAGCTGCCATAGACATATACTGAAAATAATAGACAAGTTTGCTTGATAACAGAGACAATGTAACAAAAACTAATATTAGTAAAGGAATGGAGCTTAATAAGATTAATTACATTATTTTACATTACAAACACTAACTATTTACAAAATTCGTAACAATATATATATTTAGCTTCATGGGCAGAATTCGTGATTTTCCATAACTGATGAACGAAATTTCTAATTTTTTTCAAGCCTCAAAGACAAAATTTGATATTTTTTGACACTTAATAAAATTCACGATTTTTCCAAGCCCGACCTACGAAATTTGTTATTCTTAGTAAGCGAGTGACAAAATTTTATATTTTCCACGGTAAATGGATGAAATTGATGATTTTTTCTGCAACCAATGTACAAAAATTGTAATTTTTTCCAGTTGAGAAGTTCGCAAGTTACATATTAACCCATCACGGGCCATAGGTTGTGCATCCCTAAGTTTTATTTAAGTTAAAACACTTTAAATTATTAAAGTTTCTTTTCTTGAAAAGAATCATCCATTAATGGCTCTATATGTAATTATATTTATATGCTACAAATATATACCTTAATATACAAAACAAAATTCAGCTTGAAAAAAAAGAAATGATTAAGAACTACCTTCAAACAATTTGCACTCATACAGTTGAATAATTGAACTTTTTTTTAGCGTTACTACATATAAAGATGATTTACAGCAGTTAAACATACCATGTAGTACAAAATATTTCAATTAGCGTATGAAAGCATATCATAACTGAAAAAAAAATCTAGGATTGCTACTGAAATAGGAGTATTTTACAAAAATTTCAGTCTAATGGCATAGTGTGAACTGGATTCCCCAAATTATACTACATACCCATTACAGAAATAAAAAAAATTCTAAATTTCATATAATACTAGTTGACATTTCAGAAATGCAACTTCTCTTCCCCCCCCCTCAACTACCATCACCACAAAAAATCTTAGTATAAGGGTTAACAGAAATTGTATTCTTTAATAATTTGAGTGTTTCAAAGTAAGTTTCTTTTAAGCTGGAAAAAAACTTTACTTGTAATTGGCTTAAACAACTATCACAATCTAACTGAAACAATTTTAGACAAGGGGAATAGAAGTATACATTAATGAGTCAATTAAAAACTTTATGGGGATGTGATCGTGAAAAGTAGAAAGGAAAAAAATTAGAGAATTTAAACTTTTAAAAACTAGTTTAAAAACTAGTTCCAAAAACATAGATTTTCTTCATCTGTCAAGATGCAAGGCTTGTAGCACTAAATTGGCAATCTTCATGAAGTTTTATCAAATTCCTTGACTTTTCCAAGCTCACCAGGTTTTTAGGTGGAAATCCTTCATCATTTAACCAGATCTACACAACTCTGAAAAATATCCCCCGATCTTTTTCAAAAATTTCCCTGACCTTTCTCAAAGATTGATAAAATATTATAAAACTTTCCATAATACAGAACTTAATCCAGTTAAATGCTAAAAAAAATATGAACTGTATGAATTACCAATTTTTAAATTTTTTTTCAGGCTATACTCTTCTAATATAGTTTGCATAAATTTCCAATAAAAAACTTTTAGATTGGAAAAAATAATTTAAAAATTTCTTCCTTTATGACAATAGCCGAGATTTTGATGGAAACGGACATTTAAATTATTTTCTGACCACTTCAATTATTGAAAACTTTCCCAGACTTTTTCAGGGTTCATACTCATTTTCCAAAAATCCCCTGATGCAATTTCCGGGATGTACAATATTTCCATACAAAAAATGAATGACATTTTGATATTACAAATTATAATAAAGTAGGCAAACAGTAACAATTGCTCCCAATTTCCCAGAATAGACTGCATTTTGGAAGGTTTTTCCAGATTTGAGAAATATTTTGTATTATCCCCTGATTTTTATCACACACAGGAAAAAACACACACACAGAAAAAAGGTAAGTTGTACAATTTTTGCTTGCACAGAGATACTTCTGTACAACTGTAATAAGTTACTCGCCCAAAAAAAGCATAGTTACAGTCTTTCACAAGTAATTACGTAAAACATAGTCACTACTCCCGCCTACTTGTAATCGAATCATTCGATTATGGAATATTTTTTCATTCTCCTTTAAGTTCTGGCAGTTCTAAACTAGCAGCGGAAAAGAATCAGCTCTCAGGATCTTTTTTTGAACCATTTAAAAAAAATACATTTAGAAGCAGGTCATTGTTTCACTGTTTAAGTGGGCAGGGCAAAATCTATAAGCTGTATTGTTAACTTTTAGATTTTTTATTTAAAATATTTAGCTATTATAATTTTGAAAGAAATATTTTTTAGTCATTGTTTTTCTCTTAAAACAGGGATGCTACACATGTTAAACAAATCGCAATTATTAAAAAAACTGTATTAAGAAAATGGGATATATGGGTGGAATTAAATTTATATCAGGGCGGGTACTCATTGACAAAATATCTAAGCAATTGTTGGAGCTAAGTGAAATTTTAATTTCTTAGTGTTATGACAAATGTAAAGAACCTATATATGCATTTTTAAATTGCTAAAGACTTATTTCTGATTGAAAAATGGGCCAGAAATCAGTTAAAAGAAAATTTTAAAAGGGGGGACATAAAGTGATACAAGATGCTTAATTAATTTGAAAAATGTACAATTAAGTGTTCTTCATTTTATAAAGTTTATTATTTTTATGGCATCATTCGGCACTGTCAAATTCAACAGCTACCAAAAGCAGAGGTAGTGAAAACGAATAAAGTATAAACATATGAGTGGGCAAAGCTTAAAAGTACAAAACTGTTTTTCTATTTGTTCGACAAGCAGAGTTAACAGGTTGTGTATTCGATTCAGAATACTACTTCTTGTAGTTTATTTTAAATTGTATATTTAAAACTCATTAAATGCAGAAACATAAAATAAAGTAATTCACAACAAAAATATTATACCTAAAGTAGACACATCTTTAATACAAATGTGTATTGTAAGTGAAGTGTAATATCGTATCTTTCAACCCACTTAGATATATTTATTTTTGAAGCGCACAAATTCGTACATACATTTGAAAATCTTTCATTTGCAATATGCTAATTTCTTTTGCGTTTTATTTATTTTCCTCGAACGCCATGGGGCCTCTGAAAAGTTTAGGTGGAGCCCCAAGGGCCCCACGGAGCACACTTTGGGAACCTCTGGCTCAGGGGGTTGCCATTTCCCTCTGGTTTCGGCATCAAGGTTTCCCTACTTATGACATCACTGCAAGTGCAAAAGGGAATTGTCGCAACAGAAAATGTCCCATTTTTTCATTTAAATTCTAATTTTGGCTCAAAAATCTTTGTTTTTGGTCAGAGCAAGACATTTCTTCAAAACATATTTTTTACAAGCAAATATATTTTTTTCGATGAATAAAGCGATTTTAGAGGACTTTTCCCTTTCAAATGAAATAGCTGCATGTTATTATTGTTACTGTTATTGTGCTAGGATAAGTTTTTACAGCTTGTTATTTTTAGCTGATCATTGTAAATGTGTGTGGTGGGGTGGATGAATATTTATTGTGACTTCCTTTGACACTCAGGATAGTACCTGAATAGCATTTTCCAATCACTTTACCTAAACATTATATTTCTGATATAATGCAGAAATTTCTGATTTCATCATGAAATATTATTTGCAAAAGTTTTAAAATTGTGTATTTGTAGTGCTTCGTTTAAAAATGCACAGTATTTATTATTCTATTGCAACATGTACCAATAGTTTGAATAAAACGAAAAATGTTTCGCATCATACATGTCTGAAGAAATCAGATTTAAAAAATAAAGGATTATTGCATGTAAATGGGAACAATGCTGAAATTTTCGAATTTGTCATTTTTAATTAATTGAATACTTTATTTAAAGTCACTGGAAGTAATAGTGATATATAAATAATGTAAATATAAATAATAACATATACAAATAATACTAATGAAAATCATTACTATGTATCTAAAAACTCAAATTTTAAGCAGTACGAAAATAACAATTAAGGTGAAAAATTTTCATTTTCCATATCTTCTCTAAACTGCTTTTCAAAAGTTTAAAATATTAGCTAGTTATGGTGAAAAAAACACTTAAAAAAAAAATATGTAAATTACATGACATTTTGATAATTCATAAGGTGAATCAATTAAACATGCTACAACCTTCGCACAAATCATTATATTTCCACTCTGACAAATACTCTGATAAAGATACATACTGCTAAAAAAATATGCTTAATGAAATTCACAGCAACTCACTTTCAAATAAATTTCATGCTATTGAAAATGCATGCAAAACAGTTAAATTGTTTTTCCATGTAGACACTAAAATATAATATGAAAACATTTATATAAAAACATTTGTGAAAATCAGAACTTTCATTCCATTGAGGCAATCTAAAAGGCTACTCCACTTACGTGAAAACACCTGCTCGCAAATGTTAATCTTATGGAATAATTTTTTTAATATCTTGTTTGCATTTCAAAAATTTTATTTTTTATTTATTTGCTTATTTATTGATTTTTATTCATTTATTATTTTTTGTGTTGAATAACTGAGGACAAATTCTACAAAGGCCGTTTTTTACTTTTTTTTTCATGATATTTTTACTTTTTGAATCGTTTTCCAAATTAAGTATGCTAGTAAAAAAAGGTGGAGAAAATCTAGAAATAGAAAAAAGCCTTTGTAGAGATTGATATCCAACTATCCAAGGCAAAATAAAAAAGCATTTGAATGCAAATGAGAAAAAATTTTCTACTACAGGGGTAACATTACTGAACGGGGTTTTCATGTGTGTGAAGTAGCCCCTAAACAAAACATGTTTATTAGGAATAAAGCACATATATATATATATGCTGCTAAATAAATTAAAAACTGAAGTAAACAGTTGTAATTGTATAATAAAATATCAAAAATTGGATCATGCATCTGAAATAGATCTACAAAAAACTCATCTTCTGATGAAATCATTTGCTTGAAATTAAAGTATATTTTGCGGGTAAAAACCTAAAATGCATTAATTATTAAACATTTTTGTATAATTTTATGATGCTTATAAGGAATCTGACGAAAATAACGATAAATTTTAAAAAGCTGAAAAGTTACATAATTTCAAAATCTAAATATGATACTTTAATGTGAAAAATATTGTTTAAAACAGCTTAAAATTTAAATTCTCTTTCGCACAGAAATTAATTTTAATTTCTTTAACTTAGGTGTGTACATTTGCATTAATTATTATTATGTAATATTAAAATGCTATTTTCAGTAATCATTTTGTAATGTATTTATAAAATACATAACTAAATTTTGAATTTTATTTTAAAAAAATAATGTAATTATTTAGTATAAATATTTTTATTTAATAAAATTTCCGCTATTTACTTATGAAGGTTGCTATATCATTTGCTTTTGTAATCTAATTACGCAAAACACAAACTGGCCTGTGAAGGAGGGTGAAGCCTAAATTATTTTTTAAAACATTTATGATATAGCTCTTTACGAAAAATATACTGAAATAATATTAGAATTTTCTAATTGATTATAAATACATTATTTTAAAAATTATTAACAAAACATTAACTGTAGTCATGTAAAAATCAAATATGCTGCTTTTGATGGTATTTTTACTTATAAAAAATTTCTATTTTACATTCTTTAAATGTAAATTAACTATTATATATTGGGTCGTGAGCGAAATCTATTATAAAAGACAGCAAATTTAACAATTAAATTTCAAAAAGATAAGAACAGATAATAGTTTACATTTTAGATGTGATGGTTCTTCTATGTATAAAGAATATTTTTTAATTGTTAAATTTCTTCAAACACAAAAATTTCTAATGATATTTTAAATTAAAAATAGCATGTTTCTAATGCAAAGTCAATTGGAAAGCCCCTCTTTGCACTTGCGGCGACGTCAAGCAGAGAGTCACTCCCTGTTGGCTAGGGGATGAATTGGCACACCCTTTAGATATAGAAACCTTGCTCTGGCTTAACGCATACTGGATGCAGCGGCCCTTTTCATTTATTTATGTACCAGGTGTCTCATTTCGACCCTTCTGATGTACCCAACAGCTCTTTTCTATGCCCACTTAACAATTAGCACACATTATCAACACTAGCACAATTTAACTTATCCTGAGAAAATACCATAACTTCTAGGAGATGAAACAAACCAGTTTAAATTACTTTTGGTGAACAAGATACAAGTGTGCTCCTTTCGAAAAAAAAAATGGCCCTTTTTTTTTAGAAAAGTGTTTTCTATTTGAAGATATTTATCCTTTGTTAGAATAGTGCTCTCTTAAAAAAAATTTTAAAGAATTCCTGCCAGGCAATCCCTTTTTTTAAGTTAACACTATGGAGAGAATAGCTATGCCATTGTATTCAATACAATAAAATTAAATGAACCACATTCACATTAGAAAAAATTTATTAAAAACTCTGAAAAATTTAATTGTAATGAAAGTAAATAAGCAAATAAACTTACTCAAATAAATTGATGACATCTATTAATTTACGAGACACTCTCGCCGAAATTCGGGCAGCATTCAATAAATTTTCTTCGGCAGCAGCCCAGCGGTCTGCTGCCTCATCCAGAAGTGACTATGGGAAGAGAAAAAATAAGATTTCAGTATTGGCACAATTTATTTATTTATCAGAATTTGATAAAATAGGTATAAAAGTTAATAGTTTTTCAAATAACATTTTGTTAGTATAATAATTTCAGCAGGGGTGCAAGAATAGGTCCAATCCGATGATCTAAGATCTAAGGGGGGGGGGGAATTTTAATCACCTGGGAAAATTTTGCAGAAACATACACAATTTCGATTTCAACAAGAAATTCATTATTCTCTGAGATAGATAAATTTTACTACAAATAATATCTGTTTGGGGACCTACACAAAACCAGTCTCAGAATAATATGTACTGTGTATCAAATCTAATTTTGTTCTAAATTTTCCAGGAAAAAAAAAATCAATCTGAAAATTCTGACAAAAAATAAAGCATGTCCAGTCCAAAAATTTAAAAATCTCAAATTTTGTCAAGAACAAAAAACACAAATTTCTTCAAAAAATCCCGAAGAAAACCAATTTTTTCTAAATATCTCGTAGGAGCCGCAAGTTTCATCAAAAAGTTGGCACATGAATGCAAATTTTGCCAAAAGATTGTGAAGAAATGGCAAGTTTCATTTTAAAATCTCATTGTTACTGTAAATTTCGTCAGAAAGTCGCAGAACTACCAGGAATTTCGTCTAAAAATCTCAAATCTACCAGGAATTTTGTCTAAAAATCTTAAAACTACCAGGAATTTCGTATATAGATGATGAAATACCAGGAATTTCATTAAGAGATTGCGAAAAAAATCTCAAAATTTCGTCAAAATATCATGAAACAACCACAAATTGTTAAAATATCGCAAAAACTTCCAAAATGTTATTAAAATATTGCTAAAAAGATCCAATTTTTATTAAAATATTACAAAACCCCGGCAATATTCGTCAAAAGATCGCAAAACAACCGCAAATTTCGTTAAAGAATCTTAAAATAATTCTGAATTTCATCAAAAGACTAAATAACCACAAAATTTATCAAAAGATCGCGAAATAACTAAAAATTTCATCAAAAGATCATGAATTTTGTCTAAGGGAATGGATTTCTCTTTGCCCCTCCCCCCCCCTTTGCCATAATCTTTCAGAAAATTTACTGTGAGTTTCGGAAATTTTTATCACTCCATCGACCCTGGCATATATATTCACACATAAATTGAGAAATATTGGAAAAATTAATTTTCGATACCTACAACAATACAGCATTTTTCTTTTATAACATTCTGTAAAATTTTGGGGAGATTTCCATGTGGATTGGAGGAAATTTTGGGAGTCTAAACACTTTCTGCATCCCTCCCCCCCCCAACATCAATTATATAGAACTACTTTTTTTCAGACTTCCAAAATATTCATTTTGATAAAAAGGTATGCAATTTTTTTTAAATGTTTTAAAGAGTGAATGTAAAAGTCAATAAAAAGGACTTAAAAATTAAAGTTAACATGGTAATTAGTTACCAAGATATTTGTGATTTCTGTTTTCTACATTTAATTTTTCATGATGCTGTATTCTATTCAAATTTTATTTTAAATACCGTATTTTCGGGTGTATAGCCCGCACTCCTAAATCGGGTAGGGCAGTAAAAAAAGTTCGTGTATAAGCCGTGGAGATGCATCGGTGTATAGTCCGCGGGCTATACACCATTTACGAACGTATATTTCGATCAGGGATCGAAATTAGAATCCATTACCGTAAAATCCCGTTAATCCGCTCTTCCCGATCAAACGCCCCCTACCCACTTTATAAAAGATTAGAAATTTTCAAAAAATCTAGAGAAAGCGTCCTCCCTCTCAAAAAAAATCGCTAAAAACTGATCGCTTGAGAATGAAAAGAATCATGATGAAATGAATGAATCATGAATCTTTGATGAAATGTGCGTTTTTCCGAGATTTTATTGATTTCATACTTTTTTTTTTACAAATTTCCCCTTTTTTGCGTTTTTTTGACAGAATTTACGTGTTTTTTTAAACGTAACGTTTAAAAAAACGCAAATTTTTAAGTATTGCTTCAAGTATCAAATTTCATGAATCATACAAAGATTCACGATTCATTCATTTTATCATGATTCACCCCTGCAAATTTTGGGCGTGTTCAAATGACACCATTTTTGCGCGCGTGCGCGCTCAGAAGATTCTGCATGGAGTAGGCATTATCGAAAAGGGGAATTTTAAAGTTATTCAATTAATGCATCATTTTTATGGTTCAAAATAGGTAAATACACATACTATATACCTTTATCGTTCCAAAACATGATTCTCGTAACAGAAATGCATACCTATGATCACTCAAATAAAACCTAAACTATTCCAGAAAAGAATCACGTGACCTATTTTATCTAAGCCCGATCAGCATTTAAAATATGACCAACAACCTCAGTCAAAAATCGCGCGCGCTACTCAAAAAATTTTTATGGGTGATTTGATCATGTGATTGTGCATTTCGTGCTTCTATTTATTGGTTGTACTTTGGTTGGTAGGTTGATTGATACAATTTAACAATTCAATTGGGCGATCTAAAAATTTTAACTTAACAATTTTTTTTATTTATTTAAAAATGATTTATTAGTTACTTTATATTTTTCGCGATAAATAAAATTCTGTTATCAACCAAGATTGTGATATCAACGTATTATACGATTTATTTTTAATCTAGTATATTGAATGTATTTCAATGGAATTTGCACTGTTAGAAAAATTTTCAGAGGAAGTTTTAGTATATATCATTGACTTTCTCATATACGTAGACGCCAAATCCCATTGTTATCTCGGCATGGTTTCGAATCCAACATGTTTGGTGAAAAGATGCTGTTTATTGGCGGTGATCGCTTTATTGGCAACTTTCAGATTTCACAAAGAGAAAAGAAGAAGTGCGGTCCAATTCAAGACAAACATAGCAATATGAGTTTCGGCGGGAGAAAAACCGGTTTGGCGTGCTAAATCTGCCCTCCGACACGTGACGGAAGGCACACATGTCGACCTACGAAAAGGTTGCTATTTTGGAGTCTAAGTATCTTAAGGTCATTGGTATATATATATTTCTTATTTAATAATTGCATATTTTAATACCATGTGGATAACAGACTAAAATGCATCATAAGATAGAAGAAACAAACGGCACTCAAAGTCATGTTAATATAACTCGTAATATAAGCAATGTACTTACATAATATTATGTATTTATATAATATTATCAGGAGAAAATTTATAAACATTCAAATCATACTTTATTCCTTACAAAACTAATATTTTTAGTTTTGTACATCTATTACATTTTGCTTTTTATAATATTTTTATTGTGTATTTTAACACTATAAAATATGATTTGCATTTTAAACTTACTTCTAAAGTACTTAAAAAAAGAAAATTATGAATGAATGAAAAACATTAAGAAATTTTACGCGTATACAAATATTTTCGCACAGTACCTTTATATATATATTTTTTTGGTTCATTTGCTTAATATGTATATATAAATCACTTTGGAATGATACTTAGAATATTAAAATGGCTTCAAATGTAAAACTTTCTTCTTAAAATATCCCATTTTCTGGTATTTAAATAACTATTTCATTATTATAATAGAAATACATGTGCTCCTGTACTATCAATAGAAAGATTTATCTTTAATAAAAATGCCTTATTTATTAATATAAAGCAACCAATAATAATTAAAAAAAACCCATAAATACAGCTTATTCCATTTGGCCATTATGTTCACCTTTGATGGTAACAGATGATCTTTACATTAGCACCGTCCAATCAAATCCATGATCTGTTCTTAACCTGTCCCTGAGTGCAAAGAACCGAGTACTGTGCGCTTGGTTCGGTACACTGAACAGGTGCAATAAGAAACCACTCCATATTCCTGACTCCTGAGCACGCGCGCTTGACACGCGTAACTGCTGAACACTCTCTTTGTGAAACGACCGAGGAAAAATCCCGTATAAGCGTCCCCCTCTAATTATTTTGTGATTTTTCGTAACGTTTGGGGGGGGCGGATTAACTGTAAAGATATACCCGCGTATAAGTCGAAAAATTTTAGACAAAAAAGAATTTCAAAGTGGGGGGGACGACTTATACGCGAGACCTTAAAAAAAATCTATGAATAAAATATCGGAAAATATTTTGCTAGGGAATCGGTGCTGCAGCACCTCTTTGTGTTTGTAGAGTACAAAATCCAAAATCTGGAATCTTTCTTACCTTGACAATTCTGAGTTTAAGATCATTTTTAGTTTTTTCCTCAAAAAATAATCTACCCTGCCCTGTTGCAAAGAACAAAAAAAAAGTGTGTGATTTATGTCATTTCGGAACAATTCAGAGGAGTCTCTTTTTCAGAACGATTCCGGGACATCCTTCCTTTTCAGAGTCGTTTCATTACGGAACGAGTCCGAGGAATCGAAGCTTTCCGGAGTTTCGGATCTGAGGCATTGACTTTCTAATATACGTATCTTAGGTCATTGATCTGAGGATTCGAACCTTTTTAAAAAGGGACCGATTCCGTGATTTCGTTCCTTTTCGGAATCGTTTTGAAAATGACGGATTCTTTTTTACAGACCGGAATCGTTCGTTTAGTTCCACTGCCAGAATCGCTCCTTTTGAATTGTTCCTCAACAAATGACAATACTAAAAAACTGATTACATTTAACGTTAAAACGACTTATTCAGCAAAAAGTAAGTTTAAAATAAGTAACATGTTATACTGTTTTATTCTCTTAAATCTAGAGCAAACTGCGTTCGAGCGTCATTATTTCTCGCTGCCATTTAGTGCAATACTTGGCGATAGTTGCGACAGTTCTTCCAAACCCAGAAATAACTGTATTTAAGCAGTAAAAAACATGAAACAAACTTTACAAACATGAGAGAATTCTATATTTCGCAGCATGGCGAAAAGAATTTACAAATTTCGATGTTTTTTCAAATTTTTTGAGGTTTAAAAATTGTAGAAAAATTATCACGATTTCCAATTAAAAAAAATAATTGTATAACCCGCACCGTGTATAAGCTGCAGCGGCTTTTTCGAAGGTTTTCTTGTATAAGCTGCGGACTATACACCCGAAAATACGGTGTATATAAATTAGAAAAAGATGCTTAATTCAATGCAATAAACTGTTGATATAATTTTTTTGGTGTTATGAGGATGTTTCTTTTATGCCATTCAGTAATATGGAGCATTTAAAGTTGATGTCATTAAGCATTGAAATAAAAATCTACTTAAAATGATACAGATGCTTGAAATTTGGTATATACTTAGATTTTAATAGTATGACAAAGGCTTAGTAACCTTAGTTATCTGGAACGATTTATATATTAAATTATATACGAGGTGTGTCAAATTCATGCCAAAATTTAAAAATTCTTAAAATAAGGATGCCACTCTGAAAATAACAAGAGGAAATTATATGTAAAGTAAAAATTACAACATATTCACAACATTTATACATAAATATTGTAAACTATATTGTTTATAATAAACTAAATAAAGGATAAAATTTCTAAAACTATTTTTTAAATATCAAAAAATATGATTTTGGTTTTTAAGTATAAAAAAATATGAAGCAAAACCAGAACTTTATTCTTAGAAAACCTAAACAAGCATTAATCAAAAAGTCTCAAATGTACTGCTAACTCATTATGCATAAAAACTTATGAAATATATTGTGAACTAGGAAAAAACCATTTTTATTTACTCTTATATCAATTAAGGTAACCCATCAACAGATGCAGTGAGCTCAGTGCAAGTGTGGATCCAGTCCTCCTTTCAGAGGGGAGGAGGGTCATTGCTCTTTTTTTTTTAAGAAGGAGGGCAGTCTCGTCCCCTAATAAGTAACTTTGAACATTGTCCCAACATTGCATCCAAAATAACTATATTTCTGATACTTTTGAGAAGTTAATTTCATTCGCAACAAAAATGTTGTATAAATATTCGTAAAAATAAATATGTACATTTTATTCAGATTCCAAGAAATTGAAAATTTTTCTGTTTTCGTATAAAATCCAACAATTATTCAAGAAATATAGAGTTTTATGAGAAGAAAGAAATAAGTCATAATAATGTCAAGAAATAGAGAGTTAATACACAGTTACAAAAAAGCCATAAGGAGGGATCAGTTGGCTGTTATGGCATGCAATTCAGTTTAAAATTCAACAGTTTAGAGATTTCACGAAAGATTCTTTGCCTTTATTGAAAAATGAAAAGCTTTAACCAATCAATTTACTTTGAATAAATGCATCTTACATTTAAGGCTCCGTTGAGATTGTAATACTTTCAGTTCAACTGAATTCATGGAAGAGCCTTTTATATAGGACCCATTTGCGGTTTCTTCATAATAGAACAGAAGGGAGGGATGAAAAGAATTTGAAGATAAGCAATCCACCCTACTTGAAAGATTTTTCTTTAGCCAGACAACCCTCCCTTTCCTGCAAAACTCATTTAAGATCAAAAGCACCCCATCACAACAACAAATGTACCGACACTCAGCTTCAAGAAGTGGTCAGATGTGTTTGGGCCTTAACTGATGGTTATGTCAGAAATTACCTACATTGGGCTTATGTACAGCTTTAAAAATCTAATACTACATCCTTAAAATTAGAAAAACATTGCTTTCCTCTTGAGGATATTTCTTAATACTGTGACATGTCTCAAGAACATCCTCGTCCATTTGTTCCCCCAAAGTATGCGACAACTTGTTTTTGACAATTTGCATGTCTTCTCACATCCCCGGTATGTCAGCTTCCATTAATTTTATTGCTAAAAGATTCGTATGGCCTGGCATGCATAAGGATATGAAATCCATGGTTCGTATATGTGATAATTGCCAAAGAGCCAAACTAACAGCACACAAAATCTCCTATTGGTACATTCGCCCTACCCGATGCCCGTTTTGCTCACATTCATCTAGACTCCATTGGTCCCTTTTCCCCATCTGGTGTTAATATTGTTTAACAATCATTGATTGATTTACCAGATGGCCTGAAGTTATTCTGACAATTGATATGACTGTGGAAACCACTACTCGTACTTTATTAAAGGGTTAAATCTCCAGATTTGGATGCCAGTCACTATTACCACAGATCAAGGCTGTAATTTTGAATCCACCTTGCTTCAGGAACTTCTGCACATCATAGGTTGCAACAAGGATTCAAACTTTGCCATATCATCCCCAGGCAAATGGAATTTTAGAACGTTATCACAGACATTTAAAAGATGCCCTTAAGGCACACAATAACACTGAATGGACTGACATTCTTCCAATTGTTCTCCTAGGTTTAAGCTCAGCTCTTAAAAATGGACATTAATGCAACGCCTGTGCAATTAGTTTTATGGCAAAACATTAAGATTACCTTCTGATCTCATAACTGAAAAAAAAACAAATTGACCAACCAACTGATCCCAACTTTGTCTAACTTAGTCGAAACAATGCGGCGATTAAATCCCACTGCCACTTCCTTACATGGCACTTCAAAAATTTTTTGTAACTCCCTCATTGTCAACTTGCACACACATATTTTTAAGGTCAGACAAAATACTTCGTCCTCTAACACCACCATACACTGGACCTCACCTTGTCATAAATAGAAATCTCCAAAACCTTATTGACATTAATGGCAGAAAAACAACTGTTTTGATTGATCGTATGAAACCCGTCTATCGATTGTCAGACACTGTTGTTACAGATCATTCTGTTCCTGTTCCAGAACCAGAGGTACCAACTGAACCGACACCCATACATGAACAGCCTACTACTCGTTCTGGACGAAAAGTCACCTTTCCTAAACATTTGGTTACTGAATATATAATATAACACATCTGTACATAATGTTTTATATAGTTCCTATTATTGTATTGAATATTGATTTTGTATTTCTGTTTTGCATTATTTCTATATTATTATTACATTGTACCAAGCATTTATAATATTTCATATATTGTATTACTCTCTGGCATTTTATTGTTCACCTTGTTCACTGGGGGGGATACCCTATGGTGATGTATCCATCCTCCCTGGTGTATTCAACCAATGGCGCTACAAGCACAGTAAAAACACTTCCACTTCTAGTTGTTACGATTCAGAAGTGTGGCGCTGCTGTAACCTGCGTCTGCTATATTGTAAGCCGTGCAACAAAGGATCGGCATTCTTTTCGTTAAATTCTATTTATTAAATTGTTATTGTTAACTAAGTGGAGTCTTTCTTCAAGTAAATGAACATTATACATCTTTTACTACACAACTCACCAAACTAGAAACCAAACAAAAGATATTTCCAAATGTCAGTTGTTGATTTCGATGAGAGTCGTCATTGAAGAGCTCTTACCACAAGACTCAGGGAGAGTTACAGAAACTACATTCCAAAAATTCATAAATAATTTGCAATGGAAATAAAAGATATTGGAGGAAAAAAAATTTAAAACTGTCCTTAAGTACATGTATGATTCTAGACAGAAATTAACTCTTTGTTTGTTCCTACAGAATTGAAAGCAGGACAAAGACATGGTTATATTCTAGCAATGAATCAAGACAGTTTTATTGTTGAACATCTGAAATTAAGAGGGGACCTGCAACTAAGGTGTAAAGCAAAGGGAGCCCAAATGAATATTTTGAATGTTTATTTTGTTCATGCTTATGTTTAGTGCGATATTATTTTAACCTCTTCACTACTGGCGATTACAGTATTTTTAATTATTACTGAATTATTTCTTCTCTTGTTTGACTTCAGAACAAGATTTTTGTTTTATTTTCATTAGCTCGAATCTTAGAATTCGAAACATATTATTCTTATGTCGAAATTTCATTTATATTTGAGTATCATTAATAAAATGGGACAAAACTGATGTACCCATTTGGGTACTCAGGGACTGCAGAGGTTAATAGACCAGTCTAGAATATGCCAAAGCATAGAAGAATCTAAGGATAATATAGTATAAGGATCCTGTATAAAGCAGGATTTCCTTTTATTCATTTCAATTTTCATTATTTTAATGAATCCATATTTGGCAAAGCTGATGTTATTACATAATTCAGTGTAACATTTTATGATTACCGTAATTTTGGGTGTATAAGCCGCAGATCAAACAATTCTTTTCCAACCCAGAATTTTTTAAGAAACAAATATAATTAGTTAGATCGCCATAAATATTTGTCTTCAATCACTAAATAAGATTTCTGGGTCAAAAAAGAATTGTTTGGTCCGCGGCTATACACCCGAAATTACGGTATATATTTTAAGTAGGTCAACTATTTCAAATTTAGTAAAATTATCCCTGTAAATTTAATTTGCATAGGGAAAGGGAGGCGAACCAAAATCAATGCTTGCCCTGGGTAAAAAAAAAAAATAAGTTTTGACTTTGAATAACAGTGCCCTTTTTTGTTTTAACTGTCTTTAAAAATACAGTAAAACTCCAATAATTCGGATTAATTGGGATGAACCCAATTCGTATTATCGAAAATCCAGATTATCCGGAGAATTAGGAAAAAGGGAAATAAAATAAAACATACTTCAACCTTTAATCACCTTTATGTTAAACTTTTTGAATATTTACAAACAGTAAAAATGTTTACTTTGCTTAAATCTTCCAAAAAAGAATCAAGAAGAGTTTTTTTTTTTTTATTGTGAATACGATGATGAAAGAACTCAATGTTATGGAAATTAGCCAATTGCTTCTCAAAATTGAAAAAAAAAAAAGATCAAACCGATCCGGATTACCGGAGATCCAGATTAACGGGGTCAAACGGGATTAACAGATTCGAATGAATTGAAATTCTTTGATTGCAGTTAGCATGGTGTTATATTTGTGTCAACATGAAACATGTGTACCGAAATGGTGCCGCCAAAAGGAAAGAAAAGAAAAATCTTAGCCGTTGAAAAAAGTTCTAAAAGTTTCAGTACATGTTTAAGTAAATCCACTTTTCAATCGCAAAATCAGCCTTTGTGGAACAATAATGATGCATTAAATACAAATAAGGTAAATCGAATTACTTTATTAGCTCAAATACATTCCACAATCCGTATATCATAGCAGCCAACTTTTGCGCATTTTTCTTACTATAAAAATTTTATAGTAAATATTGTCTTATTTAATTGTCGAAATGTTATGATTAAACAAATGGAAAATCTCTGTGCAATTTTAGTGATAGCAAAAAATGCGTAAAAGTTGGCAGCTATGCATATATTCGGTATTTTGAGTAGCCAAGTTCGTGTGTCTGTTTCTTGTAAATGTTTTGACTCTGCACCTAAAATCATTACAATAAAAGTCTAATCAAGTCATGAATGGCTCACTTTTCATATGCCTGGCGGCTATTTTTACTCAAAATCAATTTTAGAACTGCAAAAAATCTGAAATTTTAGAAAGATCATTAGAAAAAATAATTTGAGAGATGAGTTACATTCAAATCTGTAATAAGAAGGAAAGCAGTTTGTGTGAGAGTGTATTAGAGGTCTGAACGGGCCGAAAATTCCAGGCCCGAGCCCGGCCCGATCCATAGTAGAAAAAATTCGGCACGGACCGGAAAATAGTTAAAATATCAGACCGAATCCGGCCCAGCCCGTGTGAATTTCTACAGAACATTGATCTTTACTCTTTCCTACGGAGAGTTTTGACCAAAAAACTTATCGTAGTCTTTTTTTCCATATTTATAGTCTTCATTTATGCAAAAGTGCCGTAGGCTGCGATATTTATGCTTTTGATGAACGTTTGTTGTATGTAAATGTTTCAGTTATCATTAGTATTATTAATCCACATTCCATGTAATGGAGGTATAAAAATCTAAAAAATGATATATGGTAACAGGGTCATTCCATGTCAATTCAACCAATTTTTTCCCCCATTTGTAACCCGACCGACAGGGATTTGGATGAAACTTTGTGTGCACACTAATTCTATAATGAAATGATTCCATCAGAAATTTTTCCTTCCCAGATCTCATAGATTGTGAGATATGGGGAGTCCAATTCTTTGGTTTTTCTCAAATCGCACATTTCTGAGTCTGTATTTTGATATTGCAATTCCATCTTCAAAAATTGTTTTTCTGGATCTAAAACATGAATCATCCAAAAGATATCACTGTAAGAAGATAAAAAGATGCAGATTTTAATAAAAAATATTTAAAAAAATTAACTTGTAATATTTAGGATAAAAAAGTCAGCCAAAGTTGAGAGTTATGGTTATTTTTCCAAATTTTTGTGACTTCACGAAAAAGAGAGTATACAAAAAGGCAAATTAAATTTCCAATTTCTTTTTGTTTTAAATAAAAGTTTACACTTTGGGCTTTCTACCTGTGAAACAAAAATGATGTCTTTCGTATGGCTTATGCAAAAATTTTGGGTACATTCCAATTAGCCGGATGCGATTTTTATTTTTACATATGTACAGATCTGTATAAATACAGATGTATTATACATGTACACACGTATGTATATATACAGTATATTGATATATATATATGTATAACACTGGTGCCCGTCTAACCTAAAAGTACCAAATTTTGCCTTGTTTTGAAAATCTGCACCAATTAAGGGGAAAAAAATCTGACTAAGTTTAGCTGTGGTACTTAAATAATTACTGGAGTTTCTATGAGTTATTGAATTTAATGTTATTTGATACAAAAACAAATTGGAAATTTTATTTGCCTTTTTGTGTAGAGACCTTTCCATAAAGTCACAAAATTTCAGAAAAATAATCATAACTTTCAACTTTGGTTTACTTTTTCGGCCGTATATAAATCTCTATTAACTGCCCTAATTGCTTTTTTCACTTGCTTTTTATGCCACTTAAATGGATCTCCACATTTATATTGATAAAATTCATATTTCATTAAGAGCCAAATTCTGTGATGCTCACATATATTAAACGGTTTTCACTTAATTTTTGTTTTATAAATGCAATAGTCCTGAGTAATAAAAGTTCTTTTTCTGAATCACAGAGATTATCAATGTAGTCTATTTTTCTGTTAGTTGTATAGCTAGTTTTGTGACCTTCTAAACCAGTAAAAATTACAATACTGCAAGCCTGAAGACTAGTAGAAGGTTTAATATCAGGCTCCATATTAAAACAATAAAGCAAAAAAATATTTATACATATCACAAACTATAAAATATGTAACAATCAGAATATATTTTTTAGTAGCACAGTAAAAGTTGGATCATTCTTCTATTATAAGAAACAACAGAATGACAATAATTTGATTAAATTGATTTCAAAACATCTGCTTTCACTAACAAACATTACCCTGCCTTTATCAGAAGGTGTTTATACAAGACAGGTGCAGTTAAATCTTTCAGGCTATAGAAAAAAAATTTAAGTTCTGTTAAACATTTGTGTATTTAAACTTGCCAATATAAATATTTAAACTGATTAAAATTAACCAAGGAAAGGAAATACAAGGTTTTGAACATTTTTTAAACACAATTAATATATAAGCATTCGAGAGAAAAAATGAAAATGTGAGGAGAAAAAATTTTTATACTGTACAAAAAAAAATCTGTTTTGAGTTTAATTATTGAAAATAAAAGTAAGAGATTCTTTAGATTAGCAAAAAATGCCCATTATTAAATAACTAAATGAAATATATGGACCATTCACTAAATTTAATGGGGTAACATATTACAGTCAGACTTTTTTTTACCAGAAAAAACAAAGCCTAAACTTTACTTTGCAAATACAAAAAACATGCATCAAATAACATTAAATTCAATAACTCATAGAAATTCTAGTAATTATTTAAGTACCATAGCTAAACTTAGATTTTTTTTTCCTCTTAATTGGTGCAGATTCTCAAAACAAGGCAAAATTTGGTACTTTTCAGTTAGACGGGCACCAGTGTCATACATATATATATCTATATACTGTATATATACATACAAATATACATGTATAATGCAAATATATTTATATAGATCTATACATATGTACATATGTAAAAATAAAAACATGCATCCGGCTAATTGGAAAGTGACCAACATTTTTGCATAAGCCATGCGAAAGACATCATTTTTATTTCACAGATAGAAAGCCTAAAGTGTAAACTTTTATTTAAAACAAAAAGAAATTGGAAATTTCATTTGCCTTTTTGTGTACAGCCTTTTTCGAGAAGTCACAAAAATTTGGAAAAATAACCATAACTCTCAACCTCAGCTGATTTTTTTATCCTAAATATTACAAGTAAATTTTTTAAATATTTTTTATTAAAATCTGCATCTTTTTATCTTCTTACAGTGATATTTTTAGGATGATTCATGTTTTAGATCCAGAGAAAAATTTTTTTTAAGATGGAACTACAATCTCAAAATACAGACTCAGAAATGTGCTATTTGAGAAAACCCCAAGAATTGGACCCCCCATATCTCACATACTATGAGGTCTAGGAAGGAAAATTTTCTGATGGAATCATTTCATGATAGAATTAGTGTGTACAAAAGTTTCATCAAAATACCTGTGGGTCGGGTTATAAGGTGTAGTTGAATTGACATGGAATGACCCAACAGCAAAATCTTCTAAGATGAAATCGTATTGGAAAGAAAAAAATACGTTCCCTTTTTAGCAGGTGTAAATGTTTTAATATATTTTTTTTCTCACGTGTTACTGTATTCATTTTGCATGGATGAACAGTTTAAAAGAAGTCTAAAAGAAATTTCCAGTTTGGAATTTTCCAGTTCAGAATTTGAAGAGGGCGAAAATCTGTATGGTTACTGCTCTGACAAGAAAAATGTCTTCGTTGTTTATTATGCACCTTTTCTATTGTTCTTTCAACTCTCACAATCTGGAATGCTTACCAACATGTATGTAGCTTACAAATCAATACAATAAAGGTCCCATTCATCTAACATTAAAATTGACCGAGTTATGAAACTTTAAATTCCATGATTTAAACCACTTTTCTGTAACAAAAAAAAAGGATGAGATCGACTAAGCTTTAAGGGAACGTACCCCAAGTGCTTAAAGTATTATAAAGGGCGCCCATTTCCAGCACTGTACAATGGCTAATTCCTAAACTATTTGTCACAGACATACTTCCAATTACAAAAATGTTTTAAATGTAGTAAAGAAATATTTTTAAAGCGATTTTACTGAAGTTACTCCCACCGAATAAGTTTTGCGGTAGTGTTAATTATTATTAACCCATTTATTCCCAAATTATTTTCTTCATCAAAAATGAAATTTTGGATTTCCCACCAATTTTAAAAGAAGAATATCTTTTATCTAAATTAATTTAGGAATTTGTTTCGTGAAAAAATAGTGTTTATTTGTCTTTCTATTTACTGGTGTGAAAAACTGCTTTATTACCTTTTTCACAAACGTCCCTAAAAAGCTAGGCACTAATGGGTTATTAATTTCTAGATTGGTTAAAATAATATAAAGACGTGAGTGTCTAAATTTATTGAGAAAATCCAATTTTGGAAAATCTCGAAAATTTTTACATGCATCCATTGATTTTCTTTATATATTTGGAGATTGTAATGTTACAGTGTAGATTGATATAGAGTGATAGAGAAAAAAAGGCGAGGCGAGTTTTCAAATTCATATCCTCAATTGCATTTTTACATATGTTTTATTTTGGAAAGAAATAAAACTGTTTCTTTTCATGATTTTATTTTAAAAAGTTGTGTTATAAAGATTATTTTTTATTTCGCTTATAAAAGCTCGTATGTATTTTTCTTATTTTAAAATTTATATTAAAATTTTATCTCACTGTCAAATATCCGATCGAAGTTTAGTTCATATACTTATTTATAGTTAATGACAAAGTAATATTAACACAATTTTATGTGCGCACCATTGTTTAAATTATAGGACTATACCAAATTTTATTAAGTTATAGTAATCTATTAGAATTTTAAATGTGTATCATTTTGTAACGAATTGTGACTGTAGTTTTTCATAATTTAATTTAAATAATTTATAATTTTTTCACTTATATTTTTACTACAAGTTGTATACTTTGCTTTAATATGTAAACAACAACAAAAATTTTAAAATAATATTGTTAAAATTATATTTCTCTCATTGTTTAATATTAAATTTTATATCCGACGTTTATTTTTATTTCCAGTAAATTTGTGATAGACTCCTATATTTTGCAGCAAAAGAGATGCTTCAACTTTAAACAGTTATTACTCGGTCAGTTTTAATCGAAGAGGAATGGGACTTTTTTTGTCTTACTTGTTAGAGTAGTGGTAAAAATTTACTAAATATCACTTATAGGACCGGGGGACCGTATAAAAATGTAATTTTCGTAATTTTTTAATCAAATATTTGTTTGACCTAAATCGCTTAAAAAATATTTCTTTACCTTTTTAAAAACATTTTTGCAATTGGAACTATATGTCTATGACTAACGGTTTAGAAATTAGTCATTGGCCACTGTTGAGAGGGGCCACCCTGTATATTCTACCATTCTATTTACAATAACTTTTTCAATAAGGGGCCACTTTTCAGTCTTTAGCCAAGGGCCTCCAACGGAGCCAGTCTGGACCTGGCAAGGGCTGCAGATTAATCCACCAGCTTAAAAAGACTTTTTTTAACCCAAAGGATGAAATTTGCTTAAAGTCTCTAGATTTAAGATATTTGTTTCATAATTGTTATATTTTCTTTTTAAGAAGGAAAAATTTTCCGTATTTTATAGCATATTGTTGTTTTAGTAGGCTTAGTTTACTGTTAGGTTGCAGATAAATTGAGCACGCTACAGACAGAAAATTCTGCCTCTAGAGACTAACCAATGTTGAATTCAGGGTATGACCCAGGAGACACATACCCACCCTTCCCCCAGGAGCAACGAGTGTCTTCCAGGAAGTTGAGATTTTGCTAAAAAAAAACACGATCCTCATCCCAATCATGTCTCCTTCCCTAAAAGCCACAGAATACTCTCCGGGAGAAAAGTTTTAATTCAACACTGGATCTTACAGTTAGGGACATTACTCAGTGAACCAAAAACAGGCTTTACAATTTCTATTTTTACATACAAAAACAAAGTTAAATAAGTCTAAAAATATGTCAAGTACATAAATATTTACCACTGTAGAGGGAATTTCGCTTATAATATTCAAGACAGGATTTGCTATTTTCTCATGATTTTTTGTTAGCTTGGAAATTCTTTTTATCAAGTAATCAATTGTAGTACAGAGTTCCCGATTATAATCTGAGGCTCCTAAATTAAAAGAAAAATATCTATTAGAAAAAATTCATCAAAATTATTCATCAAAATAAAAAGAATATGCAACGAATTTTATTCCAATATTGTCATCATTCAGTTTTTCATGCGACACACGCTTTATTATTACTTTGATTCTTATTACTATTTTTTGAAACCAGTGAGCAAGTCATGCCACAGTTTTGGCATATTGAAGGATTTTGCATTGTTATAAATGCAATTTTTATGTGTTAGAATCTGTGTTGTTTCTTTTATAATGGATGGATAACATGGTTTAGAGGAAAAAATAATTTTATTTTCATTTAAGTTTTTGCGGATATTTTCTTCCTGATGCAATTTTGTCAGTTTTTTTTATGTTTAATATCAGTGGTATGCTCCTTTCTGTATTTAAACTTCTTGCTTGTCTTTCCAAAATAGAAATTCTTTAATCCATCTGCTCTTAAGAGCCATTATTTTGAAATTCAAACAAAAAAAAATGATATTTTGATAGTTGTATTTTTTTAATTTGCTTGATTTTTTTTATATGTTGAAGTAGATCATATTTGATGAATAATCTGCAATTTTGAAGCCCTGAAAAAAATTCCTCTTCTTTTCTATAGAAAATGTCAAAGTTCAAGGTTGTAAATGCCATTTTTCATAAAAAGTGAAATGCTGGTATATTTAGAGCACTATATCTCTCGCAAGCAAAAACATCTGAAAACTCTTTTGGTGTAAACTGTTAGTATAACCATACTTACTTTTTAAAATTTGTTTCCATGGGGCATTGTTAATTTACATTGTTATGTTGCCACAAAGTACAGTCAAAATGACGTTTTTGTCCATTTTCCACACTTAATATTTTATTTAAGCAATAGTACCCCAAACTTTAACTTATAGAATATGAAAGTGTAATACAAACGCAAAATAATGTAGTGCTGTACCGAGATATTGTTGCTGTTAGCAGACTTAAATTCTCAAAAATTTCAAAATTTGCAACATTTAAAAAGTAATAAAATAAAAGGTATTGGAGTATTTCAAATAAGCTCAACAGTAAAATAAAACAAAATATGTCACACAGTAGGTCAATATATGTTCAAAAACATTGAAAAAGTGGGGCCTCATGATATTTTTATTGTAAAAAAAATGACTAAATTTTCAAATAAACAATGTCTATAATATTTCTTCCCAATCAGAAAATTAAAAATCCCTTTTCTTGATCCTCTTGCTGTGTTTTTTCCCAATGAGAAAATGAAATATCCCTTTTTTGTTACCCCTTCCGGAAGAAAATGAGGATGCTTCATTTTCTCTTAGGGGAAAATGTGATAGACATTTGCTTTTCTAAATTTTGTCATTTTTGTAAATAAAAATATCACGAGGCCCCACTTTTTTTTTCCATGTTTTTATACATATATTCACTTACCGCGAGACATTTTGTTTTACTTTACTGTTGCGCCTATTTGAAATAAAATTATTTTTAAAATGTTGCAAATTTTGAAATTTTTGAGTATTTAACAGGTTATATCTGCTAACAAACAATATCTCAGTACAGCACTACATTATTTTGCTTGTCCTAGTAGTACACTTTCCTATTCTATAAGAAAAAGTTTGGGGACTATTGCTTAAATAGAGCCCTTGCATGTGACGTCATATACTTCATCTGGCGCCCAAACATAAGGCAAATGTGGTGTTTCACATTTATAAAAATAGTAATTTGCGCTTCAATTTTTAAGTACTTAGAAAAATAATGCAAGAATAAGAAAAATCAAAATTAAACAGAAAGACCACAAGTACTTTAAACGGCAAACGGGGAGTTATGATGTTTTGTTTGGGTTCCAGGTGTGCACCACTTTAGAGGAATAGTCGTTGCTGTGAAGTCAATGCAAGGGGTCTATAAGATAAGTGCAGTAAATGGACAAAAAAGTCATTTTTACTGTACTTTGTGGCAACATAACAATGTAAATTAACAACGCTACATGGAAACAAATTTTAACAAGTAAGTATGGTTATACTAACAGTTTATACTGAAAGAATTTTGGGATGTTGCTGCTTGTGAGAGATTTAGGCCCGCCACACACTAGGGAGACATGCGTCAAAAATCGTGAAACATGACGCAGTCAAACCGGTTTTTCTTTGTTATCAGGGTGAAATTGTCGCATGTCTCATGTTTTTTCGCTCAATGTCTCACAGGTCTGTGGCGGGCCAAAGTGCTCTAAATATACCAGCATAGACTATCAGTGTGACGTCACAGGCAACTCAACTCGACATATCAACCTCAAATACGTTCCAAACAAACACAGAGTTCAGAGTGTTTTAGAGATGTACTATACCGTCAAAATCAGGTGCAGTATAACCATTCAAAAAAAGAAAACGTGGAACAAGGATTCAATTTACTAAACTAGGAGAAATTTCCATATCGAGCCACATTTGTTTGGCCGAATTGAGACCCTTTTAACTATTTCGTGATTGCAATTGTAGCTGCACGCCATTTCATCTCTATCTTTTTCTTCACTCTGTTGTTTGTTTGGAACGCATTTTCAGCTAATATGTGGAGTTGTCTGTGACGTCATCACTGATAGGGTCTATTTCACATTTCCTGAAAAATGGCATTCAAAACCTTGAGCTTCGACATTTTCAATAGAAAAGAGGAAATTTTTTTCAGGGCTTCAAAATTACAGATTATTCATCAAATATGATCTACTTCATCATATACCGTAAAATACCGTTAATCCGCCCTCCCCCCCCCCAAACGTGACGAAAAATCGTACAATAGTGTCGTGTCCAGCTCAATGAACTGATTGACTGTGACCGTGAGATAACTGTTTCGGAACATTCACAAACCGAAACTAAAACCATATGTGCGCGCAGCTCTTAACATTCACGAACCGAAACTGAAACCATATGTACGCGCAGCTCTTTTGTGTTTAAGATTTTAGTCAGAATGTTGTATTAAATGTTGTGTGTAATATGTATGTAACGTAACGTAATTAAAGTGTGATGTGCTGTATAATAAAGAGTCTTCACTTATAAAATATCTCACCCACCTCACGACAAGATATGTCAAATAGTTATAGGGGGGGCACTTACACGGGATTTTTCCGCGATCGTTCAACAAAATTTACAGGAATGAATCAAAATTAATGAATAGTTGAATGAATCATAAATTTTGATACTTGAAAAAATTTGGGTTTTTTAAAAAAACGTAAAATCTGTCGATAAAACGCAGAAAAAAGAAGAAATTTGTAAAAAAAAAAAAAAAGGCCAAAACAAGCATGAAATCTAAAAATCTTGAAAAAACGCACATTTCAAAGATTCATGATTTATTCATTTCATAATGATTCATCTCATTCGCCTTTGAGAATAGGGAGGGAGGGCGCTTTCTCGGGATTTTTTGAAAATTTCAAATTCTTTATAAAGTGGGGAGGGGGCGTTTTATCGGGAAGGGCAGATTAACGGGATTTTACGGTATGGTAACTGTATTGAATATTCTCCGAGTGGGTTTATCACATTTTAGCTTCTTAAAATGAGAAAAATTAATTTTGAATAAAACTTGCAAAATTTTAAAACCAAGAAATATGAAAGCTACCTTTTCTTCCTAGCACTGGTCGACAGTCCCTTCAATAAAATGACAAATGCATTCATTTTTTTTCTCAATATTATTAAAATAACAATAGAAATCAGATCTAAATCATTTTCTATTAAACATACAGCAGCAGAAACCCCATTATTAAATTATTGAGAATCCGCCGACAGTTCGGCATCATTTTTAGCTCAAAATCAGAGTTTCAGCAAAAATTCTGCTGAAAATTCAACTCAAATAAGGCTATATATTAAAAAAAAAAAGGTTTCATTCTTCGGAAATTGAAACATGATTCATAGATTAGAGCTATATCGGCTGTGTAGCTGAAACACTAACTGCTATGATATGAACTCCACTTTTATAACTACCAGTCATGACTGGCTCAAGACTATAACCAACTTTAATGATTCTTTTTGCATCTCAAAGCTACAGACATACCAGTAAAAGAAAATTCTTAATTTGAAGTGTTTCATACAATCTGTGAAAATTCTATAACACATGATCATTTACAAAAAAAAAATTTAATTTAATTGGATGAAATTCATATAACTAGAAAATTATTCAATTTCGCAGACAAATTACATTTTACATGAAAATTAAGTTTGGTCAGAGGCTCAGCGAACCAACTTCAGCCACGCATATGATTGATAATTATGTATAACAATAAACGTGTATAAATATACATAATTACTAATAATTATATATATTTATGTGTGTATTAATTACTTAAAAAATTTTAACATTTTCGTCCACTGCCGAAAATAAGATGGTACAATGATAGGTTTTCGTTTCAGTCAATCCTTATTTTTGATGCAACTGAATATATAAGTTAGATGCTGCATTAATGATAAAGCACCCACTCAAACTGATGGCATTGAGCTCACAGGCTATTTACACTAATTGTATATTACAGTTGAACCTCGAAAATCCGGACCTCCAAATTCCGGAAATCTCTAAAATCCGGACATTTTTCAGATTTCAGTTTTATTAATTTTTAAAATAAGACATAGCTGTAATTTTCATCAACTGCAGTTAAATTCTGATAACTATACTAAAAAAATATATATAGATATATTCTGGTTAATATTGTAATGACTTGCCGTTAATTAAAGACTTTATTATTACGAAAATTAAAAAGTTAAAAAGCGTTCAACAAAATTTACAGTAATGAATCATGATGAAATGAATGAATCGTTGAATTAATCATGAATTTTGATACTTGAAAAAATTTGGGTTAAAAAAAAACGTAAATTCTGTCGAAAAAATGCAGAAAAAAACGGAGAAATTTTTAAAAAGAAAAAGAAAGCCAAAACAAGCATGAAATCAATTAAAAAAATCTTGAAAAAACGCACATTTCATCAAAGATTCATGATTCATTCATTTCATAATGATTTGTCTCACTCTCAATCGCCTTTGAGAATCGGGAGGGAGGGCGCTTTCTCGGGATTTTTTGAAAATTTCAAATTCCTTATAAAGTGGAGAGGGGGCGTTTGATCGGGAAGAGCGGATTAACGGGATTTTACGGTATTATACAGCCATAAAAAAGATTTTTTAATAAACCTCCAAAATCCGGAAAATTCGAAAATCCGGAATCGCCGCGGTCCCGGATTTTTGAGGTTCAACTGTATAGGGTAGGTGCTCCGGTTTTGGCCGCTGTACCATTTGACCACAATGAATTTGATTCCACTATTTAAGCTGTAAATTGATGTTAATAAATTATATGAATTTTTACTCATTAATCAAACTCTTATTTCCAATACCATGTTTATTTTTTGATAAAATGTAAATTCCAAAAAATAAGTAAATGTATGAAACTATAGTGCATACTCACATGTATTAAGATTTTTGTTTAGCTAACAAGTTTTAAGAATCTTTAAACAATAGGTATTTATTGAACTTTATTAGTTACAAAACATATTGCTATAAGATTTTATGAGGTAAGCTTTAACTTTTTTGCAGTTTCACATTTAAATAATTTTTTTAACAACTTAAAAAAGGATAGCCAAAACTAGTGCTTTAAATTTGTTATATGAACCAGTTATGGCCATGAAGTGACTTATAAGGAAAAGCATTATGTTCCACTTTTGGCCCCAAGATTAATCGTAGTGGAAATTTTAGCAATAAATTTAGAAATATTTATGACAAACAATACAATAAAATTACCAAATGATTTAATGATTTCTTGCATTTTGTTTTCAAAAGAAATAAAAAGTTGCATAATTTATGCATGATTTCAGGCACAGGGATTTAGAAATAACAAATATTATGAAAATTATTACAAAAAGGATTCATTTACCAAGTTTTAAAAAGACAATTTTGTGTTTTTAAAAAATGGGCTAGATTGAACACTGCTCCAAGATAGGAAGTAAAATTAATGCCATTCAAAATGTATTGTCAGCACTAAAAGATAGCTAAGTTTTGGTGTACCTCATTTTATCTTACATCCCAAGTTTGCAGAATGGACACCACTTTTCTCTAATAATGTGAATCTCAAGCAGCCGGTCTAACAAGGGGACCCCCAAACATGGTGCCCACAGTTTTTCTTATGATTTCGAAGTATGTTGTACGGGTCATACCACTAATTATTCCGGTGAAAGTGTTTCTTCAAATGGGCCTTGGTTTTTGAGAATTTGGGGGTTAAAGTTCAACGTATATTTCAAATATCTATTAGTACAACATCTGAATGTGGATGCGTGGTGCCGTGCCAGCACGCGAGTTTGCGATTCCAAAGGTTGTGGGATAGAGTCTCGCCTCGGCTTTTATTTTCTTTTACTTATTTTTACATTTCTTACACGTTAAAAATTTTAAGCAGAATGGGGATTTTTGCAGCTTTGAACCTTTTGATATTTTCTGAAAAGGACAGTTTACTTTTTCAATTTTTATTTATTTATTTTTTTTTTTTTTTTTTTTTAAATATGGTTCAAATGGTGAACTGGCAGCACTTCAGGGTTCAACTAAAAGTACATTTTGCAACAAATAAATAAGAATGCACATTTAAAATTTTGAAAAAGTATAAGAAAATTTTAAAATCTCCACTACTTTAAATATTAATATTTTTAGATTAATAAATCCCCTTTTTTGCTTTCTCAAATGTGTGTTACACAATACTGTGCATGGATTTTTAGATAATCTAATACTACATCTAATATATTTTTAACTGATATAATTAGTGTAAGGCGGTGAAATCTAACACATCTTCATGTATAATTTTATTAATAATAATAATAATGTTAAGACTAATTTCATGCACATATCTAACACATATGTAACAAACAAATTGTACAAAACATTTTAAATCTCTATCAAATACAAAAAAAAAGCCTTAATTTTAAAAACATAAGTGAAAAAAATGTAAACGGGAAAAAAAGTTTAAAGTTGTCACTGGTATGAGGAATTGAGTCTGGTGATTAACAAAATTTTCAATATCTTGAGATATAATTATCGTATGGGTAACAAGGAGGTATTAAAATATTCACAATTAAACAGGCTTTCATTTAATGTTTTAAAAATAAAAAATCAATTTTTTGATCAGTTTTGAGATAAACTGTCCCCTTAAAAACTTAAGTTTACGTTTGGGAATTTAAAGAAAATCAGTATTTTTTTAACCAAAATTTTTAATCTAAACACAAACCCTATTTAATTTAGTCTGAAACTCGTTAAAATGTACATAATTTATATTTCTTAAATACTTAATTCGCGATAAATATGTTTAAAAGTACATTAAAAGTTTTTAAAAAGTTTAACCATTGTTTGTATAAGTTCAAATGTAAGATCAATAAAAAGAAATCTTCAATTATTCTGATATTACGGAGGAAAGGAAAGGAGACGATTATGAAAAAAAATAGTGTTTTTATATGTATCGAAATTTTATCTCATTAACAGACGATTTTTGCTCTCCAGTTGAATCGCAAAAAAGAGTTTTGATTTGTAATAAAAAATAGTTTTAAATGTAATCTGCCATTTCTTATTTGTGCAAACAAAGTTTGTTGATTTTGAACTTGGAAGATAAATGCGTTTACAGAAAATCGGAAAATTAAAAACTTTGATAACTGATAGCAGGGTTGGCAAGTTTCTTCCGCAGTGGAAAAAACCGCGGAAAAAACCATGGAAAAAACCGGCTGGAAGAAATAGGTTTCTTCCAAGTGGAAGAAATGGAAGAAACTGTTTTTCTTTAAGAATTTACCATAAATTTTCAATTTTGTAAGATGTAATAAATACTTCTTATAATATAAATTAATTTTACTGGACCAAAACAAATTTAACGAAGCATATATGCTAAATTAATAATTACATTAATTTTTTAGACAAGATCACACACAACACTTATCTAGAAATCTTCAACCATTGGCTAAATAAAACGATATAATTTAATAATGAAAAGATTATTTATCCAAAATACACAAAATCAGTTAAATGTTATCCATTCCAATTTAACCAACATATCTTTTTTATAATTTAAATTTCTGAAACTAGTAGTAAATAGTAGAGATTCTTTACTAATGGTAGAGTGAAATTCATTTAAATAAAAGCTTTTAATTTACATAAATTTTATCAATGTAGATAATGTATAGTAATTACTATATTAAATAGAGGTCAATCAAAAATACTATTTTGTTTTTGGCCCAAAATCTGAGTTTTGCCAAAAACGAGGGCGAAAATCCGGCCACATCGAAACACTTTGTATTCCAAAAATCTTGTTTCTTCCTTCGGAAATTTTCAATTTTATTTTTTCATTGAACTGTATCGGCTTAAATGAATGCATTAGAATGAACCTCATTGTTTATAATTATCAGTCATGATTTATCAATCACTCATAGAAAATTTTTAGTTTGAACTGCATTAGATTTCAAATATTTTTTGAAAAAAGTACTAGAATAACAAATGATCATTTACTAAAATCATAGAAGAAAAATCAAGATGTATATACCTAAACTAAAATATTTTTTAATTAAATGAAATTCGTATAATTAGAAAATCTTTCTGCATCATGGATGAATTACATATTGTATATGAAAATAAAGTTTTTAGATTATTAACAGTTTTACATAATTATTAAATACTATACATATAATTAATTTCAATTTTGTATATTTATATATGTATTAATTTAATACATACAATTTAATTACTTAATTTTTTTGGATGTTATCATTTTTGGCCAAAAAGTAAGAAGGTCGCCTAAATTAGGTTTTGGCTTTAAAAACCTGTTTTGATCTATCTACCAGTATTTAAAAAAGTCATTAAAATCTTTATTTTTCTTCGTATAAAGCAACAAAGTATGGCAAAAAAGTTTTTTAGGATGCTGCAATCAATTTCGTAACTTAAATTGGATGAAAGCAAAAAATGAAGTATTTTTTCTTCAAGTCCTACACTTCAGAATAGTTTAAAATATTTTGACATACCCATAGATGTTTTTAGAACACTAATCTTTTAAAATCAGCATTGAAATATTCATGCTAGATGAAAAATATAAAAAATTACAAATTTATTTATTTACTGTGTTGCACAGTTTAAAATAATGCACAATTATATGAAAATATATTTTTATATGAAAAATAAACAATTTGTAGGTAGTTTCTTTTCCTTTATTTATAAATGGAGCAATTAATAAAAAAATCCATTCCATAATAAAATTCCTAACCTCTACAGTAGTAAAAATCCATCAACTGAAACTGTCTGCTGAACCTGAATTTTGCTATTAAAAAAACTTTGCAAAAATAATATTTTTAATACAGTAGACTCCCTCAAATCCGCAAACCAGAAATCTGCAACTCTCTAAAATCCGCACATATTTTATGGATGTAAAAGAAACTTTCAGTTTAGATATTGGGACAAAATTTGATTTTTTTAGTTTTATATCAATTCCATATATTTTTAAATTTGTAATTTTCTTAATAATACTTTATTCATGTTTCTTTCATGAAGGAAAAATAAATTTTGAAAAAAATTCAAGATATTGCTGATATTACAGGTAATCACAATCGTCTTACCAAATAGATTTATGCATTAATCAAGATTTTTTGGTTATTAAGCCTGGCTAAACTTGAAAGAAAGATTCTTAGTTTATGATTTTGATGGGAATTAGTAATGTACTTTTATAACGCAAGTTTTGTTGAATAATTTTGCAAAAATGCATTTAATCTTTATAATCATACACTATAGATTATTAATTTGACCTTTACTATTAGTACTTTAATCATTTTAAAAATAACCTAAATTTTTATTATTTCAGTTTATTACTTATTTTAATATTTTATTATATTGTAAACATATATTTTAGTTTCAATTGCATTATTAATTGCCTTCAAATTGCTGTTTAAAAAATGTAAACAAAGCAATGACCAGAAATCCACAAGGGTCAATCCATTTCAAGTGGTCCAGAAAATATTTTTTTGGTCGCTCGACCATTTTTAAAAAATCTGAATTTTTTTGTACAACAACCCTAACATAACGTAAGTTCAAAATGACCGTTATTTTAATTTTACTATTTTTTGTTTGTGCATGGCAGCCATCTTTGTTTCATCGTGTTCAGCCATTTTCTCAGATACTAGGATACACAAAATTGTAAATATCTCGTCTTTTATTTTACCAATTGAAATGGGGTTTGCAGCATTTTGTTCAGAATGAAATAAGCTAAATGTACAGTGGTAGAATAGTTTTGAAAAATAAATTTTTACAGGTGAAATTTTAGCACAAAATTTAATATTTCCAAAATCTATCTATTTGCAAGAGGAAAATTTTTATGCAAGGTAAACTGTCAACCTTACACAATTTTTTCTACAAATAGGTCAAAAGTGTGTGTACTCATACACCAAGTCCCAGATCTGGGAGTTAATTTCTCTTTGCGAAAAAAATTCCGAAATTCTTCAAAAATTTCAAAAATCGCACTTTTTGGGCTTTGATATCTCTGGTGGGGCACGAGATAAAAATTTGAAATTCTGGCCTTTGATAGTGCTGTGTTATGTACAGTGTTATGTACAAAAAACTTCAAGAAGGAGATTTGACTACAAGCTGAGATATGACATGGACAATATGTGAAAAATAATATTGTCAAACTGTTGTAACCTACGATGTAATTGTTCCACAAGACTGTCAACCTTAAACGATTTTTTCTACAAATAGGTCAAAAGTGCGTGTACTCATACACCAAGTCCCAGATCTGGGAGTGGATTTCTCTTTGAAAAAAAAATTCCGAAATTCGTCAAAAATTTCAAAAATCGCACTTTTTAGGATTTGATATCTCTGGTGGAGCACGAGACAAAAATCTGAAATTCTGACTTTTGATAGTATTGTGTAGTAGTGTTAACCACAAAAAATTTCAAGAAGGAGATTTGACTATAAGCTGAGATACGGCGATTAAAAAATTTTAAGAAATGCTATTATGAGTACATTAGGAGAAATGAGATTAGTCTCATTTATTACAATATTTACACAGAAAATATCGTTTTTTGAAAACAGTTTAATAATAAATGTTTAATTTACAAAGATACTATATATGCTCAACAAAGAGCTTAACACTATTTACGAGAGATGTTATGAGTTCGACCAGTTACTGTTGTCAGTCCATATGACTGTTCTTTCTCAAAATTTTATTTGAAGGCACCCAAGTCTTGTCATCCCTTGTTAACTTGAATGAAATTCTCTAGATTTAATAATTGAAACCATGTCAACTCGATCAGTTGCAACCCATTGTCTGAAATTTACTTTTCCTGAAATGTGTACCGAGTAAAATTGTTGCAATAGCATTTGTAGTAGGTTTGTTCCTCTGGACAAATAGTGTATTGGCTTAGCATACATTCTGAATTGTTTGAATCACATAGACGCATTTGAAGAAGATATTTGTAACTAAGATTTAACTTTGTACTATAAATAATTTAAAATTTTGGAGGTATGAACAATTACATAGAAGATTACAATAGTTTGGCAGTATTGTTTTCACATATTGTCCATGTCATATCTCAGCTTGTAGTCAAATCTCCTTCTTAAAATTTTTTGTACATAACACTACTACACAATACTACTAAAGGCCAGTATTTCAGATTTTTATCTCGTGCTCCCCCAGAGATATCAAAGCCTAAAAAGTGCGATTTTTGAAATTTTTGACGAATTTCGGAATTTTTTTCGCAAAGAGAAATCAACTTCCAGATGGGGGGCTTGGTGTATAAGTACACGCACTTTTGACCTATTTGTAGAAAAAATCGTTTAAGGTTGACAGTCTTGTGGAACAATTACATCGTAGGTTACAACAGTTTGACAATATTATTTTTCACATATTGTCCATGTCATATCTCAGCTTGTAGTCAAATCTCCTTCTTGAAGTTTTTTGTACATAACACTACTACACAGCACTATCAAAGGCCAGAATTTCAAATTTTTATCTCGTGCCCCACCAGAGATATCAAAGCCTAAAAAGTGCGATTTTTGAAATTTTTGAAGAATTTCGGAATTTTTTTTGCAAATAGAAATTAACTCCCAGATCTGGGACTTGGTGTATGAGTACACTCACTTTTGACCTATTTGTAGAAAAAATTGTGTAAGGTTGACAGTTTTCCTTGCATAAAAAATTTCCTCTTGCAAACGGATAGATTTTGGAAAAAAAAATCTTAATTTTGTGCTAAAATTTCACCTGTAAAAATTTATTTTCCAAAATTATTCTACCACTATACGTTTAGCCTATTTTATTCTGAACAAATTGCTGCAAACCCCATTTTAATTGGTAAAACAAAAGACGAGATATTTACAATTTTGTGTATCCTAGTATCTGAGAAAATCGCTGCACACGATGAAACAAAGATGGCCGCCATGCACAAACAAAAATTAGTAAAATTAAAATAACGGTCATTTTGAACTTCCATGATCTTAGGGTTGTTGTACAAAAAATTTCAGATTTTTAAAAAATGGTCGAGCGACCAGTGCTAGACCACTTGAAATGGATTGACCCACAAAATTCTAAAATCCACACAACCTCTGGTCCCAAGCTGTGCGGATTTTAGGGAGTCTACGTAATTAAATTTTCCAATTTAGATTTCATGTAATTATACTTTAATTCTTTTACATAGTTAATATACTTTAACTTTGAGAATTTCTTTCGGTTTCTGGTGGTTTCTTCCATTTCCTCCAGTTTTTTCCATTTCTTCTGGTTTTTTCCAGTTTCTTCTGGTTTTTTCCAGTTTCTTCCAATGTCCTGGAAAAATAGGTTTCTTCTGGAAGAAACCCATCCCTGACTGATAGCAACTTGCATTTTAGCATTACTGCATTAATGTTTTATTACTCTTTCGAAGATAAGCATTACATGAATTATCTAATCCTAAAGACGTTTAAGAAATTGCACCTGAAAATTATTTTGTATTATTTATACAAAAAAGGATATTTTTTCATTTAAAATGCTATAAAATAAAAAAAAGTGATAGGAAAAAGAAAAATTATTTCAGAATTGTGCATAAAGTAAAAAATGTAGATAATAATTGATAAAAAAAAGTATGATAAAAATATGATATAAAAAAGTTCTTGGCATAAATTAGTTTTGCAGTTTTGTCATTAGTTTAAAAATTGCAGAAAAAAATAATTTTCATTAAAACTTCAAAAATGTAAATGTAATTTATTAAGAAAATATCAAAAGCTCTGGCAATTTCTCTAGTTGTAAACATACTTAAAATTTTTAATGAGCAAAATCTATAAAAATAAGTAAAAGAAAAAAGCAGAGGCGGGACTTCTATCCCACAACCTTTGGACTTGCGAACTTGCGTGCTGGCACGGCTCTGAGAATCCACATTCATATGTTGTACTAATAGATATTTAAAATATACGTTGAACTTTAACCCCCAAATTCTCAAAAACCAAAGCCCATTTAAAGAAGCCCTTTCACCAGAATAATTAGTGATACCACCTCTACAATATACTTTGAAATCATCAAAGTCTGTGCGCACCATGTTTGGTAGTCCCCTTGTAAGTACTAGGGTTCTGCTGTTTATGATGGCCATTTACCTATGAGCTAATGGCCTGAAAAGAAGAACTCTGTAGGTGTCTTTTTTAAAACCCTAACACATACTTATGCAAGGAAATCTAAAGTTTGAAAAAAACCTCAACTCAAAATGAGTAGACTAATGGTACTAAGAATTTAAGCTAAAAATCAACTGGAAAAGTGGATTTTAGAGATTGTCAGAATACTATTTCCTGTAAAAATGGAAACAATTTTAAAATTCCAAGCATAAAATTGTTGAAACTGGCAAGATAGGAACTTCATTTCAAGATGGAAGATCAGGCCTGAAGTGGTATAATTCGCCAATAAAACAAATTATAAAGTAATTTGCAAAAGAGGCTGAATGCATAAATAAGTCACCAAAAGCTAAGATAAATGAAACAAAAGATAAGATCAGAAAATTATTTCAAGATAAAATACTTGAATCGTTAGTAAAGAGTTAATTTTAAACAATCCACAATTCATGGATAATTATAAAGCTGATTGAATATGCAAAATGTAAAAATATGTTTATGTGCTACAAGGTCTCATCTCTTATAAATCAAATTTTTTTTGTTTTTAATTTAAAATTTTTAGCTAAAATCAGCTGAAGTACATTTTATTTAATGTTTTTACCAATTCAATAAAAAAAATCTTTTCACAAAGAAATGTGTAATAAAATAGATGTTGCATAAAAATGCTCGACTTTTACTTATTATCAATTAAAATGTTAAACTACAAAACTGGTGCAAATAGAAAGAAAGAAATTATTTGACAAGTTATTACAATCTAAAATATTCCATAGAAAGATATAATTAACAAAAATGGTAATCTACCAAAGAACACTTATGATTCAATATACTTCAATTAGCCAAAAACTAAAATTTCTATTTTAACTTTTCTCTAAATGTGGCCAAAACTGTAACATCCAACCTACTCTTAATTCAAAGAATCATGTCCCTATGCAAATTAAAAAAGAAATAAATTTAAGACAAAATAAAACAGTTTAGCTAAATTAAGAATTGAGAGGGTGGGGGGTGTCCTAGTTGGTGAAGTGAATCATCAGAACAAACTGGTATAACAAATTTCAAACAAATTGGATAATTCTGCATGAAAAACTCACTTGCCCGAATTAAAAGAGTAGTAACAGCTTCTCGTTCCCTTCTCCCCTTAAGCTTAACTAATGAACTCCCAAAATTAATCAGGGAAGTACATTATCAAAATGAACCTAAATCCAACATTTGAAGCAAATTCGATGTTTTCATCAAGAGTTATTGTGCTACATATAGAGAATCAGCCAAAGGCTTTAATAATCTGCGAGCTAAAAAAAGAAATTCTACTGCACTTTATCCATTTTGAGTCGGAATTTCATGAAATTATTGTCAATATACAGAATAATTCAATTTTGATTTTTGCTTTTAGTTATTTATGCTTGGTTTGGTTTGGTTTATTTTTGTCGACCGATTATCTACACTAGGGATATAGGTCCATGGGGGGGGGTGCCCTTCGTGGGTGTCTTTTTAAGAGAACCAAACCCGTATTAACGCAAGGTTCGATTTAAACCACGAAAACTCTGAACGGTTAGGCCGACAGCTGAGATTGGGTTCGAACCCAGCACCTGCCGTCTACCAGTTGAGAGGTCGGAACTTCTCGGCCACTGGTGGGGCGTTATTTATGCTTGAAAGTGACATATTAACCAGTTCGGGACCATGGGTACGTAGATGCATTCTCAAAAAAGGCTTAAAGTAAAATTGATTTTATTTAATTACGACATTTTTGAGATTTAAAATTTAGTCAATTAGTAAAAAGTGGTGCCAAATGAATAAAATTCAAGTAAAGGATGCTGGTCTTGAATGAGTTAGCCAGTGTTTCATGTAAGACATTTCTTGCAATATTTTCACTACGGCAAGTTGCATTTTTTGATAGTTTTTGTATTTTTGAATATGTGTACCAAAAAAGGTTCACTATTTGCGAGCAAAAATAGCACTAGCCACAGGACGAAACGCAAAAACGTGGCCAGTGAAAAACTGTCTATCAGCAGCCACCTTCAGGCAAAATTTTTTTTCTTTTACAAAGAGAACACAATTTACTAATATTTCATCAACAATTTTAATTTTTTAGGTTCCAATATATTTATATTAACATATTTAATTGGGCTATTTAGTTTTAGATTAATACAAGGGATAACCACCCCGGGAACTCAGCTTTTTAGATTAATACATATAGAAATGTTAACTGTTTAGTATTTTTAAATAAAGTGGCAACTAATTTAAACAAAACGGCCAATAGAAAAACTAGTCTTGTTGGCTAGTGGCCGCTAACGTAATTTCCCAATTTTGCCCTATATTCACTATTCCTGTTCTATGGTGTTTAAGAGTCATATTTGAAGACAAAAGATAGCCTACAGTGAAATATTAATTTAATAAAAATTTTAAATTGTTTATGATTCTTTTTTTAGAAAATCTTTAATACTTCTAAATGGACAATATGTTTAATTCCAAACATAAGAATTTGCCTGCACATCTGGAAAAAAATAAGCTTAACCAGTAACTTGAGTTTGTGTCAAAGGAATAAATCTCTTTAATGAGCATCCTTTTACTGAAATCTGAAACTAAAATTTTATTAGCTTCTTGGCAACAATAAAAATTTTCATTGTGCAGGGTCCTTATTGGTTCCACATTATTTAATAATTTTTTTTTTTTAAATGTCATGTTTGAATTTTTTCATAACTTTAACAAAAAGATCACATCTATACAATGGAAAAAAAATTGAAAACACTTAAAATAACTAAACATTACATACTATAGCATCTGAAGCCTTTCTTCACAATATGGTTGTTTATGTGCATCTCCAACAGGTAAAATCCAACTTTGTGGATAACATATATTACCTTGAAGCCGTAGTGAGGGATGAGCTCATAATCCAGACTGACTGCATGTTCAATATCTTCGGGAGCTTCAGGGCCATCAGTGTGGTACAAGTACGCATGAAACTCTGGCAAGTGAGCCCACCCCTCAAATTTCACCAGGAACGTCTGGATTCTTCCTGTATGAAGAAGAGAACAATAGAAGATGTTTTAGAGAAAATAACTAATTTTAATCAAAATCATTTCATAAAAACAAAAAGTACTGTATTCATTAAAATACAGGGTATTCCAAGATTAGACCCACAGATTAATCCTTTGTATGTGTGTTGCAGAGCAGCGACATAATCAAAAGTCAATACAGTAGACTCAAATCCATAGCTTGGAACCAGAGATTGTGCGAATTTTAGGGTTTTCTGGTCACTGCTTTGTTTGCATTTTTAAACAGCAATTTCAACTTAATAATGCAATCGAAACTATAATAAATGCTTACCATATAAAATATTTTAAAAAGTAATAAACTAAAATAAAAATTTAGATATTTTTAAAAATGATTGAAACCTTAAAAACAAAAAGGTAACATAATCAATACTGTATGATTAAATATTCATTATAAAAGATTAAATATAAATTTCTCTAAATTATTCAATAAAACTTGCCTCATAAAGGTACATTACTAATTCTCATCACAATCTTAAAATAAGGAAGTACTATTTCAGGTTTAGCCAGACTTAATAATGAAAAAACTTAATAAATAAATATATTTGGTAAGAAGATTGTGGTTAACAATGATATCAGCAATATCTTGAATTTTTTCACAGATAAATTTATTCTTCCTTCATGTAAAAAATATGAATTCAATAATATTAACAAAAATTACAAATTAAAATATATGACATTAATATATAAAACTAAAATATTCAAATTTTGTTTCTCTCTCTGAGCTGAATGTTCAGGGGTGTAGTAGTAAAAATAATGGAAGATATACGCTCAAGCAGAAGTTATGCGCTCAAGACAGATTATACCCTAGAATGTGCATACTATAGCTTTCTTGAGAAACAGAGGACATATGGTGTTCCTTTAAAATATCCAGAAGGTATACGGCGTATAGTATACCCTCTACTACATCCTTGTGAATGTTTCATTGTTTACATACATAAATTATGTGTGGATTTTAGGGTTGCAGATTTGAGAGAGTCTACAGTAGTTTTTATACAGTAAGCCTTAAAACAATTTTATTTATTATTCCTATTTCCTAGTACACCAGTTAATATAAATTGATCATTGGAATTTTCAATAGACAATAATAATGGGCTGATTTCCCATACCAAAATTTTGTTAATCATTTGAGAAGCTTCAGGTTGATATTGCAAAATATATATATATAATAATAATAATAACAACTGAGTAAAATTTTGCCAATTTAAAAAAAAAAAAGACTAAAAAAGAGCAAAAGTAGATTTTTTTTAAAGGTAATTCAGTACACTTTACAATTTTGTATCAGAAAATGGACAACATTTATGAGACGAACATCAGTATTAGCTTATTGTAAACAGGAGAAAAAATTACTGTTTAGTCAAAAACTATTTTAATAAGTTTTAAATTTATTTTTTACATGCTTAAAATGATGTATTCTAACATCAGAGTTAATAATTTACATTCTTCCATCTTTAAATAGCAAGATTTTTTTTTTTACTTTTGGTTTTTGGCAGACTCATGTTTTAAGGGTCAGAGAATCCAAAAAACATGTTTTTACAAAAGTCTGTGTGTGTCCGTATATTGCCATTGTAGAATCAAAAAGTATGAAGATATGCATAGAACTAAACAAAATTTTGTATGTTTTGGCTATACAGCAGGTCCTCCTTCAATTTTGAAATATTCCGCCAAAATGGGATGATGTAATAGCGAATTTTTGTGCCATATTTAATATACCATCAAAAATGTTTTTGAAGCTATGCATAAAATTTAAGCAATTTTTTTCGTGTAAATATTTGATGCTAGTTGGTCCTGCATGAATTTAAAAAAAAAAACCTCACTGAAGAAGGGGGGGGGGCTTGTAATAGCAATTTTTGTGCCATTTTCAATTTGTACCATTGAAAAGTGTATAAATTTATGTAAAAAATTTAACTAAAATTTGTGTGTATGTTTTTGGCTATAGCCAGTAGATTTTTCTTTATAATTTGGAAATATTCCATAGGAAAGGAGCAGTGAGTGTCTTTTGTATCATTTTCTCGATTCTTTGTCATTCTGTTTTTTATCGGCTCGTGTAAAGACAGAAACTTTGATCCTGGTAAATTGGCTGTTTGCAAACCGCTGATACCACAGTAATGGAGAACTATTGATTTTAATAAATATCATGATTCACATCAACTCATTTTTACTCAGATTAATTGACAAAAGAAAAACATAAGATGAAAATCAAAATTGGTATAGTATTAAATTAGCAATATTAAAGTATTAACATGTATGCCTAGTGTTTGAAATATTAAGATATATGCATGAGACAGAAGAAAGTTTTGGGATTGGCACATCCAACTATTTCAAAGGAGAGTTATTGAGCCACAAAGGGTTGAGAAAAGCAATAGAATGCATGAAGAGAGGATGAAAACATACCGGAGAACAAGGTATTGCAACCTGTCACAAATAAAGGGTATTCCATCCTAACTGAACTGGTGTCAATAATTAGGAGAAATAAATTTTAAAAATGCTACAACATTTACTTCATTGTGTGATATGTTATAACATCACAAAAGGGAAAACAGGATTATTAAGCAATTGATGAACTGGCAATCTGTTCCAAAATGTGGTGTGTCAAGTCATACTGCTGGGGCACATAATGGAAAATTCTACTTTTTTTTCCATATCATTACATTTACAACTAAAGACCGAGATAGCTATTGAAAGTTTTATTTTAATATTTCTTTAACTTAAATATGTAGGACAATCAGATTTATAATTTTTTTAAATAATTTGATTTATTTGTGAGCAGGTTTTTTTCTTTTTAAATAATTAGATTGTTTTAAAATTAATAATTACTCAATATGTTTTTTGTTACATTAACTGATCCCCTGATTATTCTGAATTATCTTTCGTCCATATATGTAATTCAATTATTCTGAGACAACTCATCACAGCATAATATCACTACAATGTTTTATGGCATTTACTCAGCATGAAGTTAAATACTATAAAATACATTAAATTACACATATTTGATTGGTAACTTGTATTCTTTTAGGCTTTGTGATGTGAAATGCAGGATTCATACTCTATTTGAATAATAAAATTCTCCGCCTTTTCCCGGCCATACATAATTCCCTGACCAACAATTCAGAACATTTTTAGAATTTCCAATTCTATACCTTAATCACTGAACTTATACAGAAAAAGACAATACATTGATAGATTAATAACAATTTAATAAAATTTACCTCTGAAAATGAAAATACAGTCAAGGATCTATAATTGGCGATTCAAGCGCTCGATACGCCATCTGGTGGAGAAAAGATGTAACTTCTCCATTCAGGATAACGCCGTGTAAGCTCATTGCATTACATGCGTTTTAAATTTGTTCAGAATAATTTTCTTTTGCACAATTTCAGATTTCCTGTGACATTTGTTTTCTGTCTTATATGACGAAGTAAATATTATACGAATTTGAATATCTAAAATTTTTAAATACATTTATAATAAAGAAATGTTTCAATGGGACTTTAACATTAGTTAAAGGGAAATTAAAGGGACAGTTATCCTGTATCGAAGGCTGCGAGCAGCGCCTCTATAGGCCGTTTTAGTTCCCAATTGGCATACCCATAATCTGCAATTTTCCATAATCTGCGTAATAAACAGTTAAGAAAATCTACAAATCCGTGATCCAAAAATGCTTTTTTTAAACAAATAATAAAGAAATTAAAAATCATAAATCATGTATTTTTTAAAAATTTACTCTTTTATTTTATTAACAGTAAAAAAAACTATTATGGAACGCGCACCTAAGCTTACTGAATGTTCGAAATGCCGACTTTTCATTCGTCGCTATTTCATTTTGTGTAAGTTCAGAAGAGTAAATAACCAATGAAATCGCTCTATTTTGTGTGCGTCGCGTGTCCTAGCAGTAACGCAGCACCAACTGAGAACTGTAATAATGGGTTCGGAAGGTCGAATCAATGTAACCAATCATAGTGATAGATTGCCGAGGTTTCGCCAACGTCACGAAAGGCAAACGGGAACCTTCAACTATCCGATTTTTCTGGAAACTAAACTTTAGTCGGGGAGCTCTTTTTTTTTAAATTCTATTGACATTCTTAATTTGGCAACAAGCACAGTTAATTAGTTGATGTTTATGAATTACGGCCCACGTGTCGTCTAGTATTGATTTTATTTTTTACTCTAATGCAGGGCTGTCCAACGCGGCGCCCGCGGGCGCCATGGCGCCCTTTGAAGATTTTCTTGTCGCCCTTTTAAGGTTTCCTGTTATTAGACTTTTTAAAAGTAAAATTCCATTATAAAAAATTCTTTCTTTAAAATCATTAATATTTGAATCAGATATTTCCAAAAATTGTGAAAACGCATTAAAACCCATTGAGAGGTGGTGGAATATATTATATCTCACCTAATTTTAATCAAGATTTCCACCAGAAACATTTAATGAATTTTTAATTTTATATTTTGATGGAGAAAAAAAAAATTCGCTTCAAAAAGACCTTTCACTATTTTCAAACAGTTTTTTTCTAAAATTATGGTGCGAGTTCAATATTAGAGTAATACAATTTCTTGCCCTCAAAGAGTTAAAAATTAGAAACATATTTTGAAAAATTTAATCATGCACATTTTCACGATTTGTAATTATTGTTTATAAAGTGTTAAATTTGATTAATTTTTGTATTTTGATAATAATCTTTTAAAGATAATTGAGTAGTAAAAGTAAATTAAACGTTTCCCATCTCCTCCAATAGTTTGAGATCATGAGCTTGAAAGTTCAGCATTTTTCTTTTTGCTGTTATCATTCTGGCCCATTACCAGGGATAATAGGCTTAATTATTCCTCTTTGACTTTTGAAATTTTAGGTTTTTTTTTACTTTGCTTAAAAAATTTGAGTATAATTTCCATCTAAAAAATTCTTTCAGACTATATCTCTGGAACCACCTGAATGGAATGGTCACTATTATGCTTGCCTTTGTTATTGTAATTTTTATAAAATCTAAATTCAATCATTCAAAATAAGTCATAGTGTATTTTCACATCCTAAAAAAATCAATATCTCTAATTCCCAAGTTTCTTTTTATGTTTTTATAAGCGTGATTAAAATTTCTGGAATTTTATCCTACAGATATTTTTGATTGCCCTCTCATAGAAAATTGTATAATTTGAAATTTAATGCATTTAACTCTAGAACCATAGGATCTTTTGTCTAGGCTGTACGATTTATTTGCATTAAGTTATGATGTGCATTTATACTAATATTCTGCGACAGTATTGCTGCATGTTTTCAGTCAAGTGAATGATGGCGCCCTTCAATGAGTGCCAAGAGCTGAGGTGCGCCCTTGCTTACTAAAAGGTTGGACAGGTCTGCTCTAATGCATATGCAAGGTGCAACATGAATAACGGAGAGCGTAGTAATGATGCTTCAAGTTCTTCAGCAGCTAAAAGATCCCACGTATCGCTCATCTACTTTTTTAATATAACTCTTTTATTTATTAACAATAACAACAAACTGAATTACGGAACATATGTAATTATTTTTATTTAAATGCACATGTATATCATTTTATAAAAGTAAAATGACTTTAAAATGCATTTTTTGAGATTACTTATTAAATTAATTTCTAGATTTCATATTTATCTTTCCATATTATACTGATTATAAAATTAAAATGCTGTCTAAGAATAATAAAATGACGCATAATCCTATTTACTCTATAATCCGCGCAACCTTTGGCCCCAACTTGTGCGGATTATAGATCTTTGACTGTAACATGCATTTGAAACTAAAAATCTATATCATTTGATATTTAAAATTTAGAAAATATAAATTAAAAACAATTCAATAAAAATAAACCACTAAAATACAATTTAGATGTATTCAAAATAGCTTTTTAGTCAAATAACTAAATTTACACATTTAATTTTTTTTTAGACAGTTCTGCTCATCACATTGTGTTATTTCAGAAGCAGTTTGTGGCAATTTTTTTTTTTTTGTCTTTTAACACTTTAAATTCAGCTACCTACAACTTCTCTTTTTTCCCATTTCTTTTTTGCTTACTTTAAAATTTCCTTCATTAAATATCCAACAAATTTCTATAGCTAAAAGATTTTTAGGTTAAAAATGTGAATTTATCAAAAAATCTATTTGTAAGGTAAAAACCTGAATTTTTTTGCAGATATACTTCGGAACTCAAGAACTATCACATGATAAGCACACACACAAGAAATTCCCCGACTTTCCAGATTTTAGAAAAAAAAGTCATTTTCATTGACATTTTCCTGTTTTACAGGTTTTCCAGCAGCATAGGAACCCTGGAAATGTTAACGATTTTATTGCAATTGGTAAAAGAAGCCGTTACGCATTAATGAGGGTAGAGCATATATACAGTCAAAGATCTATAATCCGCACAAGTTGAGGCCAAAGGTTGCGCGGATTATGGAATTTTGCGGATTATAGAGTATAATGGATTATGCGTCATTTTATCATTCTTAGACAGCATTGTAATTCTATAATCAGTATAATATGGAAAGATAAATATGAAATATAGTAATTAATTTAATAAGTAATCTAAAAAAAATGCATTTTTAAAGTTATTTTATTTTTTTTAAATGATATATATATATATATATATATATATGTATTTAAAGAACAATAATTACATATTAATAATGAGATTTATTTTTAAGCAATATTTTATGGAAGAAAGTATAAAAAAAAAGAGAACAAATTATGCACAAAAAATACCAATACAAAGTAAAATAAATGGTAATTACTTCAGTATACTATAATGAAATAGTACTATGAATATTATTTAAGAAATCTTTTGTTTAACAAAACTAAGAGTCGAGTGTTGTTTGTTTCAAAACCTGAAATGAATGAATCATAAATCTTTGATGAAATATGCATTTTTTCAAGATTTTTTTAATTGATTTCATGCTTGTTCTGGCTTTTTTTTTTTTTTTACAAATTTCTCCTTTTTTCTGCGTTTTTTCAACAGATTTTACGTTAAAAAAAAAATCAAATATTAAAATGGATGATTCATCCAACAATTCATCATGATTCATTCCTGTAAATTTTGTTGAACGAACGCAGAAAAATCCCGTGTAAGCGCCCCCCTCTAACTATTGTACGATTTTTCGTCACGTTTGGGGGGGCGGATTAACGGTATTTTAAGGTATAATATTTAGTTCTCAGCTGGTGTTGTGTTTACTGTTATTCTTCTGAATTTGCACAAACTGAAATAGCTACGAATGAACAGTTGTCAATTCGAACGTTCAGCAAACTTTAGGCACGTTCGTAATACAGTTTAGTTTTTTACTGTCAATAAAATAAAAGAGTAAATTAAAAAAAATACATGTTTTATTATGATTTTTATTACATTTTTATTATTTGTTTAAAAAAATCATTTTTGGATCACGGATCTGTAATTTTTTTTAACTGTTTATTTCATTGTTTGCATTCGTAAAGTAACGCGGATTATGGGAAATTGCGGATTATGGGTCCGCGGATTATAGATCCTCGAGTGTATATTTTTTTAAATCGACTGTGTCCGAAAGTTGTATACTGTTTTACTTATTAAGTAAACAATCCTGTCTTCTGAATTGATGTCTTCACATGCATCAAAATGTTTGAAATCTCCAAGCTCATTAAGTCGCCACTTATTAAACTGACAGACTGCTGCTATGAAATTTTGGGAACTCTCAACTTCCTTTCATTTCTGTTTTTTTAGAAGTTTTCGACCTCATACACTGCCAATTCTAAAGTGGCTGACAGAAAGAGTCATGAATGTGAGAAATGAAGGCAGGATATGGTCACTATCACAGTAGAATTTTTGACTAATGGCATTGTTTCTTTTTAATGACTAAAGTAAATGGTATGGGTGTTCTAACATCAAAAAGAAATTTATAAAAATGTTTGAACAAAACAAAAATGTGACCAATAATCTCGTAGCAACAGAGTAGCGAAACACAACATTTTAAAGAGAAAGGTCACGTACAAATATGTCTTAATGATTTTTTTTTCGGGATAAACAGAGAAAACAGGGTACCGTAAAATGGGGTGAATAGGAACAAAGGGGTGAATAGGAACAAAACTTCCCAATCATACAAATACATTCATTATAAATATATGATGATATTTTTAATTGTCAATTTTTTTATAAGAAGGTAATAACATTAAGAGTTGGGAAATTCAGTTTTGACATGTTGGCACAACTACTGAGGTACATAAAATAACTTCAAGAGGATCCTCAAAAACCTTATTTTTCAAAATTTTTAAAACATTGTAACTACGGTATTTTTCATATTCTAAACCTAAGAGAGGGGATTTTTAATTAATGATAGACCTGTAAACGATATGCTGTATTAAATTCTACGTATTTCTAAACTACATAATGAAAAAATGAAAAATGGCTATAACATCAGAGGCTTAAGATTTACGAGGTGAATCTGAACACGTTTTCTCTCATTGTTTATTTTTTCTATACAATAATAGTTTTATGTAATATATGAAAACATAAGTATGAATATGTATTGTAACAATATTCTGTTTGTTCTAACTACTTGAAAGTTTAATGGTGCCAAGAAATTACTTGGCTAAATAAAGAAGTCAATGCCTAATCCAACAGACATGGAACACACAATAAAAGATTTTAAAAATAGCAAAATTAGTTAGGAAAAACTGCACAGAATTATTCTTTGACACCCACAACATTACACAAATATCTCAAAATGAAAAACCAATCAAAAAAGAGAAGGATGCAAACAGTACTAAGGGCTGGGGATGTGGGCGTATTAATAAAAAAAAAAACATGGAGTATTAATACATGCAGCAATTGGGGCTACTCAATTCATTTACCCAATGCCTACTAGAAAAGAATAACACAGAACAGGGCTGAATTTGTATTAAATTTTGCTTCTGCAATTCGAATATAATATCTTAAAACAAATTTTAATTTTTCTTGATTTCAACATTGTTTTCTAATTTTTAAAAAGGCATATCTTTACTTGTATATAAAATAAAGGCTTGGTTTCACAGTAACTACGTGTTCCTATTCTTTCCTTATCATTATTACCTGTTTTTATTAACTCTTAAAGTTTGAATCTGAATAAATAAGGATTATAACATTTGATCCGATTCACTCCTATCTGCGGGGTGAATTGAAACACCATTAAAAAAGTAAATAATACTTATATAAACACTAAAAATGTTTTGTTTTTACTGAAAAAATAAAGAACAAAACAAGACCAAAGTTTCCAGTAGAAAAATAAAAAAATTAAATCAGTTTTTTTTAAAGTTGAAAAGAAAAGTTGAAAAGTCACCCCCACTTTTACGGTACTTTTCTGCAACCTATGAATAAAATTTGCAATTTTTTCACGCATCATCATGAATATTGAAGATTTTTTTAAATTTTTTTTTGCCTGATCAATGAAATGAGTTTCTTTTTTGTGTCTTATCGACAAAATTTGTAGTTTTTCCATGCCCAATCAACGAAACTTGCAAATCCTAAGTGACTAACGAAATTTTCAATTTTTGTGTCGCAAATTGATATTTACGAAAGTTTTCTGTGGCATACACAAAAATTAAATTTTTCAGGTTAGAAATTGACGAAATTTGCAGGCCACAGGATGTACAATAGAGTATGATGCCTTTGTGGACAATGGAGTGATAAGATTGTTGGAAGTTGATGAGAATTGAGTGTAGGATCAGATTGCCATTTCTTGCAATATTTGAGGTGGAAGAATCGTGACAAGCTTCAGGTTTATTAAAATACAATAAAGTAGTTTTCGGAATCCTAATCTATTTCTACTCTGTAGTTATATCATTTGAATAATATGATTTCAGTCAATAAAACTAGAGAACCACTTTGAAACCAACAGATAATGGCTGTCAAAAAATGAAACTAAGATTATGGTAATTCAAATTGGTTAAGAAAACAAGATTTTCTTAAGCAAGAAAGAATTGTCCAACAAAATTATAACTAAAACAGTTTCAGTTTTAAAGGTTGAAGATGGATAAAAAGGAAGATAGTTAGAAGATCTCTCAAATTTAGTGGTGAAGTAGAAAGTAAGATGTTAGTTATAATTCAAAGAATTTTCTTTTGAGCTCAAGCATTGTTGCCAGTTAAGCTAAAAAATAAAGCAGACTAATCGGCAAATTAGATTAGTCTGTTCCACTTCCAGAATAGTTCAATATGGTACAGTGAACTCAAATATTTAAATAATCTGACAATAGATGTGTAGGTTATGGTTCTATAGAAAACTGGTCTATTCTTACAGATTGTGACATGAAGATAAAAGTGATCTTTGTAAAACTCTGAAGAGCTGAAACTTATCTGCCATCAAAGAAAAGTATAACCATTCTATGTCACCTCAATCCAGCTCATCTACTTTTTTTCAGGATGTAATCTTAAATAGCTGCAGAAGATGAGACAGTGGGAAGGACAAGAATGGTTGAAGTTTTTGGAAGGAAACTGGCCATAATCTGAAATGAACCCTAATGAAGAATTAGCAATGACAGAAAAGAAAACTACAGTAGTTACTCTTAATTGTTCCAATTCACATGAATTTATGATGCACAGTTAAATTTTAAAATTCAGTAGGTTCATAAATATCATATGTTGAATCAAGATGTATACAGTAGAGGACCTATTATCCGGAATTCCGAAATCCGGAAGGACCCGAAATCCGGAAATGAAAGCGATTGAGAACGGAATGAATCATGATGAAATGAATGAATCATGAATCTTTGATTAAATATACGTTTTTTCGAGATTTTTTAATAGATTTAATGCTTTTTGGCTTTTTTTTTTTTTACAAAATTCACCTTTTTTCTGCGTTTTTTCGACAGAATTCACGTTTTTTAAAACAAAAAACGCAAATTCTTTCACTTATTGCTTCAAGTAACAAAATTCAAAGATTCATGATTCATTCATTTCATCATGATTCATCCCCATAAAAAAACGCAATTTTTTTCAAGTATCGTTAAAAAAACTACAAATTCGTCAAATATCGCGATAAAACAATGTAAATTTCGTCAAATATCGCGATAAAACAATGTAAATTTCGTCAAATATCGCGATAAAACCTTGCAAATCTCGTCAAATATTGCAAAAAATTCTTGCAGATATCTCGCAAAAAATGCAAATTTTGTGAAACGATCGCGGAAAAATCCCTTGTAAGTGCCCCCCCTCTAATTATTTTACGATTTTTCGTCACGTTTGGGGGGGGGGGATTAACGGTATTTTACGGTAATATATATATAGAGCCAGTTAGCAAAACGTCCGGATTTTGAATAGCTCTGAATTTTGGATGTCCGGATTTGAGACTTTGTACTATAGGACAAGAGTCAAAGTTGTAGCTTAGTGTTTTTTTTCACAGACTTCTCATACAACACACTTTCCATTCATATTCTAGATAGCAGTGCTATAATTTTGTTATTATTTTTAAATTTTCTGTGTTTTTGTTTTATTTTGGGGTGTGTGGGGGGGGGGGGGCGGGAGTGTCGGGTTTCGGACGGACCCGAAATCCGGAAAATTCCAAAATCCGGAAAGCCCTCGGTCCCGACGATTCCGGATAATAGGTCCTCTATTGGAGTGCAGAAATAGAAATTTCACCAATGAGGAAATTTAATTTGATCTAGAACAAAATCTGAAAGTTTTGAAGATACTACTGATGCAATAAAAGGATTGGAAATTATAAAACACCAAGATAGATTGTTGAAAGTGACAATGATATTAGAGGGATGAGTTTTCATTCAGATATTCAAATTATAGTCATCAAAAAATCATGTGTTATTGTCAAATTCAATGCATTTAGATAAATTATAAGACTCATACCTCTTATTCATATGACAATATAAAAATGCAATAAACTTCATAATTAGAAGCAAATGAAAACCATCAACAAAATCAATTCAAAATGTTCTAAAATGCATTTTTTTTACGTAGGTGTTTTATACAGTGTCAACATCTGTTGTAAACTACAAAATACAATAAATGTATGATTTTTTAAAAATTATGATTTTTGATTCATAAATGACAAATAATAAAAATCACAAAAATAACTGCACATCAGGAAAAATAATGAAAAAAATTTTTTTCTAACTAATATGACCGATAGTGAAGAATTTAAAAACTTACAATTAATTAAAAAAACAAAATTATAATTTACATAAACACACTTAAAATAGTGATATACAAGATTAATGTTGTAGATAAATAACTCCTAAAAATATCAAAGTAACTCAAATTGAATACTTAAAATAAATAATAGTAATAAAATTTTACTAAACAGTAGCCAAATATTTGTTAAAACAAAATAATACTCAAAAGACATGGTATTAATAGTGCACCAGACCCAGAAGGGTTATGTTTCACACCATTAACCCTTTCATTTCTGGTGTACTATTACCGTAAAATACCATTAATCCACCCCTCACAAACGAAACGAAAAATCGTACAATAGTTAGAGGGGGGCGCTTACACGGGATTTTTTTGCGATCCTTACACAAAATTTACAGGAATGAATCATCATGAAATAAATGAATCGTTGAATGAATCATGAATTTTTATACTTGAAAAAATTTGTTTAAAAAAAAACGTAAATTCTGTCGAAAAAACGCAGAAAAAGGGAGAAATTAGTAAAAAAAAGCCAAAACAAGCATGAAATCAATTAAAAAATCTTGACAAAACGCACATTTCATCAAAGATTCATGATTCATTCATTTCAAAATGATTCATCCCACTCTCAATCGCCTTTGAGAATGAGGAGGGAGGGTGCTTTCTCGAGATTTTTTGGAAATTTAAAAATTTCTTATAAAGTGGGGAGGGGGAGATGATCGGGAAGGGCGGATTAACAGGATTTTACGGTAATAGTACATGTACTTTTGAGTATTATTTTGTCTTAACAATCAGTTAGTTACTTTCTATATCTAGAAATGATAGTACAGTCAAAGTTCTATAATCCGCACAAGCTGAGGCCATAGGTTGTGCGGATTACTGGATATTGTGGATTATAGGTCATTTTGTTATTTCTAGACAGCATTTTAATTCTATTGTCAGTTTAATATGAAAAGATAAATGAAAAATCTGAAAATTTAATATGGTATCTCAAAAAATGCAACAAATTATGCCGTCGACCAAAAAATTATCACCAAACTGTAAGATTAAATCCCAATAATGGATGATCGTGAATGTCACATCCAATGACGTTAAATACGATTCACATTATTAAAATGTCAAGTGATTTTTATTTCGACTTTTTATTAATATTTTTCTTAATATTTTACTAATTTTTTGTTTTTTCGTTATTTAAAATAAAGATGATGTCAATATGTATAATTTGGCTATTGGTTTGGCAATATTGGTCGACGGGATAACAGTAGTAGTAGCAAAAAAACATAAATGTGCATTTAAATGAAAATAATTACATATGCTCCTCAATACAGTTTATTTTTTACTGTTAATAAAATAAGTGTTATATTTTTTAAAAATATGTATGTTTTGCTATGATTTATTCAATTTTTTTATTATTTGTTTTTAATTCCTTTTTTAAATTCCAAATTTGTAAATTTTCTTAATTGTTTATTTCGTTGTTTACATTCGTAAAGTAACGAGAATTACAGAAGAATTGCAGATTATCGATCCTTTATTGTATATGGCTATGATTTCTTATGACTTCATTTATGTTTTAACATTTAGTAATAATAATAGCTGTTTTGTTAATTCTCTAAGCACCTTTAGCGATTCCTTTATTTTTTGCATATAGTTCATACTTTAAATTTATAAGTTACTTTTCTGAACAAATCATGTGTGATGAACCGCAAAAAAGATAGAAAGTTGTAATAACCTCTCAAATCCTGCTGTAATGCGTTATTTTCCAAGTGTCTCCAAAATTTCTTCCTTAACCTATTTTCATATTAAAATGCATTGAATAGTACACAAAATAAGTACATTTGTTATATTTCAGACGATGAAATAATCTTAAAACTTCTGTAAATTTATTTAAATAGCCATGTTTTACGTTATTTCCTTCTCAAAATGGAAAAAAATTAACACCTGAAAGAGTTAAATATGCCTAACTACAAATATCAATAATTAAATCACTCTTACATCAAATCCTAATTACTTAAATACATAAATAAACAATATCTTAATACTTTGAAATTAATGTGACCCAAACTAACTTCAACAATATAGTGAGAGGGGGAAACAAAGAATAAAATAGAATTAAAATATGTGTTTTATAGATGTGGAATATAATACATTGCCCTAATTTGACCAAAAGTTAGATTCAAGTTAATCATTAGCATTAATAATTTTATTTTAATATACTAGTTAATATAACTATACAATTATTCATACATGTGTGTAATTCAACATTTGGTGTATAAAATATTGTTGCAAATTATCAAATATTCTTTTCCCTTAAAAAAATATTAACCATTGCATGTTACCTAGACAATGCCACCCTCTTCCATACTTTAACATCTACCAACCCATCTATCCTATTAATATATATTTATTTCGCATTTTATGATTTTTTTTTTATATACAATTTTTATGCAAAGTGTTAGTTTTAAAATCATGTAAGTACTAACTGTATGTCGAAGAATTTTAAGAGAGATACCATTATTGAATCAAATTAGCTTTTTAATAATATTGTTAATATGAACAAACATTTATTCTACATAAATGATTATGGAGTATATTATGATAAATGGAATTACAGAAACAAGATTTAAAATTAGTAAATGTATTGTATGTTCTTTTATAATAAGTATTAGTTATTCACTCGCACGTGTTTGAACAAATTACAAACATTAGATATTTTCTGAAATATAAAAAAATTTGTAATTTCTCACAGAGTATAATATTTTTTTTCTCGCATCAAGTTTAAATTCATTAAATATTATCTGCATGCATTGTAAAAATTTATTAAACAATTTTCAGTAGGATTAAGGCCATTTGCTTTTGGTGAGGAAAAGTACTGCTCGCTTTTTTAGACTTTCTAGTGAAATTCTGTCATTAAATTTTATTTATCATCTGACATACATACATAAGTTCATAAGTAGTTCAATCGGTATTTTTTTCTTCAAAATATTCTGAATATGTGCAGTATAGAAACCTTCCTGGGTAATGAGTTTCACTTGTTTTGGGGGAGGGGGATAGAATTTGTGAGTGGGGTGACATTGACAACATCTTAAGTAATTCTGTAATAAGTGAAAGATTTTAATTTATCATGCTTTTTTTTTGGGGGGGGGGGTAGGGGGCACTTGAAAGTTTGAGCATCCTGCCAAATGTAGTTCACCAGATGGCACTGTGGGTACACATTTTCAAACAAGCAAGTGTATGCACCTCCACCATTTCATTATTCCTTACAGTTGTACCCTGTTCAGTTGTACATGGTTACTAAACAATTTCAGTAAAAAACAAAATTTCCCCGACTTTTCAAGAAAAATATGGCTTTTACAGTCAAATCATATTAATGTGACCATTTGTAATTTTTGACATTTTGTTAAATATTTGGAGAAATACATGAGAAATTATCCTGAAACTCTAGGTGTGTAACAAAATAGTGCAGGACAGTCAAACTGTCTTGCATGACAGCAGGCACTGAAGATTAATCTCCCAGCTTTAAAAGAAAGCCTGGGCCTTTAAAAAAAAGTTTAAATTTACTGCAAGTCTCCAGATTAATGATATTTTTTTCAGAATTTTATAATATTTCTTTTTAAAGATATTTTATTTTATGGGATAGTGTTGCTTTAGTAGGCATTGTTAGGTCGCAGATAAATTTTAGTATGCTGCTGACTGACACAGAATATTCTGTTTCTGGGTTTTTATCTATTACTTTTTCTTGGTATTTAATTATTTTAACTTATTTGAAAGGAATAAATAACTATGAAAAATAAAATTTAGTAATTATTAATTACTAAGTTAGCAAATTTTTCCCTAAATATTTGAAATTTCGCATAATTATTACAGTAAAAACAAACCTTTTTAAGTCTACCATAGTAATTAATTTTTAACTTTTGTAACTGCCTACACTTAATTAAAACAGATAGTTCAAAACAGTTTTTAATTCAGCTTGCAGTAAATTTAGTAAATTAAAATTTCAAACAAAGTACCAAGTCTGCTTGGGAACTAAACACCGAGGGTCTAATCGTTGGGCTGACTGTCTGGCCAGGACGTATGCTGTATATCCCCTCAGAGCCCAGGATCTAATAAACAGAGTTGGGTGCTGAAGCCTCTGATCTGTTTTTGGACTGCAAAGCCACAGATTTAGTTTCTTTTGTTAAATTTCAAAACTTTGGTGATGGAAGGGGGAGAAGTGCAAGCTGAATTAAAAACTGTTTTGAACTATCTGTTTTAATTAAGTGTATGCATTTAAAAAAAGTTAAAAAATTAGTTACAATGGTAGATTTAAAAAGATTTGTTTTTATTCTAACAATTATGCTAAATTTCAACTATTTCGGCAAAAACAGTTCCAAATCAAACGCAATTTACAATGTTTTCCACTATTTCTTTCAAATTTAACATTTTCAGAAACCATTCTTAGTGAACAATAACAGTTTTACAGAAAAAAATACTTTAATAAATATATTCTATACAAAAGTACTTACCCGTAACGGCAGTATTTAATCCATATCCTGTGAACGTTACGCCTGGTATTTCTGTGGATGGCGTAAATATTTCAGGTGCTGGGGCTATAAAAAAGAAATTTAATTGAGCATAAGATAAATATACATATGTTAATGAGATGCAAGTTTTGAACTGAATAAAAATGTTTGGACCAGGATTCAAACCCGGGGTCTCTTTGGCTGAATCTGTCAATGCTCTACCATCTGAGCTATCCTGGTTGATATAATTCACACAAGGTTTGCAAAGCTTTGCCCAGTTTGAAAAACTCAAGGCTTTTTTCAGGCTGAGCCCCACTTGAAAAAAACCTACTGTACCTACACCCCTACTGTACAGTATAGGTAATGCATAAATAATACAGCATACAATGTTATTTCACATGTTATACTTTTGAAAATTCACAATTTTGCGGGAGAAAAATCTGTTTTATGACAAAACTCAAGTGGGTTAGATTTTTTTTTCAGAAAATTCCAGCATTTTGTAAACTCTTAATTCATCCAGCTAATTTATGAATTAAAGCATCACTTGGATTGAAGTTTTGATATGAGAATCAGTTCAATAGAATAAATTGCAGGTAACAGAACTCCACAAGAATGCTGACACTTAATTATACAAAATTAATTTCAAAACAATTGTTTTAAAATTGAAAGTTATCAATTAGAATAAGTATTAAAAGTAAAATTAATCTAGTGCATTTTAATATCCATAAATAAAAATTTTGCCAATAGATTTTATTATTTAAAATTAGAAGAAAATACATATTTAAATGGTGTCCTACCATAAAATTGGTCAAAAATAGATTTATCTTTCTCCTAAATTAATAAAGATGTGTTAATTATGTTAATACACTCAGAGCAGTTACCCATAGAAATGAAAACAGTACTACCTGACTATTACGTTGATCCCCCCCCCCCCCAAAAAAAAAACACAGGGCTCCCAACACATTTTGGTCCTCAAAAAGGGGGAAAGGGGACCATATTTATTTAAAAAGGGGACTTTGGGGGACCATTTTTGCTTAAAAAGGGGACTTTGGGGGACCAATTTTATAAAAAACAGAAACCAAATAAGGATCATATGTGTGTAAAAATGTAAAAGAAATTTTACTAAATAAGAAAGTAAATTTTTTAAATTAGATCCCTAGACAGATCCCAAAATAGACCCTAGCAAGATGTTGGGCTCGATACCTCTTTTGGTCAACCCTTCAAATGAGATTGAATCTCGCTGTAGTTTAATTAGGGGTTGAGTTAGAAAATTGCTTAAAATACTAAGTTAGAGCCTGGAGAAGTAAAAAAAAATCTTAGAAATTTAATCCCACTGTCGACACACACTTATGAAAATTTTTTCTGTGTTATAAAAAATATCTGAGATTTTAAAATCGATAACTTAATTACTCTTCTTAATTTCGTTCTTTTTTACTTACCCATGATGCGTAGTATAGAGTAAGTCTTGCAATCGTTTTTAAAATTAAAAAAAAAAAAATTTTGACAAATTTACACGTTTTAGACACTGGTGATTTCAAATAACATTTTTAGGGAAAAAAATTGCCGTCCATCTGTGTCTGTAAATGCTTTTCTCCTGAACAAATTGAGATAGACTTGAAATTTCGTATGTACTTAGTACATAAGAATAGGACGAGGCCTATTTATTATCAATAACCTCGATTATCCGGAACTATTTTTTTTCTTGGACTCTCAAAAAATTCGTTCTAAAGGTACATAAAAATTTGATTTTTTTTTAAGGAGTGATTGTAAAAGGCAACAAATTAACAAATTTTGCATAAAGAACGAAGTTGATCGAACTATTACTTGCCGAGATATCTGTAATCCTGTTTTCCACATTCTTCAATTTTTCATGACCCTGTATTTCCTTCAAATTTCAATTCAAAGATATATTTAAATTGGAAATGATATGCTTAATCCGACTCAAAAAACTGTTAGTCAATAATAATATTTTTGGAGCTGTAAGGATGTTCCTTTTTTGCAATTCAGTACTACTTGTGTAGTTTGGCGTGTTGTATAATTTGTCGAAATAGATTCATCAGCAACTCCTTAATAGAGCGTTACTATGCATAATAAAAATTAAAATATTTAAATACATGTTTGCATTTTGTTTTAGAATTGCAATGCATTTTATAAATAGCTTACAAATGTTTTATTTTCATACATTGTATATGCATATGTATGATGGGTAAGTATTACAGTGGCCCCCAACAACTATTTTTGTTTTCCTTGCTAAAATTAATATTTGGATTAATGCTAACTACTACCACTCATAAATAAAAGGGGCCAATAAGTTCAATAACAAAGCCATAGGCCAATAACAAATCAGATATAATGATAATTAGTGGAGAAACGCTTAGATTTAAATAACATGTCATACAAAAGCATTTCTTTTTCTTTTTAAAAAGCGATATTTGAATAAAATAAAATCTTAATCAATTTCTACGAAAATTACTCATTCAGAATTGGTGAAAAAAAAAATAGGCATACCGTAAAATCCCGTTCAAAAGCCCCCTCCCTAATTTATAAAAAGTTTTAAATTTTCAAAAAATCCCGAGAAAGCAGCCCCCCCCCCCCAAAAAAAAAAGATCTCTGAATCGGGATGAATCATGATGAAATGAATGAATAATGAATCTTTGATGAAATTGGCATTTTTTTTAGATTTTTTTAATAGATTTCGTGCTTTGTTGGCTTTTTTCAACAGGATTTATGTTAAAAAATAAAATGCAAATTTTATCAAGTATTGCTTCAAGTATCAAAATTCATGATTCATTCAAAGATTCGTGATTCATTCATTTCATCATGATTCTTCCCATGCTCATTCCCATAAAACGATCGCGGAAAAATCCTGTGTAAGCACCCCCCTATAATTATTTTACGATTTTTCATCACATTTGGAGGGGTGGATTAACTGTATTTTACGGTATATGCACAAGTTTAAAATCTATAAATACAGTACATGTAAATATTATGTACCCCCAGGAACAGTCCTTGTTAAACTAATTGGATGTGGCAATCCCGAAACTTTTTTCTACCTCATACATGTCAATACTTCAAAATTTGCTATCACAGTCCCAAAATTAAATTGCAAGTTATGCCCATCATGAGAATTCTAAATATATGAAATTTTGTGCATTAGTTCTTCAAATATGACTATCGCTAGACTTGTGCAAATCCCACATAATGAAGCTTAGGAGCACAATCTATTGAAAGATTAACATCAAAACCTAATCAGTAACAACTTGTGTCAATGTCTAACTGAATCCTAAGTTAGACAAAAATTCGTGCATAAATCAGATAGATCTATTGCAGAAATCCTAATTTAAAAAAACAAAAATGCATTTTAGTAGCACTACCTGTTAATGAATTTACATTAAAATCTAAAAAATGTCAATTCATTTTAAGGACTGACTGACTCTAAAGTTTGATGGAATTCTGTGTATTAATTCTGGATATAGCACTATTACGGAAATCAGAACAAATGCTGATAAACAGTGCCACTTGTTGAGCGATTTATACCAAAATATATAAAATGTCAGATACAGTTAGTCCTTGACATGAATTGAAGTTTGATAAAAATCCTTGCATTGGTTCTGGACATTGAGCAATTGCAGAAATCATGAAAAATACTGCATAGAAGTGCCACATGTCGAGCGATTTACACCAAAAAATAATCAACACCAATTTATAGCGGCGGTCAAAAGTTTCAGGCCAGCATAACATTTTTCGTTATTTTGAAAGTATATCCATATAAAGAGGAATCAAAAAGTAATACTCATACATTTTATTGGCATATTAGTTAGGATCTTATTTATGGAATAACAAATGAATATAAATAAATACAACTGACAAAATTAATTGTAAATAAAAACGCATGCTTTCAAAAGTAATCGGCCATCTTGGAAAGTTTGGAAAAAAATTGTGTTACAATAGAAAATCACTGTGATCAACTAGATTTACAAATAGTATGTTGTCATACCTTTGGCAAAATGTACTGATGCGCAATGACTTGGCATCAATTCAATGAACAGATGAAAATCGTCCGCTCATCTTTAAATTTATAGGAAAATCCTGGCCATGCTGAATTGGACTTTTATTAATTCCAAACATGTTTCTAAAGTTCATTCCAAAGATTTTCTATAGTATTCACATTGGATGCTTAGGCTGGCCATTTCAAAAGCGAAATATTTTTGTGCAAAAGCCACTGCTTGACAAGCTTTCATGCATGCTTTGGTTTCTTATTATACTGAAACTAATAGTTGTGACCAAAATTTTGTCTCCAATAAGGCAGCAATAATTATCTTGCAAAATATCCTTATATATTGTATCTTCATCTTGCTGCGGATTTTAACAGACAGACTCTAACAGTACAGTACATAAAAATTTTAGCTTTTCTTTCAATGAAAAGAATACGTTTAAGCTAAAGAAACGTGTTATGATAATTTGGATGTTTAAATATGTAATGCAGTATTATTTTTATTTATAAAATGACATCATTAAACAATTTTAAAATGGTATGAAAAATAAATAATGAGAATGTAAAATATATTTCTAATTCTCGATTCAACAGAAAGTTTTCTGTCCTTTTTATTTGAAAGAAATTGCTTTGCAATAATTAACTAGTCAGATGTGGTAATCCAAAACAGTACCACTGATTAGATGGTTTACACCAAAATCTAGTCAGCAACAATTTATGTCAATTTCTAACAGAATCTGAAATTTTACGAGAATCTGTGCATTAGTTTCTGAGACACAGCTATTGCAAAATATTAAAATATTCTGCATAAAAGCATCACCTTGATGGGTAATGTACACCAAAAACTAATCAGGATCAATTTTTCTCAGGTAATAACTGAATCTGAAGTTTGATGAAAATCTATACATTTGTTCTGGAGATACAACTATTATATCATGAAAAATGTTGCATAGCAGTGCTACTTGTAGGGTGATTTATATGAAAAACTAAGCAACACTAATCTGTATTAGGGAGTAACGAAATCGGAAGTTTGATGAAATTTTATATATTAGTTTTTTAGATAAACCTATTGCGATACTCATAAATGATGCAGCATGACAGTCCCACCTGTTAAGCAATTACATCACAGGATAATCAACACCAAATTATATTAAGGACTAACAGAATTTGAAGTTATGAAAATTTGTGCATTAGTTCTTGAGATAAAGCTATTAATGAAATTGTGAATAATGCAACATAACAGATTCACTTGTCGAGCGATATACCATAAAATATCGTTAATCCGCCCCCTCAAACGTGACGAAACATCGTAAAATAATTAGAGGGGGGCGTTTACACGGGATTTTTCCACGATCGTTTCACAAAATTTGCATATTTTGCGAGATATCTGAGGGATTTTTTCGTGATATTTGACGATATTTGCAGGGTTTTATCGCGATATTTGACGAATTTGTAGAATTTTTTTCGAGACACTTGAAAAAAATTTGCGTTTAAATAAAAAACAAACAAACAAAATAACGTAAATTTTGTTGAAAAAAAACGCTGAAATAAGGAGAAATTTGTAAAAAAAAAAGGCCAAAAAAGCACGAAATCTATAAAAAAAAATCTCGGGGAAAAAAAAAACCCGCACATTTTAAAGATTTTTAAAAGATTCACGATTCATTCAGTAACTTTCGTATTCTGCAATTTTTTTATTTTTAAGAATTTTAATGAGATTCTTAAAATTTGCCTGTATTCTCTGGTGATTTTTTAACATTAAGATTCATGTAAGAATTTCAGTTAAAACGCTTTTTTATACTCATTATAATGCTTTTTTTACCTCCACTTTAATAAATTTTGTCTTAAATTTTTAAACTTTTGGTGATTTCCAGAGTTTTTTTTTTTCCCCAGACACAGAAAAGGGGACTTTGGGGACCAAAATACAAAAAAGGGGACTAAAGGGGATCTTTTTCTAAAAAGGGGACCATTTGGGAGCCCTGAAAACCTTGTCACAAATTATTTATATTATAAAAGCCAAACATATCTGTGCATAACACATGCATCATTTTATGAATCGCAACATTTTAAAATTTGAAATGAAATTTCAGTTTAACAGTTTTGCTACTGCAAATTTTTAAACTTCTAAAAATACAAATTTTCAATTTTTACATTGTCACATAGAGGAAAAAATGTGTTTTTAAATGTAATTTGTTTGAAAACTATCTTAATTTGTTTGAGATAATTTTTTTTTTTTAGTTTTTAATACCTTTTTTGAAATTGTGGCAAGAAATACTCTATAAAACAACAAATACTCTATATACTTTTTCTAAAAAAAAAAAAAAATAGTTGGATGTGCCAATCCCAAAACTTTCTTTTATCTCATTACCTATTTAATATTTCGAAAAGTAGTTACACATGTTAATATTTTAATATTGTTAATTCAATACTATACCAACTTTGATTTTCATTTTAAAATTTCTGCTTTAGTCATTAATTAAAAGAGTAAAAATGAGTTAATGTGGATCATGATATTTGGAAAAAGGAAAGGAAATTTTACATAATGATCACTTAAAAAAAACGCTAATTTCACAAAGAATCACGAAAAATAACGGCAATTTTTTTTTAAAAAAGATATCTAAAAAAATCATGGATTTTGCTGAAGGATCGCCAAACAACCCACATTTCGTTGAAAGATTGCTGTAAAAACGCGAATTGTGTCAGATCTTAAAAAATGCAATCAAAGAATCATTTAAAAAATGTGAATTACGTTAAAAAATCCCTTAAAAAAAACAAATTAAGTCAAAGGATCACGGAAAAAATTGCGAATTTCTCAAAAAATCGCCCAAAAAAACGCACATTTTGTCAAAAAAATTTAAGAAAGAGCAAATATGTTGTATCTATAAATAAAACAGTCAAAAAAGTAAATTGAGAAAAAAAAATAGTCGCAAAAAATGCGAAGTTTGAAAAAAAAGCCACAAAACTGCGAATTCCATTTAAAAATCTCGGGAAAAAAACGCACATTTCAAAGAATCATGAAAAAATTAGGTAAAAAATGCAAATTTTGTCAAGTACCGCAAAAAAATATCTGCTAATTCGTCAAATATCGCGATAAAACCCTGCAAATATTTCGTCAAATATCGCGAAAAAAAATCCGCAGATACCTCGCAAAAAGGCAATATCGCTGAAAAATCCCATGTGAGTGCCCCCTCTGATTATTTTACATTTTTTCGTCACGTTTGGGGGGGGGGCGGTATTTTACGGTAGTTTTCATGAAAATTTTAAATGAGGTATTGTGTGTGTTTTATTTCTAGTAATACACTTTTAAGTGATCTACCAGCCATTTTATATTGAAATATAAAATTTTAAGTTATTGGCATCGTGCCAAGTTATTGATATGAGGATGCCAATAACTTATTTCAGTGATTAACATGTCGAACTTTCAGTTAATATATTAACTCATTATCATTTTTTAAATTCAAACATTTTTTGGTACTACTCTGTTATCCGGTCGACCAATATCGCCAAACTAATAGCCAAATTATACATATTTGACATAATTTTTATTTTAAATATCGAAAAAAACAAATAATTAATAGAATATTAATAAAAATATTAATAAAAGTTGAAATAAAAATCACTTAATGACTTTTTAAACACGTGAATCTTATTAAATGTCATTGAATGTGTCATTTACGATCCTTCATTATTGGCATTTAATCTTATAGTTCGGCGATAATTTTTTGGTCGACGGGATAACCTAGTGGTACCTATTTTTCTCCTAAATATAAATAATTAAATATATAAAATTATTTACTTCTATATAAGATATTTTAGTATAAAAAATTTTCAATGTTAAATAAAGGGGAATTATCTTTAAAGATAATTTTTTGCTGAAAAGAAGGTGTAATTCCTATTTTATTACTGCAGACTCCCTCAAATCCGCAAACCAGAAATCCGCAACTCTCTAAAATCCGCACACATTTTATGGATCTAAACAATGAAACTTTCAGTTCAGATATTCGGACAAAATTTGATTTTTTTAGTTTTGTATCAATTCCGTATATTTTTTATTTTGTAATTTTCTTAATAATACTCTATTCATGTTTTTTTTTTCATGAAAAAAGTATAATTTTTTTTGGAAAAAAATCAAGATATTGCTGATATCACAGGTAATCAGAATCTTCTTACCAAATATATTTATGCATTAATCAAGATATTTTAGTTATTAAGCCAGGCTAAATTGGGGCAAAAATGATTATTTTATGATTTTTATGTGAATTAGTAATGTACTTTTATAAGGTAAGTTTTATTGAATAATTTTGGAAAAATACATTTAATCTTTATAATGAATATTTAATAATACACTATTGACTATTAACTTGACCTTTGCTATTAGTACTTTAATCATTTTAAAAATTATCTAAATTTTTATTATTTTAGTTTATTACTTAGTTTAATATTTTATTATATTGCAAGCATTCATTATAGTTTCGATTGCACTATTAATTGCACTCAAATTACTGTTTAAAAAATGTAAACAAAGCAATGACCAGAAATCTGCAAAATTCTAAAATCCGCACAACCTCTGGTCCCAAGCTGTGCGGATTTGAGGGAGTTTACTGTATATCAAAATTCAATTAAAATCCTGTAGTCATGCAATGCTACAATACTCAAAGGTTTAAAAACAGCATGAAAGGCAGTCATTTAAGAAGGGTATAGCAAACATTTAGATAACATGCTTACAAAGAAATATTTTGCACTAGCTCTTCAAGAAGCAATTACATCGATTAATGAAGACTGGATAAAAAATAGCTTTAAAAATGTGGGACATATTTATGGTATTGGAAAGTACTGGAAAAGTGGAAAGTAGAATGGTATGTACTCCAGCGCTTTTGATGGAGCTATGTGCCTAGAAATGTGTGGGGGAGGGGGACTCTTCCAGGCTCAGTTATTTTAAGTTTCAAAGTGTTTAAAAATATCGTAGGAGAAGACATGACATGTTAGCAATTATAAGTAGCACAGTACTGAAAATGAAACTGAAGTTATTAATTTAAGCATTTCGAAAAGTTGAAGAAACACAATCAGCTTATTAGCTGAGTCTACATTAGATTTACCATTTCTAATTCTTAATCAAAATAAAAGGGCTAGAAGGGTAACTACACTTTCTTTGCCATAGGAATATATTCAGAAAAGTACATACAGGGTGAGTCAAATATCGAAACCTTAAATATTGCCCCTAGACCCATACTTCCAATTGCAAAGTTTCATAAAAAAGGTCTATTTTTTGATAAGATATGTTGCAACTCCATGGGGGGGGATCTATTTTTAAAAATACGAAAATTAAATTTTTATATGGCCCCCAGAGGATAAAACTTCCAATTAGGAAATTTTTCCTTATCCATTCTTGAATTGAGCCAAAAAAAAAAATCATTTCGATATCTACAAATCCCTGATAGATATTTAAACTCAAAATTTTCAAACATTCCTCACTTACACCACTTAAGCATACATCTGAGTACAGCAAAATCAGTTCATTTGAAATACAATTTGGGGATTGACGATAAATTTACACATTGTTAATTGTCGATCCAAGACAATACTTTAACTTTTAGATATAAAATAAAAGCATATAGGTTTTTGCTTTAAACTTCCCTGAAACATGCTAGATGTCTGCAACATCTCAACCTTGGCGCCAACCTTGTAACTGGCACAACCCATTGGTCAGACCGTCTAATTAAACACTTATTAAAAGTGTTATTAAATTAAGTGATATTAAACACTCATTAAAAGTGTATTAGAAACTTATTGCCTGCGGCAATAAGTTTAGTAAAAATAGTAATAGCGATAATCAGGGTTTGAAAAAAACCCGGGTTTTTTTTAAAAAGCCCAATCCGCTGGGCCCAGTAGTCTAAAACTGTTTTTTTCGGGTTTTATCAAAATTTTTTAGAGAACTCTTCAAACTTCTATTTTTTATATGCATAATACCTAAATTTTTCCTTTATCAGTTAAAAAAAAGATATAATTTTGCATTAAGTTTGGATTAACAACAAAAATAAATATATATAAAAAAAGAAAGCATATTTAAAAAAATTTGTATCTCATAGAACTAGATTACTGTAAGAATGATATATTATGCCAAGTACAAATGAATTTCTTTATATAAATCTTACATAAGTTACAGACTTCAATCAGAAATCAGTTTAAAACATATTTTTGTGTTTAATTTTTTTTTTTTTTTTTTTTTTTCTAAATAGAAAAAAATTAGCTTTAGTGTTTGTGATAGTTACACATACTTATAGAAAATGAAGTTACAATTACTTGTTTTAAAAATTGTCATTGGGAGAATTAATACTTTTTTCCCTTGGAAGGTTAGGGGGCTGTTAAACTTTACAAGTGGTGTACTGATATTAAGAAATATATTGCCTTATGTTATGTAAAGTTGAAATTTTGAAAAACCCATTTGGTTTTTTTTTCAGAAAAGCCTTGTTGGTTGGGGAAAATCACAATAATTCTGCCTTAAACATGTTAAATTTATATAGTTTCTTTCATTCATTTCAATTAAAAAATCAGTCTTTAAGGGTATTTATAATATTTTTGAAAATTTTAGCAAAATCTACTACCGTATTTTCGGGCGTAAGCGCCGCGACGCATACGAGTTTAAAAGTCAATCAGGAAGAAAATGCGAAGCATAAAAAATATCGCGAATTTCAACAAATGATAACCTAATTTCTGTCAATCAATCATTCGCAGAAGCAAGAATTTTATCAAAGGATCGGGAGAAAAAACACGACTTTTATCAAATGTTCGCGGAAAAGCGCGAATATGTAAAAAGAAAAAAAATGTATTTCATGAAAGGATCACTTGAAAAACTACAATTTTATTATCGTAAAATCCCGTTAATCCGCCCTTACCAGTCAAACGCTAGTCCCCACTATATAAAAAAAAGATTCGCGAAAAATAACCGCAAATTTATTGAAAGAATCGCAAAAAAATCATGAATTTCGCCGGTGTATCGCTAAAAAACCCCACATTTCGACGAAAGATTGCAGTAAAAACGCAAAATATGTCAAAAAATCTCTAAAAAACACAAATTATGTCAAAAGAGCTCGGAAAAATCGTGAATTTCTCAAAGGAACGCCAAAAATAATTGTCAAAAAAATTGTTAGAAAAAACGCAAATATGTCGTATCTATAAATAAACGGTAAAAACGAGAAAAAATGTAAATGCAGGCGAAAAAACGCAGAAAAAGAGAAATTTGAAAAAAAAGCATGAAATCTATTAAAAAATCTCGAAAAAACAAACAATTCATCAAAGATTCATGATTCATTCATTTCATCATGATTCTTACCATTCTCAAAGGCGAATGAGAAAGGTATGAATCATGATGAAATGAATGGATCACGAATCTTTGATGAAATGTGTGTTTTTTTAAACTATTTCATTCTTTTTATGCGTTTTATACAAATTTCTCCCTTTTTTCTGCGCTTTTTCGACAGAATTTACGTTTTAAATATATGCAATTTTTTTCAAGTATTGCTTCAAGTATTAAAAATATTCATGATTCATTCAATACATCTTGATTCATCCCTTGCTCATCCCCATAAAAAACACAAATTTTTTCAAGTATCGCGAAAAAACTCTGCAAATTCATCGAATACCGCGATTAAAACCTTTTAAATATCGTCAAATATCGCGATAAAACTCTGCATACCTCGTTGCAAACTATAAAAAACGTATTAAAAATCGCGAAAATAAGGCTGCACGAATTCAAATTTAATTTTATCATAAAAAATATACAATATACTAAATTTAAAATTGGATTTATATTACAAATGTTAAAAAGTAACACGAAAAAACACTGAATATAATGTAGTTTTTAACATTTTGATGTATTTTCGTAAGTGCGGCGCATACGGCGGTGCGGCGCTTCTGATGAATATTTGTTTTATTTTAATGCATTTTCGGAGGTGCGGCGCTTACGGTGTGTGCGGCGCATACGCCCGAAAATACGGTATATATATATAGCAACAGTATTAAACATTAAATTAGATTGTCTTAGAAGTATGTATCCATGGCATTTGTAAATTCAGAGCACAAATGGAAATACACTTTTACTAGCTTTGTTGCTTAATAAACTCCTAAATGATTATGTAATTTGTTCCAAACTAGATCAAATGTTTTTGTTATATAATCTGTCATTGTGTTGTGTTGAAAATTACTGTATAACACTTTCAATAAACACTGAAGCAGGATAACAAATGGAAAGATTAATCTTAAAAGCTATAATAATGCAAGCAATCAGGATGGGGTTCAAGTTTCAAATGCCACTTTTAGGTATACATTAAGATTTAAAGTCCTTGGATGCATTTTAAAATACAGGCATAAAAATCTTCCTTCTTTACAAGTTAATGTCTGCCTTTTTGGTCATTTTATCAATACTCAGAAATTCCTTTAAATCGTTCATTTGAAATACATTTAAATTAGCATTTATCTTTGCATTATCATACCTTAGATTAAATTATGATATAATTGTGAAAAAACAAAATTTTGAAAAAACCCACAAATGGGTTTTTGATGAGTTTTTTCAAGCGGGCCCGCCCGAAAAAACTCGGGCGGGTTTTTTCGGGCTGGGCCCACTTGGGCGAACCCTGGCGATAATGACATTTCTATTAACGGAATCAATGGAGATATATTTTAATAAATTATATGGAAATATTTTCAAAAATCTACTTTTTTTACTATTTAGCTTCAAAATTTATGGTGGTTTTAAACCTATTTTTACTTTCTTCTATCTTTATAAGAAGAAAATATTGGATTCATGAAAATTTTGAATTCTGGTTTTCGACGGATTCACACATTTTAGGGCTCAAAGATACCGAAAAACATGTTTTTACAAAATAACTGTGCGAGTCCCTGCACAAGGAAAAAATTTGAAATCAACGTGATAAAAAATGAGGTTTAAATCAAATGACGCATTTAAACAGTAATTAAAGAGGGTGAGAATGGCAAAACTTAAACAAAACCTGAAATCAAAACTCTACAGGGTGGAGTTATTCAACTAGAAATTTTTAAAAAGTATTTAAACATTAGGAGCCCATTCTTCGTTTAATAAAACTAAATGCACTTTTCTGCATCAAATGTTTTTATTTGAATATTTCGCATTTTTAAACTGACATAAGTCAATAACCATCTATTACGGTAACAGTCCCGCGATTTCAATAATTTTTTTAAAAGTGACCAACGTGCCAAAAGATGTTTTTAGCTCAGAAAATTTACTTTTAAAAATATGATTTATTGAACAAAAAATTGCATCTTTTTTTTTATATTGCTATTTTTAAATACTTTTATTTAAAAAAATATTTACATATGCTGAATCAAAATTGAAAATTAGACAATCAAAATGTAAATTTAGAGAAATCTCATTTATTTTTGTAATTGGAAGTATGGGTCTAGGGGCAATATTTAAGGAGATAGCCTATTGTTTCGATATTTATGACTCACCCTGTAGAGTAAAGACATAACATCAACAGTATGAACAATCACTAAGTATATGATCGCATCATTACATATTTGTTTTCGGACTAATATTTCAGAGGAGAAAGATTTTTTTTAAAAAAATGGCTTGAGAACCATTGTAAAGACTAGAAAAAAATTGGAAAGAAATGTTAAAGCTAAAGAAAAGGAGAAGATGGAACAAGATGCTATAAAGGAGCGAAAAGAAAAAGGGGAAGTAAAACAGAAAATTTAAAAGCTTAGAAATTGAACAAAAGTGCCAAATTAGAGTAAAAAGAGCTATCCGAGTTAGACATTTATATCAATTATCAATCAATATTATGATGATAGTGACAACAATAGTTCAAATGAATTTACAATTAATTGTCATGTTTTTGTAAAACATGAAGGAAAATTACATCCTGGGATAGTAAATCAGGTACAAAAACCTGAACTACAAGTAAGTATAATGGTAAACTTGTCAGATATAGCAATCCCAAAACTTATTTTTCTATCTCATTAAATGTTAATAGTAGTTCAAAATTCACTATCATAGTACCAAAATTAAATCATCTATTTGCTAATCATGGGATTCTGATGATATGAAATTCCTTTCATTAGTTCTTGAAATATGACTATTACTAAAATCATGTAAAATTTAGCATAGCAACGCTACTTGTTGGTTGATATACATCGAAACTTCAAAATTCTGCAAATCTAACTGAATCTAAAGTTTGATGAAAATCCATGCATTAGTTCTTGAGATAAACTACTGTAGAAACCGTGAAAATTTGAGCATTGAAGCACTACCTGTAAGGCGATTTATAACAAAATGTAAGCACCAAGACTAACAGAATCTGCAGTTTGATCGTGCATCAATTCCAGCGATTGAGAAAATTGTAAAAAACGCATCATATGCTATCTGTTGAGAGACTTGCATCAAAATGTAATCTGCACCAATTTATGTCAGGGACTAACTAAATAAAATATAAATTTTTATTAAATTTTGTGCATTAGTTTTTGAGATATAATACCTACAAAATTTGTGTCGCATACATCCATACAGACCAACAATCACAAACAGGCATTTTGTAAAACATGTTTTGGTATCTCTGACCACTAAAATGTATAAATCCATCTAAAACTAGAAGTAAAAAATTTTCATGAATCCAGAACTTTCTTCAGTTAAAGATAAAAGATATACAGCCAAGGATAGATATTCTACGCACCCATAATCCGCAATTTTCTATAATTCGCGTTAGTTTATGAATGTAAACAATGAAATAAACAACTAAGAAAGTTTACAAATTCATGATCCAAAAATGATTTTTTAAAGCAATTAATAAAAAAAATTGAAAATACGCAATAAAAAATCTACATTTTTATAATAGAACTCTTAAATTTTATTAACAGTAAAAAAGAAACTGTATTATGGAGCATATGTATTTATTTTTAATTAAATGCACATATACATATCAATGTTTTATTAAAATAACTTTAAAAAGGCATTTTTTGAGATACTACATTAATTATTAGATTTCATATTTATCATTTAGATTGTACTGATTATAGAATTAAAATGCTCTCTAGGAATAATAAAATGACGTATAATCCATAATACTCTACAATCCACAATAATATTCCATAATCTGTACAATCTTTGGCCCCAGCTTGAGCGGATTGTAGAACTTTAACTGTATACAGGGTGATTCAGCTCGTCGGTGACAAACTTTAAGGATCGATAGAGCACACCTAGACGAACATTTTTGAATAGGGAATGTAGGGTCCCTGACGCGATGGTAAGGCGCTAGGCGCTTTCGAAAATTTGGGTGCCGAAATTCGAAACGTCATAAAAACTAGGGAAATGGTTAGATTTTCTTGCTTGTTGCGTCGAAATGATTCTGTTTGTTTAGACTTTCTTCAGTACCAATTTGATAAGCGTATCTCTTAAAACATGGATAGGGGGCGCTGCAGACTTTGGAGAGCTAGACAACAACTTTAAGCCCGTTATTTTGATAATTTAACACATGCTCGCCAAAGTTTATACTCTAACTTAAAGTTTGAACCCAAAAGTAGAGCCCTGCAAAAAGCGTAAGAGCCGGAATAAAATGTCAAAGTACAGGGTGGTCGAAACTCGAAGGCTCCTAAGAGATAAACAAACAGATTTCTTGACTTATGGCATGCATTTTCATGATTCTGTTTGCTGGGGCTCTCTGAAACTCAGTTGAACGGTACAAAAAGAAACATCGATAGGGGGCGCTTTGGGCAAAAAACATAATTCGTTGACATTTCGGACGCTAACTGGAAACGGGGCGCTACGATCAGTTAGAAACAAAACAAGAGAGTAATTTACTTATCATAAGAAGCTATTAAAACTGCAGTTTGTTTTTTTTTTTTTAACAAACATAGCTGGTTTCAATCATGCACAATGCGCGCAATAAAATTTACATAAGGTGCTTTTTGCTGATTTATGCAAAAGATATCGTACCATATCGATATGCAAAAGATTCGTAATGCGTAGACGACAACGCGAGATGACGTAGTTGTATGCGCAGACACGTCTTTTGAACGTGCGGTACCTACTTAAGCTTCGGGTTACTTGTCTGCAGATCGGTAGTAGGATGGAACGGTACACAAACTCTGAATTGGCTGACATGCATTTGGCGTATGGCGCTGCTGGTTGTAATGGACGAGCCGCTCAGCGGTTGTACGCCGAGCGTTACCCCAACAGGCAAATCCCCTGCCATGCCTTCTTCGCTCGAGTACACCAGAGGTTGTCCACAACGGGATCTTTCGACGGAGGCAGGCCTGAACGGGAGCGATCAGTGAGCACCCCCGACAACGAAGAGGCTGTGCTTAACCTGGTTGAGGACAACCCAGGTCTTAGCACGAGAGATATCGCCAGACATGTTGGCATTTCGCAAGCAACTGCGTGGCGCATCTTACGTTCTCGCAATCTGCACCCCTACCACATCCAGCGGGTGCAGTTGCTCAGAGAGCAGGATTTTGGCCCTCGAGTGGAATTCTCAAGATGGTACTTGGCGATGAGATCCAGGGATCCCCGTTTTGTAAACAGCATTTTGTTTACGGACGAGTCCACCTTCAGCCGGGAGGGAATGTGGAACGCCCACAACAGTCATGTGTGGTGTGATGAAAATCCACATGAAACCAGAAGCCGAGCAGCCCAGGAGCGTTTCTCAGTAAATGTGTGGGCCGGCATTCTGGGGGATTGCCTCATTGGCCCTTATTTGTTACCTGAACGGCTGGCAGGTGGAAATTACCTGATTTTCCTGGATCAAGTGCTGCCGCAGCTTCTGGAGGAGGCGCACGTACCCGAAGGTTCGCGTCGCCAGATGTGGTTCCAGCACGATGGAGCTCCGGCCCATTACACGAACGACGTGCGTCTCCATCTAAACGCAAGGTATGGCCAGCGGTGGATCGGGCGTGGGGGTCCAGTTCACTGGCCTGCCCGATCACCAGACCTCACCTGCTGGGATTTCTTCCTTTGGGGTTACCTGAAGGCCGAGGTATACCATACACCTGTCAGCAGTGCTGAAGAACTTGTGGCGCGCATTGTGGCAGCTGCAGGGCAGATCAGAGATACTCCTGGCATTGTTGGAAACACACACTCCTCAATGCGACGGAGGTGCGAAGCCTGCATCATGGCCCAAGGTCGAAATTTCGAGCATCTTCTGTAGTGTTATTTTTTGTAAATAAATTTCCAGTATCATTGATATTTTTGGTCTAAATTTATTCAGAAGTGTTGAGCAGAGGTAGAAAATGTGTTTTCATTATTACTAACTGATCGTAGCGCCCCGTTTCCAGTTAGCGTCCGAAATGTCAACGAATTATGTTTTTTGCCCAAAGCGCCCCCTATCGATGTTTCTTTTTGTACCGTTCAACTGAGTTTCAGAGAGCCCCAGCAAACAGAATCATGAAAATGCATGCCATAAGTCAAGAAATCTGTTTGTTTATCTCTTAGGAGCCTTCGAGTTTCGACCACCCTGTACTTTGACATTTTATTCCGGCTCTTACGCTTTTTGCAGGGCTCTACTTTTGGGTTCAAACTTTAAGTTAGAGTATAAACTTTGGCGAGCATGTGTTAAATTATCAAAATAACGGGCTTAAAGTTGTTGTCTAGCTCTCCAAAGTCTGCAGCGCCCCCTATCCATGTTTTAAGAGATACGCTTATCAAATTGGTACTGAAGAAAGTCTAAACAAACAGAATCATTTCGACGCAACAAGCAAGAAAATCTAACCATTTCCCTAGTTTTTATGACGTTTCGAATTTCGGCACCCAAATTTTCGAAAGCGCCTAGCGCCTTACCATCGCGTCAGGGACCCTACATTCCCTATTCAAAAATGTTCGTCTAGGTGTGCTCTATCGATCCTTAAAGTTTGTCACCGACGAGCTGAATCACCCTGTATATAAGAGTCACGACTTTTTTTTTTTGTAGCTTTTCTATATTTTCAGTCATTTGTTATTAAAAATTGGGCACGGATGTCATATACACGCGCCACATTTGCACATGCTTTTTCTCTCACCAATTTGGCATTACACATCTGTGTCAAGGAGAATGTCTTATAAGTTTATAACAATTGTTATGGAAATGAAATGGGGGAAAATAAAGATTGCAGTGAAATATCGGATTAAATAATGCAAACTCTTGCATTTAATATAGCAATAAATAGGTATTAATATTTATGACTGTTTGTTTATTATTTTCTTTTTGATTAAATTCATATTTGCTGTTATTTTTTATTTTAATTCTTCAAATTATTTTTATTATTATACTATAGTTATTTATATCAAACTATCATTTATTTTTATTTCATTTTTTAAAACTTTTAATATTTCATTTTTTCACGTTATTTTATTTTTATATTTGAATTTAAAAAAAAATCACATGGTGTTATTGCATGCAATTTAATACTTACATGCAAAAAATTTTTTGCCACATTGGGAAGCGAAAAAAGTATGGGCAAATATGTGTATATGACATCTGTGCCAAAAATTGCACAAAATAAGTCGATTTCATATGAATTTCCATAATATAATTTTCATTATAATTAAAATGATTATTAAATGTACATGCAAATAGTTGATGGATTTCCTTTGTCTTTGCATCCATGTAGATAATTTTTTTTTTGGGGGGGGGGGGTATCAATAACTGTCAAATCAAGCACCAATAACTAAAAATAGGGTGCCAATAACTACGATTTCTGTCTTACATTGGTTTATATTTTTTTAATTAACTTTTAAGTACAGCTGTTTTATCTCTGCAATATCAGAAAATGGCATCTTTAATGGTTTTTAATTAAATTTAGGTTTCATTTTAGCCATAAAAATTAAGTCACACTGAGTTTCACAACAGAAAAATTGCATTTTAGGTGCTAATAACTATATTGTTTAACCCTATGTTTTAAAAATTCTAAAACTTTCTTTTTCTACATTTCAGACAGACATTTAAACTTTTATGTGCATATTCTTTATGCATGTAATAAATCTTTGTATGGAATTAGCCTCCGGATTTGTTATTTAAAAAAATAAAAGTATATGAAGATGTGTTAAAAATTCTTTGTTAAAACACCATATATCAGTAAAAAATCTAAAGAAATATTAGATGTATCTAAAAAATAATGTGCAGTCTTGTGATGTACATTTAAAAATACTTCATAAAATTTCACAAAAATATCAATTTTTAAAAAAGTAATAGCAATTTTTACAAATTCAGATTTTTAAACTTAAGATTAATTAAAACTTGCAGTTATTTTTTTTTCTATTGTACTTTTAGTTCAACATTGAAAGGTAGTGAAAGAACCATCTGAACCACTTAAAAAAAAATTATTGAAAAGATTAACTGTCCTCTTAACTGTATATTCAAAAGAAATATTAACTCAATTTATGTAAGCAATTAGATATTATACAAATCTAATAATATTTGTTTAATTATGAACAGTGCAAGTTTGAATTTGTTGTTCTGGATTTCTGCTATGCATTTTAAAAGAGCCTATTACTACAATACTTATGATTTTCTGTAACAATTTTATTTTGAAAGATTTCAGCATGCTTTAATATATACTTGCGGCCCTAAGCAGTGTATCATTACTTTTATTCATATTTTTATTTACTTGCTAAATTTTTTGCCAAATTAGAAGATTATGCTACAGAAATCAAGAATTCTGAATTTTTATGCTAGCCAGATGCAGGAGATAAATCTGCCAAATATTGTTTGCTGTGGTATTTTTTTTTATTTCAATTTCATTTAAAATACAATTCTTTCATTCATTTAATTTATAATACACAACTTTAGTTTTAAACAGGGCACAGATGTCCCATTTAAGCTATCATAATTTCCATCAGGTAGTCACAATGCTGTAAAGGCTGCATTATTGAAAAATGAGATAAAAATTCAATTTTCATCAGATATGCTACACAAACAAAAACCCCATTTATTTACATTAGAACAATTTTGCTAGTTTAATGACAGACAAATTCATTTTTTGAATATATTTAAAGAAAACGAATGTTTTTTATAAATAAATATAACCTTCCAATATTTATTTTTTACTGTACTTTGTTTACTTATGATGAATTAATCCATTTCCTTTTAAGGTATGCTGCAATGTAAAATTGAAAATCTAAATTTAAACAAGATTTTTCAATTGCAATAAGCTGAAAAGTAATATAAATTTTCCAAGGAGTCATAATCCTGACTTCAAACGAAAAGAACTGTACAAAATAAAACCTAAACAGTGTGTCGGACTCAAAAAGAAACTGTGCTTATTAACTACTAGGGTGGGCCGAAAAAAACTTTTTTTCGATTTTCGGTAATGGCGGGTGCGGAAAAGTGGCTACTGGTGACACTCAGTTCACACAAAAAATTTGAGATTTTTTGGACAATTCCTTACCCTGCCGCAAATGGCTTGAAGTTTTGCCAAAATGCTGATTTTTGAACTTTTTTAGTAAAAACTTTTAAAATATTAAATTAAATTTATTTATTTTGGCTGTGTATACTTGGAAAGACATATTTAACGTATCTAATGTTTAAATAAGTTCTGATAATGCATTATTTAATTGCTATGTGCATTTTAAATTAGCCGATTTTTATAGGCGAGTTAAACTTGGCGTGCAGCTGCATCCACGCGAGGAGTTCTCGGTTGTTTCGCATTGGTACGGAACGCGAAACAAGTTAAAATCAAGTACATTTTTAAAGAACATAGCACTAAACTAATGCAAAATTAGAGGTTATTTAAATATTTGGCACATTGAATACATCTTTTCAACTAAATACAACAAAAAAAAATTTAATTTAATATTTAAATTTTTTTTGCTAAAAAATTCAAAAATCAGCATTTTGGCAAAACTTCAAGCCATTTGCGGCAGGGTATGGAATTGTCCAAAAAATCTCAAATTTTTTGTGTGAACTGGGTGCCACCAGTGACCACTTTTCCGCACCCGCCATCATCGAAAATCAAAAAAAAGTTTTTTTCGGCCCTCCCTATTAACTACAACTATCTTTTGTACTTCAACGCGACCTTGATCCAAAAACCAGATGAAAGAGAATTATTTTATAACTACTGTTGCTAAAATTCGTTGTCTCGCTCATTTTTCAAGCTGAAAGTGTGATAGAGAAAAAGAAAGCTTTTAACTCTTCTCCCAAAATTTCATTTTGTTTTTGTAGACATGGTTATTGAAATTGGCCGAAAATTTGTCATTTCTCATGCAATGTCAATCAAAAGGCAGATAGCCTTAAAAAAGAGACTGATAAAGTGAAAGAAGTCGAAGATTTTCCTTTCCTGTATTCTTATACTCAATAAAATATACAAAAAATCTATTGATTTAAAAATTAAAAAATTTTTTGCAGTATCTTTTGGTAAAAAATCAATAGAGGAAGTTGTATGTTTTTCTTTTTCTCTGTTTCTTTAAAAATACACTCCTGTTTACTCATTAGTATGAGTACGCAGGTGTTCATGTAAATGAGATTTGACAAAATCTGCCTTTTCATAATTCAAATCTTTCTTTGGTATGAATGAGAAGGTGGGTATTGAAATGAGATTTCTGAGAAAGTTTGTTACAGACCTCACAGGAGAAAAGTTTCTTGTTAGTTTAAGAAGTTACTTCACTCAAATGGAAAGACCTGTTCGCTAATGCTAATCCTATGGGAGAAATTTATAAAAATATCTCTGTTGCATTTCAATGTTTTTAGATGATTCTTTTTGCATTGGATAACTCAGATTGATCTGAATGGAGGTCGTTTTTTAGTTTTTCGATTTTGGTTGCAGATATTTTTTTATGGAGTTGCTTTCGCTTTCCAAACCGGTTCCAAAAATGAAAGCGTCCCTGTAAAAAATAACTGTAAACAAAATGAAAAAAGTAACTAACGTCATGCATACAGATCGATCTCAGATATCCAAAGCCAAAAAATCATTTAAAAATATTGAAATGCAATCGAGATATCTGTATAAATTTCTTCCATAGGATTAGCATTAGTGAATGGGTCTTTTCATTTGACTGAAGTAGCCCCTTAAAGGAATAGGTAGGTATTTAAATAAGATTACCGAGAAAATGACACACCACATTCAAAGTTTCTCTTTAGTATGAATGCGAAGGTGAATGATTTTCTGTTCAAATACACAGATCAAATATACAGGGTGTCCGAGAAAGACCCGTACAACTTCAAAAAATTATTGAAAAAGAAACAATAGGGTTACAGCGCAACTAATTAATACATTAGATAGAATAACTCAAAGTTTTTTTCCTACAACTTAAGTTATTACCTTAGGCAATTTCTACATGAGACCCTTTCGTAGCACGAACAATATCAAGACGATATTCCAATTCCATCCACGACCGTTTCAGCATGCTAACATCAACAGTAGCTACAGCTGTTTGGATGTTTTGCTTTAATTCTTCGAGACTGTTAGCTTGCGTTCGGTATACAGTATCTTTAACATAACCCCAAAAGAAAAAATCCAGTGGTGTTAGGTCAGGAGACCGGGGTGGCCACGCAATGGGACCATCCCTTATTTGTTTGACAGAGATGGTGGCGATTTCCCATGCGTCGTTCGATAATTCCGTTGTGTTTTCGTATCGGATTTTGTTTCGATAAGCCACGCAACACATTGAGCTTTCTTCACGCGATCCGCCATTGAAATAACAAAAATGCTTTAATATTCCTTTGAATGACATGTAGCGCCATCTATGGTCAGAAACATACTGCAGAAAAACACTTTGGATTATTCTATCTAATGTCCTAATTAGTTTCGCTGTTACCCTACTGTTTCTTTTTCAATAAATTTTTGAAGTTGTACGGATCTTTCTCGGACACTTTGTACTTTCTGGGACATAAAAAATATACAAAATTGACATATTTTATTCTCAAATTATGTATAATCAAAAGGCTTTTCATTGTTTTGGTAAAGGCAAAAGACATCACGACATTGAAAACATCACAACATGAGAAAAACCATTATCAAGCGATCAAAGTGTTTCATAACTCGAATTATTTATATAAAAAAAGGAACTGAATTTTATTCCAAATCCCTTCAATAGTAAGACTTGACGATTATGTTCTTTCATTTTAAAAAAAAATGTGTCAGAAAGTTTCGTGTTGTTGAGCGATTGATTTGAGAATCTTATATTAATTTGATTACAAGAATACATAAAAAATTTAAGCATTAAAAAAAATGACTATGAATATAAAAATGTAGCGAGTTTAGATTTGAGAGCAAAGTTAAGCATTGCTATTACAGTGAAATGCCAAAAATCAGAATGTCAAATACCAGAAAGACTAGAAGACCGAACATTAATGAAACACTGTTTTTCAGTGTTGCATACAGGTACTTTTCTTTGGAGGGACAATAGCTCAGGAGAGAACATTATAGAGTGCTGGAGGGGAAATTGTACATTCTGACCGTTGAAAATACAAAATTTTCAGGGAGAGAGGGACATTTTATTACTCCAGGGAAGAATACCCCCATTTTCAGGGAAGAATCATTTTCATTCGTAAATGCATGAAACTTGTAAGTGTTAAGAAGTCCATAAGAAATCTGACAGCATTTTCTTGTTTTCTTATAAAAAAGCAATGGATCATCCAAAAGAACCTCTCAAAGATGTGTTTTAGCATTCTAAAAGAAGAAGTATGATATTGTAGATTTGACAGCATGAATACACCAAATACGATAAATTGCATAAAAAAAAGTTAAAAGAAAATCCTTTTACCCTTCTGGAATTAATACAAATGCTGTCTTTCAAAAGTGGCTTTAAAAATGACACTGTACTGACAATTCCACATTTCCGTATTCTTATTGTAAGCATAATTAAATAAGATACAGTTTAAGAGTCAAATATGAAAATGGGACAGAACATTAGTAGTCTGAAAATAATATAGCTCTCTGGAATGGTTGTGTGAGGATTACGTGGGTGGTAAAACGGTGCCAGACACACAATCTATAAGGAAAGTATTTTTTGATGGCAGCATGAAATAAAAATGACCGCTGCATTATATGTAGTATTGTAATTAAATTATTAAGAAGTTATCAATTATATTTCATCCCTTTATATCTTTGATATTTATTGACTGATGTGAAGCATGAATTTCAGTTAAAAACAAAAACTATCCTTACCCTATCTTTAAAATAACTGAATTGTTTATTAAAATTTCTTAAAAAATGCAACATTTCATTTTTCGCTTTTTTTTAGTTAAAATTTCTAATTTTTTTTAAAATATACTTTTTTCCTGATGGATTTTGGGTTTTTTTCCACCCAGCTTTATGTGATATTTAGCGTGCAACATCCAGTTCAAAAAATAAGTTCATTGAATAGGCCGCACCCATTTTCGAATATTACTTACATGCATATGTTTTTTAAATTATGTTCAGTACTAGATTATCCCGTCAACCAATTTTGCCAAATTTTATAAATCGTCTAATTATACAAATTGACATTTTTTATTATAAAGAAGATAAAAAAAGAAATTAGTAAAACATTAATAAAAATACAAATTAAAAATTATTTGATGTAACAAATGCGTATCCTGTTTAATGTTAAGAGAGTGTCATTTATGATCATCCATTATTAGCAATTATCTTATAGCTTGGCGATAGTTTTTTGGCAAACGGAATAATCAGGTAGTACCTTATTTTCTATTATTTTGAAAAGAAAATAACAAATAAAAAGTTTATTTGGTAACTACATAACAAAATAATTTATATAATTTATAAAAGAAAAGTAAATAAACAATTTAATAAATGAACAACAATATCTGGGTTACCAGTTAAGGCATAAAATCGCCTTTTTTTCATTTTAAATTGCACCTATGTTATGTGTATATATGACAACTGAAATGTTTAAACTTATTTTTAGTAAAAAACAGAAAACACAAAAATGATATTTTGAAGTTTCATATTTTGCAACAAAAAGATCTGGTAGCTAAATGTAAATAAACCCGATTACCTCAGCTTAAATCCTGCCAAAGAACTTTTACACAATAACCAATGATATGCATTAGAGATCTGCATGGGCCGGGTTCGGGCTGATTTCTATTAACGGCATTCAAGCCGGGCCGGCCCTAGTCACTTATCTTTTTGGGCCAGGTTGGGCCTTATTTTTTTTCCTGGAGTATCGGGCTGGACCTAACGTATTTTTTCCGCATGAAGTCGAGACTGATCTCATACTTCCTAGTCTTCAGACCAAAATAATCAGTTCCTGTTGAATCATCCCGTATGAAAATCCTTTTGGAACAGCTGTGTTAGCGTTCGGCCCCATAAACTTGGCGACTTTTTTCGCGCCAAAAAGCAGTTTCCGAAAATGATCGCCAAACGGAAAATGCGTGAGAAACCCGTTTTCAAATACAGCGATCACTTTCAAAACTCCTGAAAAAATGCATTTTGTAAATATATATAAAAAAAATGAATAATTTACACTCTGAACCCCCCGTTTTTTTCAGGAGAAAAAATTTAAAATGTTTAAGTGATCGCCATATTTAAAAACTAATTTCATTGCTGATTCAGAATTGCGATCATTTTGAAAAGGACTTTATAGCACGAATAAGCTCAAAATTAAAAATACTTGCACTTTGTAGATTTATTTTTAGTTGTAAAAGAACAAATCGAGGGTTACAAAAGAAAAAAAAATACATATAAATAAAACGAGCGAAATAATTTAAATTCCAAATAAAATTAAAAAAAAAAACCTATATACAGGGTGCATGTAAAAATTACAAAAAAAGCTGATTGAAAATTGCCATCATTTTGAAAACGATTTCTTTGCACGAATAAACAGAAAATAAAATAAAAATAATGACAAAAATAGTACTTACATTTTGTAGATTTCTTGAGATTTTCAAATATTTAAATATCAGAAAACTGATTACAACAAAATATTTACATATAAATAAAACGAGCGAAATAATTTAAATTCCAAAGAAAACAATTTAAAAAAATACCTGCATACAGGGTGCAAGTGAAGATTACAAAAATAAAAATACACAATTACAAAAAAGATAATTAAAACTTTAAACCAAAACATCGATCTTAACTGAAAAACGAATGTCGCTGCCGATTAATCATCCTCATGTCCGATTTGCAGTTTCGACAGGTCATTTTATTGAGAGTCAAAAATGAATTATCCAAAAAATAATTTAAAAAAAGCGATGCACCCGAACAAAAAATTTTAAAAAATGCCCATTGGGCAAAGGATAACGTCCTAATCTGTCTAAAAAGATCACCTTTTACTGGGAGTTGTAACTCACAATCGCGGGTAGGAGACTTTCAAAACGGTAAACCACCGTTAGGTAGTTCAAAAGTTTGAAATTCAATACGTCAATTGCGCAAAAGTAAAAAACTGCGCAGCTCGAAACAAATTGCATTACAGGAGCAAAGAGAAAAACCTCCCCCCTCTCTCACCTCAACCTCCCTCTTGCCTCTGCGAAGAGAACCCCTCCCCCTCCCTCACCTCAACCTCTTGCTTGTCTCCGCGAAATCTGCTCCTAGGGTTGTCAAAATAGGGCTTTTGACACCATTTTGACATGGTTACCAGAATTGCGGGTTCCTCGCCAAATTTGCCGAGATTTTTTTTCTATTAAGTTTTGCCGAACGCAAAAGTATCTTAGCCATATTCTTTTTTCGACTTGGCCAAGTAAAAAATTTATATTTAGTAGAAATTAATTAGCAGAATTTATAGCACTGATTAAATACTACTATAAAAAAATACAGAAATATTCACATGCCTGAAAATTATTTTTATTGAAAATAATTTTAACTTGTTTATTCTTTAACTGTTAAGTGAACCAACAAGGTAAGCATTGAATAATAGTGTCAACAAGATAGAATATTTGTAGTCAAACAAAATGTTGCATATAAATGTGTTTCTCCGTTACAGTACTATTTTTACATTGCTGTCCATCCAAACAAGTATTTACCCTCTTCTTTCTGAAAGCACTTTTGAATAATGACAATGAATTTTCATTTTACAATCAATTGATTAAGCACATGGTAATGAAAAAACTCATGCCGTTAAAAAGAAAATAAGTTTTAGCGATTGAGTTGAAGTTATGGTACAGTGCTTAAAAATTTGCTTATTTCCTCGGTAGGCTGTGATCATGGTGATTCATGGAGTAAGAAGAGGAGTATGTAATGTTAAAATTTTGCCATGTGTTCCTCCCCTTCCCCATTTGGCGATTCAAGCGCTCGAATACGTCATGTGGAGAAAAAATGCAACTTCTCGTTTCAGGATAATGCCGTGAAAGTGTAATATATTATTATTTATGTGTAATGGCAACTCTTTGTAACGTGCAGTTTAAAAACTTAAAGCCGTAGCGGCAGTTCTTGTTATATTTAAAATATCGCATCTCTTTGGTTGTAACTTATCTATGTACGCTTGTTCCGGTAAAACAATGTTTTGTATTTATTGTTATTAAATTAATTTAGAAGTTATAAATTTACATAACTGTAGTAATTTGTGAAAGAATGAGCATTGCGTCACACGTATTTTAAAAGCGTTCAGAATAATTATTCTTTTGCACAATTTCAGATTTACTGTGACATTTGTCTTCTGTCTTATATTGCAAAGTAAAAGTTATCCGAATTTGAATATTTAAAACTTGAATTCATTTACAATAAAGAATTATTTCAATGGCACTTTAACATTAGTTAAAGGGAAATTAAAGGGACAGTTTTCCTGAATCGAAGGCTGCAAGCAGCGCCTCTGTAGGCCGTTTTAATTCCCAATAGGTGGCAGTAACGTAGATGATAGGCTGTCAATTGATACCTCTATGCTTTATAATGCGGAAGACATTTTTTTTTAATTTTATGAAATACCTTAATTTTTAGAAAATCTTATGCGTAGAAATATGATTAATTGAATTCTTCACAAGATACATGCTTTTTAACACGGAGTAAGAAACAAGAGGGAAAACTTAATAAGCGTGGGGCGCCATCGTAGATGGTAGTCTGTCGATCGAGGGTTTTCAATGGGAAAAGTACAGAGGTGTGAAAATTATTAGAATAATTGTGATTTTTTCAGTTTTTCTTCATTAATATTGTAATACTTGCAATGCTTCATGAAAAACAGTTTAATTTGTTGATTTATTCAATTTTTGAATCCTTTAGAATAGTTTTGAGGATGTAATTTTATTAAATGTTGCTATTTCTTAAAAAGAAGAATATTTGGTCCAAAGTAATCAAATTGTTTGCACTGCATAAATAATTTATTTGATTAGCAAATGAATTTAAAATAAAATTTGAAATTATCTGCTTGCTGTGCTAGTATTTTTTTACTTTTCTAAAGTTAGAATCAGTATTATTTTATTCTTAAAATACATCTTTTTGCTGTTTTGCTTAGTTTATACTAATTGGTGGCTTATTTTCGATTGTCAAATGATTATTGTGTGATCAAGGGCATATCAATTGATATCTCACCTAAAAAACTATGTGTGGTATAGGTGTCATCCAATTAAATAACTATATATAGCACGAAATTGCTAAAAAAGCAAAAATTTTGCAAGCATGTGTGTTAAGAATAAAAAGATGTTTGGAATCCAAATGTGAATATGAAAATTCTAGAGTATGAAAATGCGAAAGAAAAAGTAAATTTACTGCAAGAACAGAAAAGAAATTAATTCAGATTGCTAAAGGCTAACAGAAGAGCAACTAATCATGAACTAAAAATTTCTTTGCAAGTGTATGGAATAAATGTATGTAATTCTTCTTTTCACAGAAAACTTAACTCAGCTGGACTCAGTACTCACCATTGTCGAAAAAAGACGAAAATCACTTTAGTCAGGCCCCGATTATGACAAACTGGGGCCCCGGGCAACGATGAATTAGGGGGCCCCTTTCAAATCATTGCAACGTTATTCAAATAGAGCTCATGGTCACTTATATGTGTATGTGAAATGCATAAACATATTTCCGCACCTTGGATATAAATAAAAGAAAATTCTTAGCTCCGTCAATTCCAAATTAAATCCCTTAATTAATAGAAGTACACTTTTTTGTTTAGCACAAATCAAAACTCTTTTATATAACTTTAGTAGTTTGTTACATTACTTTAAGATGAATTTAATAATTTCAACATACAGAAGAGTTGGAGAAAGAAAGAATTTTAAAATTTAATATATGGATTTGGGGGCCCCTTAAGGTTTGGGGCCCATGGGCAAAGTCCCGATTTGCCCATGCGCTAAAAAGGGCCTGACTTTAGTATGGCAAAGAAGGGACTTGTTTGAGAAAAAGTTGTACAAAACAATTCAGAAATGGCTGGAGCAAGAAGAAAAATATTAATTTTTATTTAATTAATCATTTGAACTTAAATTGTTCGTTTCTGTTCTTGAAATCATATTTTTCGCATACTGACTAAAGATACAGAACTGTTTATAAATTTGATTAAAAATTCCTTTACAAGAATATTTTATACAAATTACATACCTTAAGGAATTTTTTTATCTTTTAGGTATGTGTTTATGATAAATCTCTATTTATAATATCAAAAGAAAGCAGTAATATGTCACGAGGAGTACCGGTGAAGAATTTTCCATAATTTGCTTAGCACAAACGGTTAAACACCCTACTAAAGTAATGGTTTGAAACGTGAAATCTACTCAAGGTACTAGACCTTTATACACTGTAGAAGACATAATTGACCAGTATCAGTACAAAAAAGTGCTCGACTGAAGGGCAATTCTACAAATAGAAGACTGGCTTAGAAATGAAGACTTCATATTCACCCATGAGGAAGCTCCTTCCCATAAAGATGACTAAATTTTTGAATGAAAAAATATAAAACCCTTCAAATGCTTGGAAACAGTCCAGATATGAATCTCATGAAGAATATTTAAACCAGTGTATAGAAAAAATTAAATAAATGCATCATCACAAACAGGAATGATCTAATAGACAGACTCGTCGTAATTTGGCACCATGACATCGAAATATAAATTAATGCCAAAAAACTCATACAAAGTTGGCCAAAACGTTCGAATCCTTATTTAAAGACAAAGGAATGCACACTAAATATTATATGTATCATTATCGTTTAAATAATGTGTTATCTCTCTAATATAACAAGATTTTATTGTAAATTTCACAATTATTCTAATAATTTTCACACCTCTGTAATAATAAAAAAAATTTACTAAAACATCTGAATATTTAGAAGGTCGTACAGGTAGAAAACTGATTAATTGAAGTTTCCTTCACAAGATACATATTTTTTTAAAAAGGTACTTGGCGTTTTGATTGCTTAAAGAGTTTTAAAATGAGAGATCGTTCTGGAAAAAAAAAATCAAAGAGGCAGGCCATTTAAAATCATTGAATATCGCCATATTTTGTTGTTTCAAAATTTCTGTGATAATTCTATTTCAAGAACAAGAGCACATAATTTCGTCAAATTTAACATTCTGTTAGATCTTGGTATAGATAAATTCTGATTTAATTTTGGTGTAAATTGTCCAACAGGTAACGCTACTTTGCCAGAATTTTCCCGATTTCCTCAAGAACTAATGCATGGAATTACAAACTTATTGATCTGTTTAAACCTAGATAAATTAACATTATTATGTTTTGGCGTGAATGTGTCAGCAGGTGATACTACTATGCTGCATTTTTCCAGATTTCCTCGATATATAACTCTAGAACTAATCTACGAAATTTCATCAAACTTCATTTATTAATCATAAAAATATGGATTTTCAAAATATATTAGTAATGAGACGAAAGCTTATTCGAAAGATTACATAAAAGTAATAGTAATTTTTTTTCTAATACAGCACTTGTTATAAAAAATATCTGCAGGTGATGTGCCCAGGCAGGGTTTAAACCGGAGAACCCACGGTCAGAAAGCGAGATCTTAAGTGCCGAGCAAAAGGCTAGCTCGATCGCTTCCTGTGAGAAGAACGTCTCATTGACGTTTGATGAGCGACGTGCACTCGTGTTGCGTTGGCGGTGATACCACAGAAATGCGTTGTCGTTTTGCCGCCGAGCGCACGTGTGACCCCTCGATGATGCGCGGCGTGGCAGGCTTTGCGTGCTGCGAGCGTTTCAGAGGCTTTGGATGCTGGGTTGGTTGGTTGGTTGATTTGGGTTTTATGGCGCAAGGTAACTTTGGATGCTGGGAGTGTTTTCAGTGTTGGTCAAGAGCGAAGATGGTGAAGCGCGTCCAAGGTCACCAATGCAGGTGATTTGCTCAGGCAGGGTTCGAACCGGAGAACCCACGGTCAGAAAACGAGATCTTAAGTGCCGAGCAAAAGGCTAATTCAATCGCTTCCTGCGAGAAATTCATTTTACTGACCGCGCAAGATGGCGCCACTACATTCTTTTTTCGTGAAATAATAACAGTTATTGCGGATATCTGGGAAAATTTGGCTTAGTAGAGTTATCTTGTTTGGACAATTTACACCAAAACAATCAGAATCTTTTTAATCCAAGTTCTAACAGAATATTAAGTTTGATGAAATTTTGTGCTTTAGTTTTTGAGATGTAATTATCTCAGAAATTGCGAAAAAACACGACAGAACACCGCCACCTGTTCGGCGATTTGCACCAAAACATAATTAGCATCTCTGTATGTCAAAATTTTATAGAATATGATGTTTAATAAAATTCGGTGCACAGGGCCCGACTTAGACAGTGGGGGGGACCCTGGGGCAAACATTATTAGGGAGCCCCCTTCTATCTTAAAATATTTCGGAAATTATATTGAAGTGACTTAAACTAAAATTCATAACTATTGTATGTGTACATAAATTTCGTACCAATTACTATTCACATCTATATACATAACAGCAGAAGAAAGACAACTTTAAGAAATTATAGAATACAGATTTTTTCGATTACAGGAATATGAGGATAAATGTGATGCCTTATGGAGGCATTGGGTACGGAAACAGAGGTGATATGAGAAGAAAGACCCTTAAAATTGAAAAAAAAGAATCTTGGTCACTTTTGACTATTTTTTAACATTTGACACTCTTTTAATGAAAAACTTATATCTGTCCCTGGGGGGGGCCTTAAGCCATGACCCTGCCTTAGTCAGGCCCTGTTTGTGCATTAATTCGTGAGGTATAGGTATCGCGCAAATCGGAAAAAATGTGGCTTAGTACTACATAATTTCTGTTAGGCGACATTCCACCTGTTAGGCGATTTACATAAAAAATTAATGAACATCAATCCATATCAAGATATAATCGAATCAAAAATTTTATTTAACTGAATTAGTTCTTGTTATATACAGTGTGTGGAAAATTTGTGTCCCATTCAGCTAGACAGACATTTTCTAAAAACAGTCTAATCTTATTCAAAACCTTCGAAAACATATAAATCCATAGTAAACAAATTCGGATTTTTTCATGATCCCCATTCTTTTGCCTTCTAAAAATAGAAAAAAAAAGTTATCAATGATGAGCAATGAGATTCCCCACTTCCCAAATCACCAAAAGATTTGAGATTAATATTGTCAATGGTCAAAAAGTGCACCCCCTCTCCCCAGGAGCCACAGAAATCCCTCCCGGAGAAATTGATCTTCAACACTATCCTATAAGATTACATGAACAGTGATGCAATGAGAAAAGTGGGCCCGGAGCAAAGTTTCATTTTGTCGCCCCCATCCTCTCCCAGTGGAATTTGTAACACGTACCACAAAATTTAAAGTGTACTAATACAAATCCTTGATAGATATATCGCGTTTATTTTGAAACTTTAAAAAGATTTAATTTTAACAACTAAATAATGCAACATAAAACTGCACTTCTAGTTTGGCGAAAAGGATCTTGAAAGTAGATGTGGAAAAAATGTATATAACAGCACAATATGAGTATCGGTTTGTAACCCCTTTTGTATTCTAATATTGAATCCACGTGCTATTTTGAGAATGTTTTTTGCCACAAGAAGAAACCAATACTTAAAATAAACAAGGACGGTAGTATAAATTTTGCCCCCCTCAATTTCCGTGTTCTGGACGTTCGTCACCCTCTTAGCCCTGTACATAATCTATATTAGAAATCTACATTAATTGCACATGTAATTTAAAAAAAAAGCCAATTAGGTAAATAGTTTTTTTCTTGAAATTCATATGTGCGATGGCGTCATTGATGGTTTAAAAAAATAAAAACTAATAAACGCACCGAAATGCGAGTATTGCAGTCACTCCCGAATTAAAGATGTTATACGGCGAAAGTGCCCAAATATGGTATAGTCTCCTAATATAGCACTATATCCTGTAAAAAAAGTCGCACTCTAGAGAGAAAGTTTGCTCAACAGGTAGTAGTGCATTCGCATGCATTCTATCGATTTTATAATTGACACTGTACCAGTTGTGTTTCTAAGTGTTGAATATTTTTAAGATTACATTTCCAAAAGTAACTTTTTCGAAGTAGGCAAGTGTTTTTGTAATGTTTCAACTTATCTGTAACTTCAGTTCGCTTATGTTAATGTTTGCTAATAATTGGTTTGGATTGAAATTCATTTTCTTTCTCAGTAACTAGTAATAATCCATGTTGAATACCCAATATGGCACTATCAAGGATTCCCAAATATAGGTATAGTGCCATATTTAGACCTCCTTTCTTTCATGTATTACTTATTTTATCTTTACACATTGTTACAGATTTTGTAAATAGTGTTCGTGATCAAGAATATTGTAAATAGTTAAATTACGATCGATTCGTAAATTAATACTAGTTTTCATTGCATTAAAATATCTCGGTTTAATTTTCTGCAAGCAAGTAGACCTTATATGAATACAATGGAAGTCAGTGGGATTTTGATAAAATATTAGACATATCGCCAAATTGGCGTAATTTTTGACAATTTTGGTCGCCAAATTTAACGATAATCCCATATATAGTTAGATATATAGTTAGTTATATATATAGTTAGCTACAAACTTTGAGACATTTGGCGACAGAAAGCCCCCCCCCCTCTCCCTAATCTAAGGTAACCCTTCTTATAGATATTGAGATGCGTTAAATGGTGTTCCATGTTTTTCAAGTGAATTCCAAAATTAGAAAATCCTAGAATATTCTGAAACATGGGAGAAAAGTGAGATAGATGCACCCAGTGTATTAGGTGGTCTCCAAGGATTATGGGGAGAGGAAAACCGATTTCTTTTTGTGCACCCCATGTTATGAACTTTCTTTTATCTATTTTTTTTTCATATTTTAACTTATGTTAATTACTCGTTTTTTCTGTTTACTTTTATTTCTTCATAACTATTATTTTGAATATTTTTGATTATCTATCTTAGGATAGTTATCTTAAGTTAGGAAATTTGTGCGATTCTTTGCACCAGCTTTATATTTTAGAAAAACTCTTTGCTGTTAAATGTTTTACACTCTCAAAAAAATTTCCGTCTTTTTACAGAAAATGTACTGGCAGCACTGCTGCCAGAATTTGTCTGTATATTGACGACTTTCCGTTTATTTTTTTTCTCCGTCAAAAGAGGAAAAATATCCGTCACTTGAAAAAAGTTTGGAAAAATCAACGCGGAAGAGGTGGGGATCGAACCAAGGACACCAGGATTACAAGGCCAACGCGAATCCACGGCGCCACGAATGCTTGTGAAGATCTTGCTTTAAATAGAAGTGTTCATTTCATATGGGTGTGGTTTAGTGTATTTCGTTAAAAAGCTTTTAATTTTGCAGTTAATCTCGGAAAGACTTCATCTTTAATGAAACTGTGGCTGGGTTTTTTTTACGTTTAGTATTAATATAGTATAAAAATGTGAATTTTAAATATATTACGTAGATTGTCAGAGAAAAAACATGAATGTTTTATTTTTATTCGATAAGATTTTTTTTAATAATATCAATTTTTTTTTGCATTTTATTTTTTAATTAAAATATTTTTTAAATGTCTTCACTTAAAGTATATTTTATATGCGAATATTTATCATAGAAATAACTTAGTATATTGAACTTTATTCAACTTATCCAACTTTGAATAACAGATTGTGAGAATTTTTGAACGAATAAAGAAAGTAATTGTTATTTATTTTTAAATTCGAAAACATTTGTCTTTTAAAACTAAATTAGACATTTTAATCGATAGAATATTTTTGTTTTTCATTTTAAAAATAAATTCGAATTTATTGCTAACAGACCCAATGCGCATGCGTGCTAGATATAAACGGAAACGTTTCCTCATTTTTCGACTTTCGGAATGAACTCACAGAACAAATACGTCTTTTGGGAAAACAGAAGTTATTTGTGAAAAAATAACGATAACTTAGTGTATATTGACGAATTTTTCTGACAGTGTAGTGTAATGAATTTATTTTATGTGAAAGATGTGCAATTTTATTTTAAAGCCCTGATTTTTTTTTTAATGTTTTATGTTGGTGCCGAATATAGCGCCGCGGACCCTATTAGAGACCCAATGTATACCATATTAAGAACCCCTTTCGCTGAAACATGTAAATGACACACTGCCCTTTTTTCTTCAAGCTGTTAATTTTTGAACGAAATTAACCCCAAAATCTTATAGGGAAGAAATGGATCTATAATTGGTATTTTTTGGTCAAAAGAGCATTTGAAAAAAAAAATGCATCAACAAAAACTTTATATTTGGTATTTTCACCTACCAATGCTCCTGCGGTCCGAAATTCTAGTTTACTAATGAGTGCATGAAAAGAAAATTTGTTTTTAGTTGCAATTTTAGTGAATTGAGAGCACTTTATTACATCAGGTATAAAGACTGCAACACAAACTAAATTTACACGTTTTAATGTACAGTCGAACCCCGTTATAGCGAACCCGGTTTATAACGAACTCCCTGATATAACGAACGAAAATTTGGTTCCACCGTTTTCCCATTGTATTTAATGCTATTTTATCCTTTTATAGCGAACCTCCGGAATCGGTTATAACGAAGTTTTTTTCTAAGCGACCATGATTTTTTTTAAATCTTTTTACCTTTCCGCTGATGTGAAAAAAGGTTTTCGATTCTAATTTTGTAAGAAAATGCATGCGTGACTAGTAAGACATGGTGTAAATTAACGATAATGACTTTTTATTAAAAAGTAGTAAGACCTGCATTCTTTCTCGTTTATGGTCTGCCATTCTGCAGGTGTGATCACGCCCACTCGTCAGTTATTTTCCATTACTCTTGTCATAGCAATTCAGTTACGCATTTAAGCTAACTTAACTAATGTATTTACAAAGGGTCATTCCATTTTAAATCAACAAATGGGGTGTGCATCACCATTTTTAATTTTGATAAAAATTTGCATGTCCATTGCCCATGTTTCCTAGACCTCAAAAAAATATAGTTTTTGTTTTTAAAAAAATTATTTTTGATAAATAGGCTAACTTTGTCGTTTGGCAACAGTAAAAATTTGGTATTTTAAGGCTTTGTCTTATGGACTGTAACTTTTTTTCTGGCAAAGTTATAGAGCAGAGCCATATCTCATTGCAAAGTTAAGAGAATGATCTTTTTCCATATGGTATCAATAAATTTGAGATTTAGAAACAAAGCGTATCTTTTCAAGGTCAAAGTTAGCGATACAAAATTGATTTTTTACCATTTTTGAAAATTAAAAAAGTCATGAAGGGCTTGGAATAACAAGCCCTCTTTTTTTTCTTACATTCATATAGATGGATACTTATTGTGTTAAAAAAATGGTCTTGTTACTCGGCCCCCTTCACCAGATATGGCCCTCCAAAGTTGCACATTTTCTTAAAAATCCAGTTTTCAATGCTAAAAAAATTAATGTGGGGGGCAAGGTAAATTTTTTTGTACTTGCCTGATCTTAAGTACTTCATACCAGCTTTCAAACAAAAAAAAGATTGCTTTGTTATTCAAAGGCATTTGGGAGCTTTCTGGGGTCTGAATTTTCAAATAATTGCTTTGAAATGAGAATTTTTTTCATACTTCCTGATATTAGTTTTTTGTGAAAGATTGTTAATTTTAAATGTTAAAAACAGCTAGAAAAGACAAAGAAGAATTATCAAAGAACTTATTTAAACTTTAATAAGCTAATTTAAGAAATGTAACACCGAAAGACATAAAATAAAACTGAACTCTCAAAGCATGCAAAAGTATATTGTTCATTGTTTTGCTCTCTCTCTGAGAAGAGTTGATAAATGTTCACTCATCTCAGGTGTGATATTACGCCATCTTCCCTGTGCAGACCATAATTCTGACAGAGTTAAGATTTTCAAGATGTCTTGAAATCGAACCCAAGTTTGGTTATCTTGACGCGATTTTTTAAATGATGTTCCAGGTCCTTTAGGATGAAAGAAGTGGATCCTGTATTCTTCTTCAACATCATATACTTTTATTTCCAAAACTTCTCCTAGCCACCAGTCACCATCATATATACAGCAAATGTAATCTGATAATTTTGGTCGGATTGTTGATGTTGGTAATGTAAGGTTGACAGGATAGTCTTTCATGATTTGAAAGATCTTAAAATCTGTAGAAAAAGATGTATTTCTAGCATGAATATTATTTTTGTTGATGGAAATATAGCTGTGGAAAGACAGAGTTTAGGGTAATGATAATGCTGATTTATATCTTTTCTCAAGGACTTTTTCTACTGCATTAACGTCATCACCGGAAACATAGAAAAATGTTACACCATTAATATGTTCAGTGCAATATTTAAAAACATCTAATGGATTCACGATTTGATTATTGCTTGGCCTCTGCAAACTAGCCTTTCGCACTAGTCTCTTCACTGTTCCTCCAATCCCGTCGCAATAAGGGCCTTTGCCGTGCGATGTGACAAAAAAATGCCACACCTCAAAATCCTCTTCAAGATTGCTCAAGTTAATGTAGTTTTTCTTGTTTTTATACTGTGCGGCTGACCCATCTGAAAAATAGAATAATTTTGAAATCAAAGAATGGTCTGCCTTCAGCTTTCTTACAAGGATCGTTTGAAAAGCATAAAATGCAGTTGTATTGTGATCAAGGTAGTCACTTACAAAACAAAAACTTTGAATTTCTCCATCTTTTTTCCAGTAGACAACAAAAGGATGAAGAGAACATTGTTCACCTGACCAGTGATAGGCCTGAACCTCATCTTGGACAACACAAGAAAAATTCTCCAAAAAATCTCCAAGCACCACCTTTATCCTCATCACTATATTTTGAAATACTGTTCATAGTTGACTGTCTATTGTAACTTAAAATGTTACAACATTTAGGGTTATCCAAAATCCTCTTTATATGTAGAAAGACCCATTTAAGAACTCTTTATATGTAGAAAAACACATTTTAAAAAAAAACTTTTATCTTAATGAAGAAAAGTGCTTCACAAAAATATTCTGTAAATATGTACTGGATCTTGAAATTAAAAAAAAAATACATTAAACACTGAAATATCAAGAATACAACAGGAACACTTGCTTAGCAACTTTCGAGCGTTAAAGAATCAACTGAGCAGTTGCATGTGCCAGTGACATCATTATGCAAATCATTTGTCTTACTCTGATGTTATTGGATAGTTGCATCCAATAATATGTGAACAGCTCTGTCTTTCGCACAGTGCCAACTACTAATATGAAAGATATAAAGAACTGTTCATGTTTGTTAACAAATGGGAAGCAAGACTGTGCAAGTTGATACATGGTTATTCCTATCATAGCTGACAAATGGGTGCTTACAAATGATGAGAGATAGGAATATGTTAAAATACTATTTATGAGGTTAATATAAAATCTTTAAATAAGATAAGTTCATAATATATGCAAAAAAATGCATATTTACAAAAAAAAGCACACGAAAAAATTCTCGTTTCAGAGCAATTATTTGAAAATTAAGACCCCAGAAAGCTCCCAAACGCCTTTGAATAACAAAGCAATCTTTTTTTTGTTTGAAAGCTGGTATGAAGTACTTAAGATCAGGCAAGTACAAAAAATTTTACCTTGCCCCCCACATTAATTTTTTTAGCATTGAAAACTGGATTTTTTAGAAAATGTGCAACTTCGGAGGGCCATATCTTGTGAAGGGGGCCGAGTAACAAGACGATTTTTTTAACACAATAAGTATCCATCTACATGAATGTAAGAAAAAAAAGAGGGCTTGTTATTCCAAGCCCTTCATGACTTTAATTTTCAAAAATGGTAAAAAATCCATTTTGTATCGCTAACTTTGACCTTGAAAAGATACGCTTTGTTTTTAAATCTCAAATTTATTGATACCATATGGAAAAAGATCATTCTCTTAACTTTGCAATGAGATATGGCTCTGCTCTATAACTTTGCCAGAAAAAAAGTTACAGTCCATAAGACAAAGCCTTAAAATACCAAATTTTTACTGTTGCCAAACGACAAAGTTGGCCTATTTATCAAAAATAATTTTTATTAAACAAAAAATATATTTTTTTGAGGTCTAGGAAACATGGGCAATGGACATGCAAATTTTTGTCAAAATTAAAAATGGTGATGCAACAACTTTTTTGAAAATTTGATTTAAAATGGAATGACCCCAAAATAATTCGAGATATGGCAGCGTTGAAAAGAACGTCTTTGAAGCAAGCAATAATTAAAAGCTTATTTTTTTAAATTATTCTCTCTGGAGTTCAGAAGATGAAAAAAAAAAAAGAAAATTTAAATGATAAAGTAAACAAACAAACTAAAAAGGATTTTTAACGCACCAATATTTGGTGTTAGTCATCCTAAGCCTGGATAAAGAGTAACAATTTTAATAAAGTCAGGATCATTCCTTAAATTGTTTGCTCATTTATCTGAACAAGGGTTGGCTTCGAATGTTTAGGTATCGGCGCTTTGCTGTATTTCTATTTGTGTTCCTTTTCAGTTTATTTAGTATTGTGCAAATTTAATGTAATCAATTTTAGTCAATTTAATTCATTAATTATCATATTTTTAAAAAATTAGGTTTTTTTCTTAATACATCATTATTGAACATATAGGTATCAGGTAATTATACACATATTTTGTAAACTCTTACTTTTTTAACGCTTCGGATATAGCGAACCGCCGGATATAGCGAACAAAAACTTCGGTCCCTTGAATTTCGTTATAATGGGGTTCGACTATATGATGAAATTGCTACTTTCTTTACGTACGATATAGTGATTATGCATCAAATTAAACAGAATTTAATTCTTATAAATACAAAGTTAACATAGTAATTGTAAAAAATAGAAAGAAATCCCTTTCCCTCTTCTTTATTGTAGTGAATCGCAATATCGCCTGTAAAACTTAAATGCAGAAATTGCTAATTTAACATTAACATTTTATAGAACAGCCGGCCAGGCCCTTATTACCGCATTGGCAAATCAGGACTTTGCCAATGGGTCCCGGACTTTAAGGGACCCCCAAATCCATACATTAAATTACGGAATATTTACTTTCGTTTTCCAATTCCAACTCTTCCATATGTTGGAATTATTGAATTAACCTTAAAGTGATATAACAAATTACTAAAGTTATATAAAGGTTTTGTTCTGTATTAAAGAAAAAAAAAGTACTTTCATTAAGATATTTAATTTGATATTAATGGAACTAAGAATTTTCTTCTACAGTCAAGTCTTTCTATAACGAAATTCTATCCAGCGAATCTCTAACGAATTTTTTGAAGGAACTGTGAATTTTTTCTTGATTACATTAAAAATAATCTCCATATAACGAAATATATATCTCCGTTCAACGAATTTTTGTTTTCAAAAATATTCTTTTATATGTTCAGAAAAAGGTTCAAATTACTATTTTCGTTGATTTCTAATTTATATTTCATAGCTGGGTGATTCTCAAAATAGGGGACAATTTCAAAAGTAAAATCTTAAAAAAATTACTGTAAGCAAAATTTCTGAAAAAAATAAGTGTTGTTAATATAGTATTAAGTATACTTTACATGTAGTCAGCAGAGCTAAATATTTAAAAATTAACTTTAAAAAAATAATTAGTATTTTTTGAGCCATGCTAATGACAAAACAAATTGCATGGAATAAATATATTAAGAAATTTTTATTTTCTTCCTGTTTAAATATTTTTTTTATATTTATTAGCCTTCCTTTTCAGCAAATGGCTTCCATTTTTACATATATACATATAAGGAGAATAAAAACATTACCAAAGAGCAATCTTTGTTTACATGAGCAACATTCTGACACTAATAATGTAAGAAGCTGTCTTATTGATTTTCTGACAAATTTAATGCATATTTTAGGGATAATAAATGTAATACCTAAATTTATATGTAAAATTAAACTTTGTAAAAGATACAATATAAGCAATGGTTACATTTATGCACATAGGAGTCTTTAGCATGGACAGAAAAACCATGCTAATGACACTGATATTTGTCCATGCTAATGACAAATTTTAATTTAAATAAGATTATGAGCCATAATATAATCACAATGCAATAGTCCTTTCTAGGCTTTTTAAAATACAAAAGTCCTATGCAAATAAGTAAAATAAAAATTTTAATTATAAAATAAACATGAAAATTATTATCCATTCTAATGGCATACAATTGATGTACTCCCCTAATATTCAACTTCTATTCTTAAAATACAATACATGCTTCTATTTCCAGGCTGGGATAAAATGGCTACTTGTTGCCATGGAGAAACTTTATATTTTCAAACTATTGTCATATGTGAAAATGAAATTTTGATTATTAACCAGTTGTTATAGTATGACCTTGTTTTAAAAATAGAATATGGAGGACAAACTTTAATTCTTTTTTTATATACTATAATTTTATTTTTAAAAAGAAACTTATTGGATAAAGCCTCTCCTTGATTAATTTAAAGAAAGAATAACATTTGTTTTATTTTATAAACATGATATTAACTCTTTAAAAAGCTAGTATATACAAGGCACAGCTGCTGTGGACATCCATGCTAATGATATTTTGAACATTTATTCTGTTATTTTAAGGTGTTAACTAAAAAGTGAGTAATTCTTGAGTGCAAATAATGAATAATATTAAGACAAATATATCTAAATATAAAAACATGACAAAACCTCTCATTTTTTTTTGTATGTTGAAAGACAAATTGTCCCCTATTTTGAGAATCACCCAGCTATATTCCTCTACCTTATTTCTTATGTCCAAAAAGGCATTCGATCCCGTTCCCCCCACCCCCCCACCCCCAAGAAAAACATCCTTTTTGCATGGTTACATTTGACTGTTTTAGCCAAGATGGTCATGCGTTCTTGGAAAAGATTGAAACGCTTGCTATTTGGAGCTATTTGCAATTATCACAAAGCATCCTAAAAGATAAAACTATTCAATTGTCTTGAAAATGCTGTTTGTTTCTTGGTTTGGATACTAAGCAGGAATAAGGAAAAGATAAGGGGGCAAATGCAGAAAAAGTCTTTTTCAGCAGGTTTTCATCTACCTAAACTGTCATTACTTTTACAGTTTAGAGTGGATGCTTGTTATTTGTGGAGACTTGGAGCATTTTTGTTCTGAGAGATCATTTGAATGAAGAATTGTCACAAAAAGTCATCTATGCTAGTGTTATCTTCCACTGCATCTGCAAAAAATCGCTTAAAGGATGAACATAACTCTCTCTGATAAAGTAATAATTTTGAAAATAATCGATATGACACTGAAAAGAAAAAAAGAAGCGGCGAAAATGTTTGAGATTTTTCATAAATTAAATATTTCAAAAACAATTTCTTTTAAAATACAAATGGAAATTTTTTGCCGTTCTCTATTCAACGAATTATTCTATATAACGAATTTTTTGACTGAACGATGGATTTCGTTATATAGACACGCGACTGTATTTATATCCAAGATGCGAAAATATGTCTATGCGTTACACATTACGCATTTGGGTAACCATCAGTTCTGTTTGAAAGAGCACTTTCATAAGACGTCACAAATCGACCATTGGAGGTCAAACAATCGTTGTGATTGGTAGCTGAGAGAATTATGGGTGTGGCAAGAGGTGAATTGCCAGCATTTGATTGGTGGATGAAAAGTAAATCAGCTGATTGCAACTGCCCTATTATTCGAAAGGGGACCCCTAATTTATCTTTGCCCAGAGCCCTCAATTAGTCATAATCAGGGCCTGCGAGCCGGTACCTTAAACAATAACCACTACCGTAAACGAGTTCCATACTTAGCTGTATTAGACAGGAGAGTTAAAATAAATTAAGAAAGCAATTTGCTATACGAAGCCAAATTAATGATAATTTCTCTGGTGTTTGTGAATATTTAGCGCTTTCTATCATAAATTTTGAATTTTTAAAAAAAACGCTTCACCTGAATACTTTATGTCGAGTTGCCAAACTTTCAGATCGACATTGATCTAAATAGTAATTCATACTCCTGCATACCACCGAAAGACATACGCTTGAATACGCCATCTGGTGGAAACAAGATGTAACTCTAGCTTCAGTATAGTGCCGTGAAGCTCATTGCGTTACATGTATTTTAAAATCATTCAGAATGATTATTTATAAGCGCAATTTCAAATTTCCTGTGACATTTGTGTTTTGTCATATATGGCAAAGTAAAAGTTATCCGAGTTTGAATATTTAAAATTTTCAAATTTATTTACAATGAAAAGTTATTTCAATGGCACTTTAATATTAGTTAAAAGGAACAGTTTTCCTGAACGGAAGGTTGCAATCAGCGCCCCTATAGGACGTTTAAGGCCCAATATAAGTTATCAATTTTGGGTGACAATTATAGATGTACTTAACACTAGAACGCCCGGAAATTTTACTGATATTTCATAATAATATTTCACACCATAATTTTTATTCGAAATTATTTAATTGATTTATTTAACGTAAATCTGTTTGTTTGAAATTTAATTTATTTTAAGAAAAAAATTCTGGCTCGAAGTGAAATTTAATTACATGGTTGGAGTCGAATCGACTCCTTTCGGGCGTTCTAGTGTTAAAGAACTTAAATACTTTTAATTAAACATGGAATAATGGTACACATTTTAATTCTTTTTTTCGTCAATTTTTTGTTATATGAATACTATCTTTATATCAATAATAAAAAATACATAAGAAAATTTAATTCATGAATAACTTATGTAAGAAATTCCACACATTCTGAAAATAAACTGCTTATTGATGCGAGATCGAAGATCGTTAAGTAATATTGACACAATGACACATACAATACAGTATAACATCTTTAATCTGGAAACTTCTGCAATCCGGATATTTCGGTGCGTTTATTAGTTTTTGTTTTTAATTAAACATAATAGATGGCGTTGTAGTACATAGGGAAAAATTGCAAAAAATGATTAAAAAATAGGAAAAGACTACCTAACTTATTTTACTTTTTTTTTCAATTTTAAAAGTAAAAAAACTTGCATTAACATTATGCAATTAATATAGGTGTCTTTTTTAATATTAAGTTGTAAAAATTCAGAATATTTTTTTGATTTAATTTTTTTTTTTTGCGATATGTCTTATTCTTGTGATTTATATTATTTGAGTATTTATAAAGAAGAGATCGAAATTAAAAAAAAATCGCACGGTTATTGTTTTTAGTAATTCACAGTAGATAGCCATAAGGCATAAATTATTTTATATATACAGTTTAGAACAGGCATGTCCAACCTTTCAGTAACCAGGGGCGCATCTTGGCAATAAATGAAGGGCGCCAATATTCACGTGACCAAAAACATGTGGCAATATTATCGCATATTGTTAATATACACGGATGTCTTCACATAATGCAAATGAATCATACTGTACAGCGGTAAGCAAGAGACCCCTACACTTATGGAGTTAAGCGCATTAAATTTCAAATTACACATTTTTCTATGAGAAGACTATCAAAAATGTTTGTAGGGTAAGGAGCCAGAAATTTTAATCGCGTCTATAATAACAATAAATAAATGTTTATGAAAATCAGAGATATAGCAGATATATAGGTTTCTTTTAGGATGTGAAAAAAAGGTTTGCTTTATTTTGAAGGCATGGATTAGTTTTATGAAAAGTACAAAAGCAGACAAATATGATAGTGACCAAACCATGTGGGAGGTTTCAGAGGGATAATCTGGAAGCACTTTGATAGATAGAAATCCGTCTGCGCTGTTTATTATTTTTCTAAGCAAAGTTATAGAAAAAAAAATAAAATAAGAAAAAAACCACTCAAAATTCAAGAAAGAAGTATCAAGCCTTTATATCCTTCAAATTAAACAGCTTCATATTTTAAAAATATCGCTGATAATATATTAATGGCTTTAAAGAAAGCAATCTTTATAATGGAGTTTTACTTCTAAAATGATTAAAACACGAGATCTTCAAGAGGGCGCCACGTTGGACAGCCCTGGTTTAGGACATTTCTAATTTATTTTTCTAAATACTTTTCAATTATTTCAAATTATCAAGCTCTTTGCATGCTTATATTGCCATATTAATGAGAGGTAACAGCATTATCTTAAAGAATTCTAATTTCAATACTTCTGTAACCGGAATTTTCTACAATTCGGAATCGCCTTAATCGAAAATATTCCGAATTAAAGAAGTTGTACTGTATAGTAATAATAGAAAACTTTTCAGGGAGGGTGAAAGGTCAAAAACCAACTCAACTTCGACCAAAGCATTAGTTCCATTTGCCTGAAAATTCTAAGTGAAATTGTCTGCCGGAAGCGAAGTGGTGCATAAGCCAAAAATTAATACATTACTGGTTGACTGAGCAGCATTGTGTTTGCCGTAAAATCAAGAGTCGGAAAACACGGGAAAACTGGGTGCAGGAAAACAATTCTAATCTTACGAGTCAAAGACAAGTGGTATTCTTTTTTGGCTCATGCACGATTTCGCTTCCGGCAGATATGGATCATTAGATTCTTCTATTAATACTCTTCCATAAAATAAAGAATTTTCTTGTGCTCGTTGACTTAGGGTTTTTTGCGGTCGGCTCTTGGACTATAATAACAAATAAGCCTATGAACGGACAAAGCAAGAAAGAGGAGTGGGTGATTGAACTTTATTAATTTCACATACTGTATTTTTTATTTTATGTACCAGTATCGCATTTTCGCATATCAGTGCTGGTACATATGCCATAGTTTGAGAACCTATGATTTATACCATTGCTGAAAATTTTCATATCATCATAATTTGATTTCATTTTTTTATTATTAAAACTGATTTAATAAAATGGTAGAGCATTTTTTTACACAATATTTAGTAAAATAATTGGATTAGTTAAAGATTACTGTTCTATATCTCGCAATGCTGTTCTCAGAATTCTTACAAGAACAGTGCCACTAAATGTATTTTGATCCAATAGTCTGTCTCGAAAGTTTAAAGACACTGCAAATCTGGTTTAAAAAAAAAACTGGAGAAAACATTTTATGCTGATTTATAATAAATACTCGACATTTAATCAAAATAAGCCATTTTGGTTGATAATAAAAAATATTTTTACTTCTTTTTTATTAAAGAAACACTGCCTCAAAAGTTAAAGAACTTTATCAAGTTTTCTTTTTTGGAAACACGGGATTGAGCATGTGTAATGATGTTGTATGAGATATTGCACTTTTATAAAAGTATGAAAAAAGATGGAGAAATTTTTCCCTCCTATTTTAAAAATGCCGAAAGTTAAAGAATTTACAAAATTCGAGATTCTGAAAGTTCTTATATTGAAATCTTAAAATAAAACTGTTTCTGAAATTGCAAGAGTTCTAATGGATCAAAATGAGGTACATATCAAGTGCTCGCCAGAAATTATAATCTTTATTTTTAAGTGGATTTAAGTGGATTAAGTGGAAACCAAGATTTGGATGACTACGTATGACCAGGGTTCTCACTGTCAGTCGCCATTGCGCCATAGTGTGACTAAATTCTTCATTTGGCGAGTAACACAAGCGATTAGATTCGCCAAATTGCTAGTGCTCAATTTTTTGCTTTTTCTTTCTTTTCTTTTTCATACATATGCATATACATATGCATTTTTTCTTAATATATTTGTAATGGATAGTTGAAATTGGTCAATAACAATCGTTGTCACAGGTATAAAAACTTGGGTTATTTTAGAATACATTGGAAAAAAAGGGGGGTACATTAAAGGATTAAAGATAATTCTTTTATTGCTGCACTGCGAATATGTTTTGCGAGTATATTTTGATAATACTTTTTATTTGGCGAATGTTTTTTATTTTTAATTAACCAAATTGCTAACGTTGGTCAATTGTCAGCGAGAACACTGCGTATGACGACTGTTCAGACTGATCGGAGAATACGGAAATCGGTATTTAAACAAAATATGTCCATATGGTGAATTAAAAATAACCTCAGTGTACAGGTGTCCAAATACACTGTATATAAACTGTATAATATTAAAGAAGATTACATCATATTAAAAACAAATGGTCCTCAAACTGTTTCGCAAATTTCATCACAAAGAATGAATTGGGCTAAAAAAAAAACATGTCCTACGGCGACAAATGGCTTACTGTTTTATTCAGCGATGAGAAAAGGTGGAACTTAGATGGCCCTGATGCTGGAATGCGTATTGGCATGATTTACGAAAGGAACCAAGGGCATTATTCAGCAAGCTGCTAAGTGTTAAATGTTTTTTTTTGAAGGGGGGGAGGGGGGGGAGGCATTTGGATTCACTCGTCAGACCTTTAGCTTTTCTAAAAGGAATAAAAAAAATTATCAAGAGACGCTAAACCAACATCCGGCCAACTTTAAGTCCAACTTTAAACCATCTGGCCAACGACTGGCTAACTTTAAGTCCAGACATAAACCCGATTACAATGTCTGGGGTATTTTAACATACCAGGTTTACGGCAATGGAAAGCAGTATGACTCTATTGAACTCAAAAGCGACCATTGAGAAAGCATGGTACTCTTACCAGAAATCCTACAAAAACTAATAATTTCGATTGATGCACGTTTATTTAAACTAATCTGACATTATGGAAAAAATTTAAGTAAAAGTTCAGTAAAAATTAAATTGTTTTTGACGCTCTGCATGAACTTTGTTTTTTTTTTTTAACATTTCATTACATTTTTTACATTTGCATAATTTATTTTTCTTTCTTTTCATATAATTTATTTAAATAATGTTGCAAAATCTGCAAAGAAAAATGTTACTCATTCTAACTTTTTATAATTCTTTGAAAATCGGCACTTTATGCTTGAACTTAAACTTGAGACAGACCTCATCTGAAAGTGAAAAGTTTTTCGTTCGCAAGTACACATTACATGAGAAGTTTAATATTTTATTTTATAGCAATGAAAATAATGTAACAATAAATATAAAAAAACTTACCCCATTCGGGATCGTGAACTAAGTCTTGATAGTTTACCATTCTTCCAATTTCTGCAAAAAGAAAACAAATTGTGAGTAATATGCACAAGAAATTCTTTGGTTTAAAAATTCGTTTGTACTATTATTAAAAAAATATTCTCCCTCCAACCGCAACTTCGCTTTAACCTTTGTACAAGGGCTCGGAAAGCGTCTGTTTTGTGCTCTCCGCGCCTCTGTGTAAAGGTTATGCAGCCGATTTAACAAAATTCAGAAAAGAGAATTTTGATTTTATATGGATAAGCGCAGGCCCTTATTACCGCATGGACAAATCGGGACTTTCCCATGGACCCCGGACCTTAACCCCTTGGGGACGAGCGACACGTATACGTGCCGTAAAAAGGCTTAAGAATCATCGTTTATTCCCACCAGTAAAATTTTACTGTAAAATTTGCCTTATTTAATCGGAGCATTTTCTCGATTAAATAAGGCACAAATTTCTGTTTTTAAAACCGGTGACAAAACATTAAAAATTTCTTAAAAGCTCCCGCCGCGAAGGGGTTAAGCCCCCCTCCACCCCAAATACATACATTAAGTTACAAAATATTCCCCTTTATTTTTCTTCTGACAATTCAAACTCTTTCGCATGTTGAAGTTATTAAATTTATATTAAAGTAACATAATAAGTTGCTAAATTTACATATAAGTTTTATTTTGTACCAAGGGGAAAAAGGTATTAATTACGATATTTAATTTATAACTGATTGAGTTGCTAATTTTCTTCTGTTAATATCCAAGGTGCGAAAATATGTTTATGCATTACACAAATGCATATAAGTCATCATCAATTCTAATTGAATAACGTTGCGATAATTCGAAAGGGGCCCCCTAATTTATTTTTGCCAGGGCCTCAATTAATCATAATCGGGGCCTAGATAAGCGCTGAACTTCAAAGTGTTGAACTCAGAGTGGATCCCACAGGGTCATTCCATGGTGACTTACGTTACATTTAGAAAATATTACTGCAGTAGTTTTAGTAATATAACACTAAAAAATATTTTAATATAAAATTAACATTATTTGTCAATAAAACCTATCTGAGGTTAAATTTAGATGAAAATTGCCTAAAAAATTATAAAATTACACTTCATATGATAACTTAATTTCCTTTTCAGTAATAGCAGTTACCATATTATATGCAACTACTAAAATTTAAGAAATAACATTAAAATTGGGTAATTTCATCTATACTGGGCTTCGAATAAGTTTAATTAGCAAACCATGTCAAATTTACATTGATAATTTTTGTGCATTATTTGTGTGTTATATTACTAAAATTACTGAAATCAGTGCTAAATGTAAGTTAACATGGAATGACCCCACGTCCCTTCGGGAGATTCGAGACATGTTTTTAAATTGTCAAAGTGCAATTGACCACAAGCACTAGGCGGGGTTAACAATGATTCCCACATGCATTGCGGTATTTGACTGGCTTTTGTGGAACGCTTTTGGGATAAATCGAGAAGCTGATTGGCTGTAATCCATCGTGACGTTCTTTGACGTCAGAAATGCTTGGGATCCACTCCTCTTCATCCCGAACGCTAAACGCCCGATCTATCGACAAACTGTTTTGTACAAACCTTTTTAAAAGCTTGAAGGATGTGAACAGATCACCATAGAAGTTGAAGAGTTTTGAGTCCGATAAAGATCTCGGCACAGATGTCATATACGCACCACATTTGTACGTGCGATTTCCCCCCGCCAATTTGGCAAAAATTTTGTTTTTGAATATAAGTTACAAATCACATGCAATAACAGGGCGCGATTTTTTATTGCAAGATAAAAATAAAATAATGTGAAAAAATGAAAGGGATTCTAATATTTTAAGACAAGAAATAAAATAAATTAAATGGTAGTTTTATTTAAATAATTATTTCTATAACAGATAAAAATAATTTAAAGAATTAAAATAAAAAATAACAGTAAATAAACATGAATTTAATGATAAAGGAAACAATAAATAAACAATTATAAATAATAAACTTAATAACTAACAAAACAGTAAATATAATTTTCACGATAGATCGTAAATAGTAATACTTATAGCCATGTTGAATGCATACAGTTGTATCATTTAATCAGCACATTTTACTGAAATCTTTAACTTTTCCCATTTTATTTTCCTAACAATTGTTATAAACTTGTATTTTTAACAAATACATTCTTAATTGTTATAAACTTATTAAACGGATTTTCTCCTTGGCACAGATGTGCAATGCCGAATTGGCAGGGGGGGGGAGGGGGGGCAAGCACGTGCAAATGTGGTGCGTATATGACATCTGTGCCAAGATCTCTAACATGAAATATTATTTGACGAGGATAGAATTAAGACCAACAGATGTGTCATACGAAAGTGATTCTGACAGTAGCGCCAACTTCTATAAAATATTGGCTGGGCTTTTTTTTTTTTTTTTTTTTTCCAGTAGAATAATATACAATTTTTTCTTCTTACTGCGTGTCTGTGTCGAGAAGGGGGGAGAAGGAACGAATGAATAAGAAAAAAAAAAAAAAAAAAAAAAAAAAAAAAAAAAAAAAAAAGATTATTCGAAGTTATTACGGTTTTTCGAAGTAAAATATAAAATTTAAAACACGATTTAAACAGAATTTAAAGATGAGCTTTGTAACTTTGCATCATCAACCATTAGTTTACCATTTTGTAGGTATGTACAAACACATAGTAGGTTACAATAGTTTAGAAGTATTGTTTTTACATATTGACCATGCCATATCTCAGCTTGTAGTCAAATCTCCTTCTTGAAATTTTTTGTGCATAACACTGCTATAAAGTTTAAAGATAGAAAACCAACGATTACAAATGCACAAATAAAGTATGATGAGGGACCAAACAGCTGTTTCGAATCTACTATCGAGATTCTTCATCAGTGCAAAAACTCGGCGAGCTAGACAAAGCAAAACTGAGCCCAGTTTTGCTTTGCCTTCGGATTTAATGTACAACTTATCACTATTCATAATCATTCGTCATGAATGAAATATTTTGTTGTTTTAGTTTGTACGGAATTTTCGGAATGCACGGTAAAAAGGTTATTGTTCACAGTTAAAAGTGCCATCTTAACATTATCATTCAAATAACTGCTAATGAGGTATTTTTGCATGGTGTTAAAACCCGCCAAAGCTTGTTGAAAACTTGGCAGAAGCTTTTCAGTTCACTTGTCCTCTTCTTCACTGCTAGTTTCCTCATTTGCGATCATTTCATCGATTGTTAGAAGAGAACATGTTGAAAGTTCCGAATCACATTGCACATAATCCTCGAATGTAGAAACATCACTTAAAGTTGACCAGTTTTCTGATGGAGCAAATTGATCAGTTTCAGCGTTTTCAATAGGACATAGCCACTGGAGTTAAAAATGCGGCAAGTGCGAAGCATTTTTTTTATTGTTTAGTGTAAAACGTTTTGCCAAGCCATCATTATGAAAGTCATAGCTTGTAAGATGTTAATATTCACATTTTCCAAATTTCTGTGGTCTTAACTAGCGATAGATATTTTCACCAAAAGTTTTCGATAATGTTGTTTTAGGAATTTTATGACTCCTAAATTTAATGGCTGCAATTTGCAGGGTACAATTTGCAGGGAAGAATTTGACAGTTATGTTTTTTAGAAAGTCCGTATCAGGTGGATGATCTGACACTGATCAACGAATAAAATGATTCTGTTTTCGCATTTTATCATCTAATTCTTTTAACCAATCGGTAAAGAAAGACATCGTCATCCATGATTTTTTATTCGCCAAGTAAACATTGTTGGTAATGTTTTCACATTTTTGATGCACGGGGGCTTTTTTGATTTGAAAATAATCAAAGAAGGATATTTTTCAGATCCATCTGCATTGGCACACAATAACACTGTTAATCGCAATTTACTCTTTCCTGCCATGACACGTATCGGATTTGATTGCAAGAGTTTTCGATGGCAAAAGATTATAAAATAAACCGGTTTCATCTGCATTGAAAATGTTTTTTTGATCATATCCTTTTAGCAGGTCTGGCAAGTGGTTTTGAATCCAATCATCCACTGTTTCGCAATCAACATCTCCAGACTCTCCGCTTACAGTCAGGGGCGTAAATCCCGGGGGGGTTTGGGGGGGTGCACCCCCCCCCCAGAAGAAATCAGTCGGAAAATTACCAGATCGCTCGGAAAAAGTATCTTTAGTCGGAAAAAAATAGTATTAACCTATAAAAACTTATAAACTGGAAAAAAGGAAATATCATTCGGAAAATTTACCGTTTAATCGGAAAAGGCATACCGTTTAATCGGAAAGTCGGAAAAAATAGTATTATGTATTACCCTATAGAAACTTATAAATTAGAAAAATGGAAAAATCATTCGGAAAAACTCTTGTTCGATTGGAAAAAATGACATTAACTTATAAAAACTTATAAATTGGAAAAACTAAAATATCATTCAGAAAATTTTTCGTTTCCATCGGAAAAAAAAGCATGTTTAGTCGGAAAAAACAGTATTACGTATTAACCTATAAAAATTTATAAATTGGAAAAACGGAAAAGTCAATCGGAAAAAAATGATATTAACCTATAAAAACTTCTAATTTGGAAAAACGAAAATATCATTCTGAAAATTTCCCGTTCCATCGGAAAAGACATGTTTAGTCGGAAAAAACAGCATTACGTATTAACCTCTAAAAGCTTATAAATTGGAAAAACAGAAAAATCAGTCTGAAAATTTCTTGTCCGATCGGAAAAAAGTGGTATTAACCTATAAAAACTTATAAATTGAAAAAACAAAAAATATCATTCGAAAATTTTTCCGTTCCATCAGAAAAGGCATGTTTAGTCGGAAAAAATAATATTACGCATTAACCCATAAAAATTTATAAATTGGAAAAACGGAAAAGTCAGTCGGAAAAATTCTTGTTCGATCGGAAAAAAAAGGTATTAATCTATAAATATTTATGAATTGCAGAAATATTTTTGTAGTTTTGAATTAAATAAGAAAAACAAGTTAGATCGAAGAAAACCTATAAAATTTTATTCTTAGTCGGATTTATTTCCCCTTGTAGTTTCTAATAAGAAAAAACAATTTATAACGAAGAAAACATCTAGACACACGGCAGTGTGTCAGCCAAGTTCACAAAGTAAAAGGCGACACACCGGCCGTGGGTTATATTACCCGAACCATTTCGAGCCACTTTTGACCCCTCAATAACTTAAATTCTATTTGACCTACACACTTGCAATTTTTTGTGTCGTGTAAGACCATCTTCTAATTTCCGAATCCTAAAATTGTTTTTAAAAATCTTTTACCGTTCACGAGGAATTGACGTCTGAAAACCACTATTTTTACCACTGACTCATTGATTCACTCATAGAAATGTTTGACTACTTCCAGGTGACTTAGGAAGTTGAAATTTGGTGTGGAGGTAGGTTATTGGATATATAAATAGGAAAAAATCAGAAATCACCATTAATTAAACATTAATGGTTGGTTAGAGGATAAATTATTGGATTACAATGGAAGTTTATGAGAGTTTCACAAAATACCAGAAATAGTGCCAAGTTGGCGACACTTTTGGCGAGTATCAGGGCTAATCTCTGAAGCTACCGAACCGATTTCAAAAGTAATGGTACCAAAATGATGGTGCCCCGGTTCAAACATAGACTATATCTTATGTCTGTGCCACTAACCAAAAGAGGGTTCAGAAGCGAAAAACATTCTAAAAATGTGATTTTTGTTTTACTGAAGGGCCTAGAAGCACAAAATTTGGCATGTTAATTATTTATAAGATATAAATGGTCACTAATGACATTTGCTAAAAAATGTCAAATTTAAATGGGTGAAAGTCCGCGAAGAGCGTTCTAAAAAAGTTCGAAATGCCCATTTTAAAACAATCTCAGCAAACAACAAACCGATGTTAAAAGTAATGATATCAAAATGATGATGACAATCTTTGCTCCAACATAGGATATATCTTATGTCGATTACACTAACCCAAAGGAGGTAAAAGAGCAAAAAACATTCTAAAAATGCGATGTCTGTATATTAAGGGACTGGACTGGAAACATAAAATTTTGCATTTTAGAGTTTATGGGAATTTTGCGAAATATCAGAAATAGTGCCAAGTTGGCGACACTTTTGGCGAGTATCGGGGTTAATCTCTGAAACCACCGAACCGATTTAAAAATTAATCATATCAAAATGATGGTATTCACCCCGGTTCAAACATAGGCTATATTTTATGCGTATACCATTAACCAAAAGAGGGTGAAGAAACAAAAAACATTCTAAAATGTAATTTTTGCGTTACTGAAGGACCTAGAGCTATATGATTTGGCATGTTAATTATTTATAAGATATAAATGATCTCTAAGGGCATCTGATGAAAAATACGGAATTCAAAAGGGGTGAAAATGTGCGAAAAGCGTTCTAAAAATGTTCTAAATTGGAATTTTTAAGCAATTTCAGCACACAACAAACCGATCTTAAAAGTAACGTTATCAAAATGATGGTGATAGTCCTATCTCCAATATAAGCTATATCTTATGTAGATTCCACTAATCCAAAGGGGGTAAAAGAGCAAAATGCGTTCTAAAAATGCGATGTCTGTATGTTAAGGGCCTAAAAACATAAAATTTGGCTGTTCATTAATTATAAGATATAAATGATCACTAAGAACATTCGTTAACAAATACAAAATTTAAAAGGGTTGAAAATGCACGAAAAGCGTTCTAAAAACTTTCTAAATAGCAATATTTAAGCAATCGGGTAGTTAGCGAACCGATTTAAAGAAAAAAAAAAGATGCCAAAATGATGGCGACAGTCCTTGCTCTAACAAAATTATTGGATAAATTATCAGATTACAATGGGAATATATGGGAATTTGGCAAAATACCAGAAATAGCGCATGTTAGCATGATTTTAATGCGTAATTTTTGTTGTCAATATAGCGATATTTCGCCAAGTTGGCTACAAACGTTTTTGGTCGACGAAATAATCAAGTAGTACCCAATCACGTAAAAGAAACATCCTTATTAGTGGAATTTATAGGAACATAAGCAGTAGGGTGGTGCGAAAATACAAAAGTTTTTACTTCCGAATCGCTATAGTGCGGAAAAGTTGCGATTGGTAAATACAAGAAAAACTAAAAAAAAATTTTTGAAATCGGACATTATCTTCCGATCGCGCAAGCCACCTAAAAATTCAAAATAATTGAAAATTTTCAATTTTTTCAGAATTTTTTAAAAAATATTACATATACATATATTTTATCACTATAGTGAAAAATATTTACATATTGTACTATTTAATAATAATAATAAAAATAAATTACGTTTAGAGAATATCTTCCAATCGCGCAAGCTCATTAAAAATCGAGAAAAATTCAATTTTCAGTGATTTTTGATGCATTAAGAAAATAATTAAATAAGTTCAATTTGCGGTCTTATGTTAAAATTTAAATGTAAATTAATACTATTGTGCATGTTATGCTATTTTTGAACAACCGAGATCTTACCACGACGAGATCGCTGCAGGGCGAAAAGGTTGAGTAGTTCGCTCAACTCCTGTTAGCCACGTTGCGAAACACCGTTGAAGTCGCCCTATGTGTCCACATCCTTTTCTCTCCCCAACCTCGAGCACTTGCACAGTACGTCATTTCGTATCAGTGAGCCCGTGATCGAATTTCGTTTGTTAATTAGATGTATTGTGTTATTTAAAATACATTAACATGTGACAGGTACACGGATCTGCATACGTCGTTCACAAAGAAAATTACTAGACAATCTTTTCATTGTCCTATATTTTGTCATCCCCAAGAGATTTTTTTTCAAATATTCTTCACGAATATAGCGCCTGTACGAGAAACTAAAGAAAATCCTTTAAAAGAATTTAAATACTTCTAAAATCGTTAAAAATACTTCTAGACTTTTTCAATAAATGCGTCCATATAACATGCATTGATATGTAGAATGATACATGTTTGAAGATGGTTTATAGTAATTTTAAACAGTGTATGTTGTCCATCGTGATATTTGTCTCAGGACTGAGGAGGATAACTAAATAATCGCCGTTTTTTCCATCAAAATGTATGTCATGTGGTTCTTCTGATTCTACTTGACTTTGCCGTAATTTTTTTCTTTCTGTTCGTTTTCTTCTAATTTTGTATAGGTTAATAACTTGAAAAGCATCTGTTTTAGTTATTATAGGATTATCTTCTTGTACACTCAATGCTTTAGCAGCACTCACTGTCAGATACACCATTGCGATCGCAATGTAAAGATGTAGATTGTAACTCCACTTTCATTTGCCATGATAATTTCTTCTTCTTAAATCTGATAGGCTGTATCCGCCATGGTAATGATATTTTACATATACCTACATTAGCATTAAAATTCTCGTGTATTTCATCTAAATGCTCAAGGTCTTTTATTTTCGCTTCAACAAATTTGGAAGGTTGCATTTTCAATATATAGTTTTGTCTTCCAAGTCTTGTACTCAGTTTTTTCTTTTTTTTTTAAACTTTAGTACCAATTTTTCCCGTTCCGTCCTTTCTCTGGAGGTAGATAAATTAGCATACTCAATGACTGTAATTTTGTTGTGTTTTTGAGACGTACAATTAGTTACAATTAGACATTCCCTCAGATCTGGTGACTTTTTACAGGAGCAATATAAATTCATTACGCGTTTGCAGGCTGAAATATCACACAGTTGAGTTTCTTGTTTTTTAAATTCATCAAACTTTTTTATAAGGTTTGGCTATCCCTTGTCGCGAATATAAGATTTCGTTAGTTTAGAATATTATCATAGTAGGCATTAATTAGCTAAATGATTCTACAATCAAACACTTTTGGGATTGACGCCTTCTAATAAATATATTTTATTTTTTGTGCCACAGTACACTGACAAATGAGAAACTCACTTTAATGATGCTGAATTTACTTGCTAATAGAGACCTCTTCTCAAGTTAGCATTGAAGAACATCTTCGTGTGTTGGAAGAATATTTGGCAGAAAATCTCTTGGATGACCGAATATAGGACAATGAAAAGATTGTCTAGTAATTTTCTTTGTCAACGACGTATCCAGATCCGTGTCCCTGTCACATGTTAATGTATTTTTAATAACACAATACATCCAATTAACAAACGAAATTTGTTCACGTGCTCTCTGATACGAAATGGCGTTCTGTGCAAGTGGACGAGGTTGGGGACAGAAGCATGTGGACACGTAAGGCAACTTCAACGATTTTTCGCAACGTGGCTAACAGGATGCGCGCGAAACTCTAAACCTTGAACTACTAAACCTTGCAGCGATCTCGTTGTGGTAAGATCTCGGTTGTTCAAAAATAGCATAACATGCTCAATAGTATTAATTTACATTTAAATTTTAACATGAGACTGCAAACTCAGCTTATTTATTTTCTTAATATATCAAAAATCACTGAAAATTGAATTTTTCCCGATTTTTAATGAGCTTGCGCGATTGGAAGATATTCTCTAAACGCAATTTATTTTTTTATTATTATTAAACAGTACAATATTCAAATATTTATCACTATAGTGATAAAATATGCGTATATGTAATATTTTTAAAAAAAATTTGAAAAAATCGGAATTTTTCAATTTTTTTGAATTTTTAGGTGGTTTGCGCGATCGGAAGATAATGTCCGATTTCAAAAAAATTTTTTTTAGTTTTTCTTGTATTTACCAATTGCAACTTTTCCGCACTATAGCGATTCGGAAATAAAAACTTTTGTTTTTTCGCACCACCCTAATAAGCAGTCCTAATGTTAAATTTTTTAATTTGACTGAAAAAAACAGTAAATAAATGCGGGAAAAAGCTGAAAGTTTAATTAATATTAAATAAAACTAATTTAACTAATTTAACCTATTTATTTCAAAAAAGAAACAAATACCTACTTATTTGACAAAAAATAATGATATCCTATCAAAAACATGAATGTGAAAAAATGCCAAGTTCGTTAAAGGTTTTGCTCTTAAAAGAAGTGAGATATCCTGTCAAAAACATGAATGTGAAAGAATGCCAAGTTCGTTAAAGGTTTCGCAAATAAAAGAAGTGAGATCTAACTGCAAACCAAGTTCTTTCGAAGCTCCTTAAATCATAACTCCTGTCATGCATATTATTATTCAATTGCTTAAAATGATTAGTTATGTTACTTGTTATTCAATAGAGCGACTTGGCAAGTTTTCAGCTACCAACTTTAATCTTTGAGTCGGAGTACAATTTAATCTAGAATCTGATTGGCAAAGATCTAGTCAATCGTGTGCTCGAATAGGTATATTGAAGTTAAGGTACTGATAAGTTAAGGAAGGGATCAACTTTAATTTCTGATCAACTAAATAGAAAAAATTGAATAAGAGAAAACTTGCTAAGTCGCTCTATTGAATAAAAAGTAACATAACAAATCATTTTAAGCAATTGAATAATAATATGCATGACAGGAGTTATGATTTAAGGAGCTTCGAAAGAACTTGGTTTGCAGTTAGATCTCACCTCTTTTATTTGCGAAACCTTTAACGAACTTGGCATTCTTTCACATTCATGTTTTTGACAGGATATCTCACTTCTTTTATGAGCAAAACCTTTAACGAACTTGGCATTTTTTCACATTCATGTTTTTGATAGGATAAACTTATTCTTAACCGGAACTAATTAATTTAACTAACTGGTAATTTATTAATTAGTTTTATTTACTAATTAATATAAATTATCAATATATAAGATTTTTTTTTTGATAAAACTATTCAGAAAATTTTTGATTTGTCAAATATTGTGTACTCGGAAACCTCGATATGACGAAAAAAAAATATATTTATGTACATATTGTAGCAATGTTAATGTTATTTGTAACTGTGGTATTTTGAGTAAAACTTTAATAATCCGATTTTTTTTTCTGTGCCTTTTGACTTCGAAATATCGAAATCCACCTGTATTTATTCACTACAGGAAAGTTTTTTGTTTAGTCTCGAAATTTTAAGCTATACTAATTGAAATGAAGAAACTCTTTTTTTTTTTTTTTTTTTTTTTTTTAATCTAAAACTTTAAATTTAGTTAGAAATATGTATCACGGAATTTAAATGGTATCCGATGAAAATTCAAAACTGAAATACAAATATTTAATATTTTTCCATATCGAAATCTGGATGTTTTCCACTCTATACAAATTTTACCTTTAATTGAAAATAATTATGGTTTTATTTTTTCCTACTAACTAATATTGTGTTTTCTTTTTATTTTATTAAAAAATATATAATTAAAAATGTGAAACTGTTTTTATTTACCTTTTTACGTAATTTTGGATTGATTTAAAAAAGTGCTTAAGAAATATATATAATATAGGATGAAAATTGAAAATACCCAAATACTTTGAATTTTTATCTCGAAATAATATGAATATTTTACAGTATACGAGTATCAGTACAAAAAACCCTGAACGGGTTAAAAGCTTCTGACGCAGCACTTTATCTTATATCTCTAAGAATTTTAAATTTGGGACTTAAAATTAATGATATCAAAATTTATGTGACGCTATGCTATTAATTAATATACATATTAAAATTTATTCATTAAGGTTTTATCAATTACATCTTTCATAAATTCAAAATATGAATCTTAAAAGATATGATATCAAAATTTAAGTGACGCCTTGACGAGGCTTTAAACGATGTTTTAAAATTCCATTTATTTATTTATTGTCCAAATACATTTTCATATCTAAACAATACTTTTTATTTTCCAATACACTGTTAAATACATCACTTTCACTGAATATATATAATGCACTGAAATGTATTTATTTGAATAAATAAATTTATCTTTTGGGCTACGCTGTCCAAAATCAAAAATAACATTTAAATGAATAGTTTTTGCATCATTGTATCTATTTGCATCTATTTAACTTACTTTGGATACAATGACGCAAAAACTATTCATTTAAATGTTATTTTTGATTTTGGACAGCGTAGCCCAAAAGATAAATTTATTTATTCAAATAAATACATTTCAGTGCATTATATATATTCAGTGAAAGTGATGTATTTAACAGTGTATTGGAAAATAAAAAGTATTGTTTAGATATGAAAATGTATTTGGACAATAAATAAATAAATGGAATTTTAAAACATCGTTTAAAGCCTCGTCAAGGCGTCACTTAAATTTTGATATCATATCTTTTAAGATTCATATTTTGAATTTATGAAAGATGTAATTGATAAAACCTTAATGAATAAATTTTAATATGTATATTAATTAATAGCATAGCGTCACATAAATTTTGATATCATTAATTTTAAGTCCCAAATTTAAAATTCTTAGAGATATAAGATAAAGTGCTGCGTCAGAAGCTTTTAACCCGTTCAGGGTTTTTTGTACTGATATCATTGCTTTTTTTAGGTTAATGATAAAAACAAAAAATTAAAGACTAATGCAAAAAATTCATATTCATGATTCATTCACCTTTAATTACCCCTCCCCCATCCCCTTAAAAAAAAGATATTTCATATTTTATTAATGTGTGCTGTACTACTTGATTTTGTTAAAAACAACTCTGTAGTAAAATACGTTAGTAAAAGATAAGAAGGTAATGTACATTCAGCACCATACATCTCAGAAAGGGTTTTATAATCTATGCTGTATGTAATGTATCATTTCTCATTCTTGTTAACTATGTTTTTTCTTTACACATGTTGATACATATACTGCAGATGGATTAAAATGATCAGGGATACAATATTCAGAATGTGCTGGAAAGTATTTCATAATCTATGCTGCATGCATGATTCTTGTTAATTATGTTTCAACCTATGTATAGGTTGATAATATTGCAGATTGATTAAGACTATATGCATTACAATATTCAGAATATGCTGGAAATGTTTCATAATCTATGTTGCACACGTTTTTCTTTCTTGTTAGTTATGATTTGTTCTTTATATAGATTGGTAAAATTACTGCAAATAGATTAAAATGATAGGTTTACAATATTGAACATGTATTGGAAAGTGTTTCATAATCTATACTTATGTGTAATTTTTCATTCTCCTTAGTTTATTTATGTTTTGCTGTTTGCATAGGGTGGGAAGATTACTGTACAAAGATGAAAATTATAGGTTTAAAGTATTCAGAATGAATTGGAAAGTATCTAAACATGCTGTATGCAAAAATTTTTATTGTCGTTAATTATGCTTTGTTTTTTGCACAGAATGGTAAAATTCTTGTACATGTGACAATAAGTTTACAGTATTCAGAATGAGTAGGAAAATGCATCATAATCGATGCAGTATGCATGATTCTTTGTTCTTGTTAGTTATGTTTTGTTCTTTGCACTGGGTGGAAAAATTGCTGTATATGGATGAAAATAGCATTCAGAATATGTTGGAAGTTGCATCATATTCTATGTTGCACACATAACTTTTCGTTCTTGTTTTTTCTTTTTTTTTTCTTTACACATTGATAAAATTATTGCAGATGGATGAAGGCATTTAATTAAATCAGGCTTATATTAAAATTGACAATATACATTCTAAATTAATCAATGTACCTGTCATTTGTACAAAAGAATGTCCTGATTGGTAATTGCCCCGGTGTAATTGATAATTACAATGTTCCCAGGGTAGTTACCGAGAATCAAAAATTTTTAATTAAGCAAATTTTAAATAATATTTTAATCAAAGCCTATATTTTATTGAATAGAAACATGGTGAATCATTAACCATGCTAAATTTGGTCACATCTATTGTAAACATTAAAAAGATATTTAGATGTTAGTGTTTTTTGATCAGGAATTACCCCAGTCCACCCTATAAGTTTCATACTTCAATTAGGAAAATGCTTAACTGACAAAGAAAGAAAATCAGGACTCTGTTATTTATTAAATATTTTCATTTCATATGATACTTTCCATTCTTGGACGACTTAACTTACAAAATAAAACTAATATATTTTTAGTTTCATTTATAACATTTCAGTCACTAAGCATAAAACATGCAAAGTACATAAATTTAAGCATTTCATGTTTTTAGATTTTTTTTTTTTTTTTTTTTTTTTTTTTTTTTAACATAATTTTGTGAAAAAAGCAGACAGCTATTAAAAAATATTCCGTATTTGCTTAGGGTTTCTTGCAGTGCAATACATCAAAAGTATTTTCTAGATTTTCAACATTGTATGTAATATTTTGACGACTTGAAAATATTTTATTTTTTTCTCATAAATCATGTAAAATAACATTTATCCATTAAGAACCACATTTGATTTACTAAACAGCTATAAATACAAATTCCAATTGAAATCTACCCTAAACCCGAAAAATTTAAACCAGATTCAATTGGAATTTTCAGGTGGCATTTCAAAACATATTATTTTGTAACAGGTAAAAGGGTTCTAATTAGGTTTTTTTTTTTCTTGTGGTTTTTTCAATTGGGTTAAGGATAGATTTCAATAGGAATTTTCAGGTTCTGGGTAGTGCATGTTGACAGAAATTAATTCGTCTTTCTTAAACAGATTAATGGTTACACTGATTTTTATTTCAGTTCAAATTGGGTTCTTGTCAATGTGTATCAGCAGAAATTATTTTTCCTTCTTCGGATCAAGTTAAGATTCCATAGAATTTTTTTTTTTTTTTTTTTTTTTTTTTTTGGGGGGGGGGGTTGTTGGAGTGAGTTCAATTCAAATATAATTTTCAAGTTCTGGTCAGATTGCATTTCCGCAGAAAATATTTTGTTCTGTGCAGGGATTAGATTTAAAATAGACTTCAATTGGAATTTACAGCTTCTAGTCTGTCCGTATCAATGAAAATTACATTTTCTTTCTTGTTTCAGGATATGGTTGGATAGATTTTTTTTAAGGTTCAAATCTGGTAATGGGTCAACTTGAAATGAAATTTTTAAGTTCTTGTTGAGTTACATTTCAATCTATAATATTTTGTCGCAAATAGATTGACTACTGGAGGGATTTTTTTTTTTTTTTTTTTTTTTAGTGTTTGGATTGTGTTTAGGATAGACTTCAATTAGAAATTTCCGGTTCTGGTCAATGTATGTCAAAGGAAATTATTTTGTCTTTCTTGGACAAATTTATGTTTACATTAATTTTTTTTTTCTTTTGGTTTAGATTGAGTTTCAGGTAAACTTATAGGTTTTTGTCAGTGCTTATTGGCAGAAATTATTTTTTCAATTTCGGATCAGGTTACAGTGTGATGGGATTTTTATTTATATTTTTTTGTTTTGTTTCGATTTGGGTTCCATTCAAATAGAATTTTTAGGTTCTGGCCAGGTTGGGTTTACATGAAAAAAATATTCTGTCATGTACAGATACTGGATTACAATTCCTATTTTTTTTTTGGTGGGAGGGGGGGGGGGAGTTTGTATCGGGTTTAAGATTTTATTAAAATTTCCATTATCTAGTCTGTACGTATTTACATAATTTCTTTTTCTAAAAATCTTGATATGGTTGGATAATTGTTTTTTTTTTTTTTTTTTTTTTTTTTTTTTCGGGTTTGAATCTTGATTCAGTTTGACTTGAATTGGAATTTTCAGGTTCTTGTCAAGTTGCATTTCAAGTACTAGTTTTCAATTCTGGTCAGTGGATGGGGACGGAAATTATTTTGTCTTTCTTGAACAGATTTATATTTCCTAATTTTTTTATTTTACTTTTTTTTAAGGAGGGGGGGATTGGATTGGGTTTCAGGTTAAGAGTTTGGATCGGGTTTGAGATAGACTTCTATTGGAATTTCCATGATCTGGTCAGTATATATCGACATAAATTGTTCTTTTTTTTTTTTTTTTTTTTTTTTTAAATCTTGATTTGATTGGATTTTTTTTTTTTTTTGGGGGGGGGGGGGGGATTGAATCTGGTTTCGGATTGACTTCAAATGGAATTTTCAGGTTCTTGTTGAGTTGCATTTCAAGCATATTATTTTGTGGCAGATAGATTGGGTTACAATTGAAATTATTTTTTTTTTTTTTTGGGTGGGGGGGGGGTAGTGTTTGAAATGGATTTAGGATAGATTTCAATTGAAATTCTTGTCAGTGTATGTGGACAGAAATTATTTGGTCTTTCTTGGACAGACTTGTGTTTCTATTGTTTTTTCCTTTTCGGGTTTGGATTAGGTTTCATGTTAACTTTCAGACTCTTGTCAGTGTGTATCGGCAGAAATAATTTTCTCTTTTTCGGATTAGGTTAAGGTTCGACAGAAATTTTTTTCAGGTTTCAATCAGGTTCAATTCAAATGGAATTTTCAAGTTCCGGTCAGGTTGTGCTTTAATGGAAAATATTTTGTACTGTATAGATACTGGGTTCCGGTTATATGGAATTTCCTTTTTCAGATTCAGATTAGATTTAAGATAGACTAATTGGAATTTCCAGATTTCTGATCACGTGTATCTCTGGAAATTAATTTTTCTTTCCCGAACCGAGATATGGTTGGATAATTTTATTTTATTTTATTTTTTTTTTGGGGGGGGGGGGGGTTGAATCTGGTTTCGGTTTGACTTCAAATGTAATTTTCAGGCTCTTGTTCAGTTGCATTTCAATGTATTTTATTCTGCAGCAGATAGATTGAGTTACTCTTGGAGGGATTTTTTTCTTTCTGGTTTTGGATTGTATAGGATAGATTTCAATAGGAATTTTTCGATTCTGGTCAATGTATTTCAATGGAAATTATTTTGTCTTTCTAGGACAAATTTATCTTTCCATTAAATTTTTGTTGGTTTAGAATGGGTTTCAGGATAACTTGTAGGTTCTTGTTGGCAAACTTGTATAAAACCAAAAACTTTCTGCAAATTAATTTAATGTTGGGTGTAATTCGCATTTTTTGTGCAATTCATGGTCATCATTCGTGTTTTTTATGCGATTTATGAATGTAATTTGCATTTTTTGAGCAATTTATGGACATAATTTGCAATTTTTATGCGATTAATGAATGTAATTTACATTTTACATGATTTATGGACGTAATTTGCTATTTTTATGCAATTCATAGACATAACTTGTGTTTTTCAGCTTTCTGTTGACGAAATTTGTGTTTTTTGATCGATTTATTGACGTTATTTGGGTTTTTATAGGATTTATGAATGTAATTCGCTTTTTTTACACAACTCTTGGACGTAAGTCACATTTTTTGCAATTTATGAATGTTATTCGTGTTTTTTTGCACGATTCATGGAAGTGATTCGCATTTTTTGAGTGATTTATGAACATAATTCACATTTTTATGCAATTCATGGACGTAATTTGCATTTTTTGAGCGATTCATGAATGTAATTCGCGTTTTTTATGCAAATTATGAATGCAAAATGCTATTCCCTATTTTTATGTGATTTATAGACGTAATTTGCATTTTAGCTTTCTGCTGCCAAAATTCGTATTTTTTGAGTGATTTATGAACATAATTCCCATTTTACTACACAATTCATGGACGTAATTCACGTTTTGAGCGATTTGTGGACCCAATTCGCATTTTTTATGCGATTCATGGACATAATTTGAGATTTTTATGCGATTAATGAATGTAATTTACATTTTACATGATTTATGGATGTAATTTGCTATATTTATGCGATTTGTAGACGTGATTCGCATTTTTTGAGTTTTCTGTCGATGAAATTTGCGTTTTTTGATCGATTTATTGACATTATTTGTGTTTTTATAGGATTTATGAATGTAATTTGCTTTTTAAGCCAATTCTTGTACGTTTTTTTGCATGATTCATGGAAGTGATTCGCATTTTTTGAGTGATTTATGAACGTAATTTGCGTTTCAGCTTTCTGCTGCCAAAATTCGTGTTTTTTGAGCGATTTTTGAACATAATTCCCGTTTTACTACACGATTCATAGACATAATTTGTGTTTTTCATACAATTTCTGAACGTAATTCTCACTTTTTTAAACATTTCATGGACGTAATTCACGTTTTGAGCGATTTGTGGACCCAACTCATGTTTTTTATGCAATTCACTTTTTTTAAGCAATTCATGGACATAATTTGTGATTTTTATGCGATTAATGAATGTAATTTACATTTTACATGATTTATGGACGTAATTTGCTATATTTATGCGATTCATAGATATAATTTACATTTTTTGAGCTTTCTATCGACGAAATTTGTGTTTTTTGATCGGTTTATTGACGTTACTTGTGTTTTTATAGGATTTATGAAAGTAATTTGCTTTTTTTACCAATTCTTGGACGTAATTTGCATTTTTTGCAATTTATGAACGTTATTCGTGTTTTTTTTGCACAATTCATGGAAGTGATTCGCATTTTTTGAGTGATTTATGAACGTAATTCACGTTTTTATGCAATTCATGGACGTAATTTGCGTTTTTTGAGCGATTCATGAATGTAATTCACATTTTTTATACAATTCATGAATGCAAAACACTATTCGCTATTTTTATGCGATTTATAGACGTAATTTGCGTTTCAGCTTTCTGCTGCCAAAATTCGTGTTTTTTGAGCGATTTAGAACATAATTCTCGTTTTACTACACGATTCATAGACATAATTTGTGTTTTTCATACAATTTCTGAACGTAATTCTCACTTTTTTAAACAATTCATGGACGTAATTCACGTTTTGAGCGATTTGTGGACCCAATTCGCTTTTTTTAAGCAATTCATGGACATAATTCGCGATTTTTATGCGATTAATGAATGTAATTTACATTTTACATGATTTATGGACGTAATTTGCTATATTTATGCGATTCATAGATATAATTTGCATTTTTTGAGCTTTCTATCGACGAAATTTGTGTTTTTTGATCGGTTTATTGACGTTACTTGTGTTTTTATAGGATTTATGAACGTAATTCGCTTTTTTTACCAATTCTTGGACGTAATTTGCATTTTTTGCAATTTATGAATGTTATACGTGTTTTTTTGCACAATTCATGGAAGTGATTTACATTTTTTGAGTGATTTATGAACGTAATTCACGTTTTTATGCAATTCATGGACGTAATTTGCATTTTTTGAGCGATTCATGAACGTAATTCACATTTTTTATGCAATTCATGAATGCAAAACACTATTCGCTATTTTTATGCGATTTATAGACGTAATTTGCGTTTCAGCTTTCTGCTGCCAAAATTCGTGTTTTTTGAGCGATTTAGAACATAATTCTCGTTTTACTGATTCATAGACATAATTTGTGTTTTTCATACAATTTCTGAACGTAATTCTCACTTTTTTAAACAATTCATGGACGTAATTCACGTTTTGAGCGATTTGTGGACCCAATTCGCGTTTTTTATGCGATTCATGGACATAATTCACGATTTTTATGCGATTAATGAATGTAATTTACATTTTACATGATTTATGGATGTAATTTGCTATATTTATGCGATTTGTAGACATAATTTGTGTTTTTTTAGCTTTCTGTTGACAAAATTTGCGTTTTTTGATCGATTTATTGACGCTTTTTGTGCTTTTATAGGATTTATGAATGTAATTCGCTTTTTTTACCAATTGTTGGATGTAATTTGCATTTTTTGTAATTTATGAATTTTATTAGTGTTTTTTTGCACGATTCATGGAAGTGATTCACATTTTTTGAGTGATTTATGAATGTAATTTGCATTTCAGCTTTCTGCTGCCAAAATTCGTGTTTTTTGAGCGATTTATGAACATAATTCTCGTTTTACTACACGATTCATAGACATAATTTGACAAGACAACACAGACAACATTTTTCATACAATTTATGAACGTAATTCTCACTTTTTTACACAATTCATGGATGTAATTCACATTTTGAGCGATTTGTGGACGTAATTCGCATTTTTTTATGCAATTTGCTTTTTTTGAGCGATTCATGGACATAATTCGTGATTTTTATGCGATTAATGAATGTAATTTACATTTTACATGATTTATGGATATAATTTGCTATATTTATGCGATTCGTAGACATATTTTGCATTTTTTGAGCTTTTTGTCGAAGACGAATTGACGAAACTGGCGGGCCACAGGTTGTGCATCCCTATTTTAGAAGTTTTTTAATTTTTCAAATTTGAGAGTTTTTTAATGTGATAGTTATAGTCTTAATTCATTCAATAGATAATGATGTTATATGCAAGCAAAAAAAAAAAAAAAATTAAGCCATTCCATCAAACAGTTTTTTTTTTAAATCTTGGTGTTAGTCGTCAAAAATAAAGTTTTGAGAAAACGCGACTTAAAGTTGAAATTCTATGGGTGCGACTATGAATGTGTTAATACATAAAAGCTTATAATTCCGTTAAAAATGCAAATATTTTTATGTGGTTTTTTGCATTGAGTTAAGAATTAATTGAATAATCAAACTAGATCATATAAAAATCGATTTTTTGAAAAGTTTTCAACCCCTGAGCCTCCTTAAACTCAAAGAGCATCGGTGTGACAAGAAATTATCATTTTTTTAGCATAATGCGTCTCAGACAAGTGATTTATTTCAAATAACAAATTTTTACTTAACTAATCCATGTAATATGCACTTTCACAATTTTAAGTAGAATTTTCGCCAGATAATTGAATTGCTTTATTAAATGAAATCTGATTAAAAAAAGCGGTGGATTCTAAAATGTGCCAAAACATTTAAATATTAAGTTTGGTTTTGATTCATATAAGTGACAATTATAGTGATCTTTCTTAGCTCTTTCTTCGTGCAAGGAGTAATTTTATAAATTATAGTAACATTGTATGATATATCTTGAAATTGACAATATGAATTTTTTTTTTTTGACATAAATCATGTAAAATAATATTCATCAATCAAGATCCACCTCTGACTTATTAATCACTTATAAATAAAATAAACAACTCACAAAGCGTCACAAAAATTTATGAAATTAAGTAGTGTGACATTATTCAAATTTACTTAATTAAGAGGAATCAAGTTAATGAAATGTTGTATAAATATTAATTGAAAACTCTATAGATTACTAGGTACTATTAGGTTATTCCGTCGATCAAAAAATTATCGCCTAACAATAAGATTAAATGCCAATTATGGATGATCGTGAGTGTCACATTCAATGACATTAAATACGATTTGTGTATTTAAAATGTCATTAAGTGATTTTTATTTAGACTTTTTATTAATATTTTACTAATTATTTGTTTTTTCGTTATTTGAAATAAAAAATATGTCATGTATAATTTGGCTGTTAGTTTGGTGATTGTATAATTTGGCGAAATTGGTCGACGGGATAACAGAGTAGTACCGATTACTAAAATATTTCATAATAGAAATAATTTATGTAACTGAAAATGTTTTATCCAACATTTCACTTAAGTTTAAAACAAGCAATATATAGAAATTGTAAAGTCCCTCAAGTGTGTGTAACTTGGGATCAGACATTGTGCAAAATATAATGTGCTCATCTTTTGTTTACATTTTTAAAAAGAGTAATTTGATTGTAATAATGGAGAAGAAATCATAATGAATGCTTATAATAGAGTATAATACAGTCAACTCTGTGAAATCCACAAAATGCATTATCTGCAAAATATGCTAAAATGTAAACATTGAAAAGTGTTTTAACATTTAAACTCAAAGATAAAGATATGCAATACTTTTTATTTTCATGAAATGACAAATTTTTTAATGAAATAAACTGGGGATTTAAGAAAATTCACGTATTTTGCACCCTGTATTTTTTAATAACATTACTTTAAGCAAGTCAGTATGTTTCAGTTTATTGGGTATGATTAATGCACACCTATTCTTTGCTCAAGCAGCAAAAAAATTTTAAAAATAAATAATTTTATCTTTTTTTTTTTTTTTTTTTTTTTTTTTTTTTTTTTTTAATCAAACAAAACTGATACATATCTCCTTCAGTAAATATTCTTGAGCAAGACAATTTTATGTTGGTGCAAGGAGTAATGAGAAAAAAAATTATTGAAAACAAACCAAAAAAAAGTACAGTACAGGATTTTTACCTGGCATTCTCGTAAAATTTTGAATATACCCTATCTCCCCTCTTTAATCCATAAGTTTTTATGCATTCTATATTATATTGTATATTAACAAGGCGCCACTTGTCTAGTTTTGTTTTCAATCAGAACGCGGCAAGTTATGGAAATTGGTTTAGCATTTTTCATTCAGGTATAATTTATTTATTTAGAATAGAATTGATAAAGAAAATGCAAAAAGTGAAAAACATTGAACAGACACGATAGAATCATTAAATAATTTTCATGGTTTTAATAATCCACATGGCCGTTTCTTGTTATGCGAATTCAGTCTTTCAATGTCTTAATATACAATGAATAAAGTCTGCAATAAGGTTAACTGGAGAATCTTGCAATGGATTTTTGCTGCCGCTTATTCATATTTACTTAATTAAGAGGAATCGAGTTAATGAAATGTTGTATAAATTTTACTTGTTAACTCTATAGGTTACTAGGTACTACTAGGTTATCCCATCGACCAAAAAATTATCGCCAAACTATAAGATTAAATGCCAATAATGGATGATCGTGGATGTCACATTCAATGCCATTAAATACGATTTGTGTGTTTAAAATGTCATTAAGTGATTTTTATTTAGACTTTTTATTAATATTTTACTAATTATTTGTTTTTTCATTATTTGAAATAAAAAATATGTCATGTATAATTTGGCTATTAGTTTGGTGATTGTATAATTTGGCGAAATTGGTCGACGGGATAACAGAGTAGTACCGATTACTAAAATATTTCATAATAGAAATAATTTATGTAACTGAAAATGTTTTATCCAACATTTCACTTAAGTTTAAAACAAGCAATATATAGAAATTGTAAAGTCCCTCAAGTGTGTGTAACTTGGGATCAGACATTGTGCAAAATATAATGTGCTCATCTTTTGTTTACATTTTTAAAAAGAGTAATTTGATTGTAATAATGGAGAAGAAATCATAATGAATGCTTATAATAGAGTATAATACAGTCAACTCTGTGAAATCCACAAAATGCATTATCTGCAAAATATGCTAAAATGTAAACATTGAAAAGTGTTTTAACATTTAAACTCAAAGATAAAGATATGCAATACTTTTTATTTTCATGAAATGACAAATTTTTTAATGAAATAAACTGGGGATTTAAGAAAATTCACGTATTTTTCACCCTGTATTTAAAAACAATACTTTAAGCAAATCAGTAAGTTTCAGTTGATTGGGTGCAAACCTATTCTTTGCTCAAGCAGCAAAAAAAATTTTAAAAATAAATAATCTCTAAATATTTTTTTGCAGGATTTTTACCTGGCATTCTCGTAAAATTTTAAATATACCCTGCCTTCTCAGTCTAATCCATAAGTTTTAATACATTCTATATTAAAAATCCATTGCAAGATTCTCGGGTTAACTTTATTCATTGTATATTAAGACATTGCAAGACTGAATTGGCATAACAAGAAACAGCCATGTGGATTATTAAAACCATGAAAATTACTTAATGATTCTATCATGTCTGTTCGATGTTTTTCAATTTGTGCATTTTCTTTATCAAATTCAATTGTACATAAATAAATCCTACCTGAATTGTTAACACCAATATCCATAACTTGCCGCGTTCGGGTTCGGATTCAAAACAAAACTAGACAAGTGGCGCCTCTACGCGTATGAATACATGACTTTCCCACAACAAATAATTTAAAATAATTTTTGTTTGAAAACTTAAAAAAAAAATCATAAGTCGAAAGTATATTGAATATGTATAATTAAAAAATATTTTCCTATTTTAAAAAAGGATTCAAAATATTTTTTCCACAAAATGCAAAAATATCCAATGTAAAAAACGTAATATTTTCTTCTTACGAAAAATAAAGGCAAAATAAATAGAAATTTGATTTAGTATATATTTATTGAATGTTTTAAAGCACATGATAAGATGTTTTTGTAGTTTAAAAAACATTTATTGCTTCGATGCGGGTGTTTTAACTATGACCATAACTGCATTTTCTTTTTCACTCCCTCTCCGTCTGCTAACCCATAGAATAACATGTAATCCGCGAGCTAATATAGTCCAATTTTCCAAGACCAATATATAACAAACAAGAGTTTTCCTAGAAACAAGGCAAGTCTTATTACCTCTATCTTAAAGAGATTCATATTATATATAAGTTTTAATAAAATCTCCCAGCCGGTTTTCTAGATCTCATTATCAGGAACAAACACCATCGTTTTCAGTTTAAAAATGGTTATCGAGATCTAAAAATATACGGCACGTAGAAATGTAAAAATTATAGGATAAGATTAGACTGGGAATATAAGACTATATTAAAAAAATTGGACCATTCTGACCAATATTTGCTGAGTTATTAGAAGGCGGCTTTTCCGATTTCCTTTGAAGTTGAGTTAGCTGTATATATGAAGTTCCGCATCTACCCTTATGACGATGGTAGGTTTTGACGATGGTAGGTTTAAAGCTGCGTCACTTGAAGGCTGCCGCCTTCTATGATATTTCTCTCAGAAATAATACGTTCGTTTACTTATTTTTTTTTTCCCCTGAATCAATTGTATTCATTTTTTTTAAATATTTTTATTAATACTACTGCATTTCGTTTAGTCCTAAAAATAAGGGGTAACATCAAGTTGTTATGCTGTTTTAAAGTTTGTCGTTAGAAAGAATTAAAGCTTATATTAAGAAATTCCGTATTTTTGACAAATTTTTGTCTCTAAAATATTCCTCAAACAAAAAAAAAAAAAAAAAAAAAAAAAAAAAAAAAAAAAAAAACAGCTAGAGATTTTAACTGGCTTCTGAAAAATAGAAAGATAAAACATTTTTTTTCTCTTCAAAGTAAACCTTGGGCACCTAGACAACTGGGCGCTGAACTTCCTGTCCTATGTGTCAATTACAAAACAAGCATCACCTGCATCAACTCTTTGTTTAAACAACCGTTAGTATTCAAGCTCATAGTACGAAATCATTCAATTACAAATTGTTAATGCGAGAATATTTTGGTACTTGGTTAATAATTCAATATTTTTGTATCAGTTATGTCCTCACCTAAATGTAAGAGACAAAAAAGTACAATCTGCGTTACGTAATTCTATTTTCGATAATGATTACAGGAACACACATAATAAACAAAAACATGCTGATAAAATTTCAGCCCATATACATATACCGTTTTGCATTGCTGGAGTTCCAAAAAACCTTTTAAAGTAAGCTACTTTATTACAGAATATTTTAGATATATAAAATGTGTAAATAACTATTGTTTTCATATTTAATAATAGATTTATTTATTTATTGGGGGGAGATAAATTATTTAATAACTTGTAAAAATGTACTGTTATTCGATATATATTAACTTTTTTTTTAACAGTTAGTATCGCAATTCCCGAACTATTTGCTAGTTTTGTTTCAAACTGGAGATGACAAGCTAGTTATTTAAAACTCATGAAGTTATTATTTTTAACTAATTCTTTTCTTTCATTATATTTGCTTTCTTTTTTGCCAACCATTTTACAATTCGCAAGTCAATGTATTTAGTATTGTGCATGAAGTTAAAACTGTACTATGGATCTTTTTATATTTTATCAATATTATTTCATTAATACTAAGAAAGTTAATTTATTTTTTGAAGTACAAATGTCAATATATGTAAAATATTCTATATTTTTAAAACTTTGTTATAGTACCAGATATAATAATTTTGTCTCACTGCGTAACAATAATATGATTATTATTTTGTACATAGATTTTTTTGTGTGTGTGTGAGAGTGTGTGTATAGATCAAAATTTAATCATTTGAAACTTGAAAATTTCGGCCTTGGAAGAAGATAAAATGACGCAACTTTTGATTGTTTAAAGCTAATTGATAATTAAATCGATCTTTAAACCTCTTTTGCAATTTAAAATTTTTTACTGATACATTTTTTTTTGAGCCTGGTGTGCCTGTGTGTGTGTAGGGGAAGGGGGGTTGTAGAGAAACAAGAATTTTACTTTTGACTTATGCATTTCGTTTTTTTGTTTTGTATTTTGCGCATGTTTTCATACGGCAACAGCAAACTGTTGGCTCTATTTAATTGCCTTATTTATTTATTATTTTTTTAAAGAATATTTTGAGTATAATTTGAAAACACAATGAATTCGCACTTGAAAACTTACATACTTTGCTTTAATAATTTGTTATTTATCTATATGATGCCTCTAATATATTTATATGATATATCTAGTATATATTTTATCTAATGGCTGGGCAACGGCGGGCGAGTCGGCTAGTAGAGATATCTATACATATATAAAATAGTTTGTCCTGACTGACTGATAATCAACGTTCGGCCCAAAATATTGAATGTAGAATCATGAAAATTGGAGAGAAAATACTTCTTATGATGTACCTGTCCACTAAGATGGAATTTTTGAAATTACCCCCCCCCCCTAAGAGGGACAAGCGGGTGGACGGGGTCAAAAATTTTGGAACAACTTACCATATCTCAGCAAACATTTAAGGTAGGAGCGTGAAATTCCAGTAAATAAATCTACTAAAAATATTATTAAACACATAATCCAACGATTTTCGAAATCCCCCCTCAGGGGGTTAAAAGGGGGGAGGGGTCGAAAAATTTAGGACATTTGGCACATCTGAGCAGTTTTTTTTATAATAGCATGAAACAGCAGAAAATAAAATTATTAAAAACACATTAAATAAGTGTTTCAGCAATATCTATAAATTTCCACTTCCGAGGGGGTTAAAATGGGGGTGGAAAAATTCCATACTTTTTGGACCATGTGGCGTATCATAAGAGAGCCCTCAGATAACTCTTTCATATTAAAAACCTTTCTCCCCTCCCCCTGACCCCCTCCAATTTCCCTACCGTGGACAATTTTCGATCTTTTTTTTTTAACTGTAGCGATTTATCATTTAAGATCGGATTTTTTTACAGGGCCCTCCGATAAATGTTATTTATGATATATGAAAAATTCACAGTTAGAACAAGAGTCTACTTTGGGACGGGAAATATTTCATACATTTGCTCTACATCTCTCTTGTGATATATCGTTGGATACCCATTTAGTCCTCACAAGTCACCGCTTTTCTAAATTTAGCTGACACCTTTCGTGTGATATATCGTTGGAAAGCCCTGCGACTGCTTATTCATATTATGCACTACCCATGTCCCTCTCGGGTGGTACGATTATTCCATCAGGAGATCGTCTACTAATGGGGAAAATATATTGTTATATAAGACTAATAATAGCATAATAAGATTATTTGACTATCTCGATACACTAAGTCATAATTATCTTGAGAATTACAATATATATATATATTAATGTATATATATCTATGAATATATATGTATATGTATATATATATAGTACATATATTAGTCCTCATGTTGGCCATAGTACTCGGAAATTTTCCTTCTTGAAAGTCGGAAATTTATAAGCCTACACCCCCCTACGCGACAAGAGTGGTTTACGCCCCTGCTTACAGTTTTGCCATGTCTTAGCTTAAACTTGTGAAGCCACCCTGAAGAAAATGATGCATCGTATTTGTAAAATTATATTAATTTAAATAAAGTTTCAACTGCAGTGAAACCTGTAGCCTAGGGAACGGATATATCCGGTCGCGGCAGTGGGAAGGCTGGCAATTTAACTACACAATCTGTTTACTATGCCCAGCAACCATGTTGCGTGGACAAAAGTATGATTCTGAATACACTATATAGCCAAAGATGACCGTCCACTTGCGATTTTAGGCATTTTGTTAAATATCTAGAAAAATACATGAAGAATTATCCTGAAACTAAGTGTGTAAACATAATAGTGCAGGTCACACGTTTCCGTGAAGATTTTTTCCTGAAACTACAGGAGACGTCAACAAATAGAAAAAGAACTAATAACTTTTGGATAACCCCAACAAAATTAATGTAGCAAAAGCGCTATAACTGTAGATTATATTTAAGTGGTTTATTGTAATATACTGTGCTCTTTTTTATGTTGATAGCATGGATACTTTTAGAGAAATTAAAGTTTTAATAGAAACGGTCCCAAAATTTTCCAAGTTTTTTGCTTATAATTTGCAGAGTTCGTAATATAAAATAATGTTCTTTTCTGAAAATATGACAAACAACATTGTACACTAAACACTCATCATAATTAATAAAAACTAGATGGAACCCGTCAAAACTTGACGGCAACAATATAGAAGCAACGAAGAGAAAAAAATATTTTTTTCAGCTATAAAATTTTTTTTTAATATTAATTTTTATTAAAAATTTCAATAAATGAAAAAAGAACCTGGATTTTTTTTCATATATAAAAAATCAAATTCATGAAATAAATAAATAAAAAAAAAATACTGTCACTGTTGCACTCAGTTCCATGTATACCCAGGAGGTCGAGTGCCATACTGACTAACCCTTTTATTTTTTCAGTAGGCATGCTTGAGTTAAATTGACAATTTTTCAAAAATATGCAAATAATCACAAAAAATAGCAAATTTTGTCAACATATTAAAAAAAAAAAAAAAAAAAAAAAAAAGCAAATTTCATCAAAATACCCCCCCCCCCCCCCCCACAAAAAAACACGGAAATTTTATAAATAGATGGAAAAAAAAAAGCAAATTTTGTCGACAAATCGCAAAAGACAGAAAATTTCTCCAAATGATCGATAAAAAAAATTGTAAAATATGTTGCAAGTGCAGAAAAAAAATAAAATGCAAAAAATCAAAATTTTGTCAAAAGTTTCGAAAAATGGCAATTTTTATGAAAAATCCCTAAAAAATAGCAAATTTGTAAACATATTGTGAAAAAAAAAATTCAAAATATTGTGAGAAAACAACAAATTTCGTCAAAGGATGGAAAAAAAGGCACATTTCATAAAATAAACTCAAAAAAAGGTAAATTTCGCAAAAATAGCGAAAAAATGACAAATTTCTCAAAAACATATTGAAAAAAAAAATGACAAATTAAAAAAAATAAAAAAAAAAATCACGAAAAAAGGATAAATTAGATAATACAGCAAATTACATCGAAAGACCTTGAGAAAACAAATATTGGCCTGGTATCATAAAAGACATGAAATTCGTCAAAAGATAGCAAAAATACATAAAATTTGTCTAGGTGCTTCAAAAAATACAAATTTTGGTAAATAGATTGTGAGAAAATAACAAATTTTGTCAAAATATGGTAAAAAAGGCACATTTCATCAAAAGATTGCAAAAAAAAAGGTAAAATTCGCAAAAAAAATGAAAAAACCGACAAATTTCTCAAAAAGATAACAAAACGACAAATTCTGAAAAATCTCAAAAAAAGATAAATTTGATAAAACGGCAAATTACATTGCATTCACATAAGCCGAATATATGAAAATCTATGCATCAATCTATTAAATACACCAAATAAAGTTACAGTTGCTAATATATATATGAGCATTGCACGCCCATAAAAACAACAAAAAAATTACTATATACAGAAATCTCTCAAGTGTAGGAAGTTCCTTAAAATTATGTGCTGTGCTAACTTAAAAGAACCAAATTTAGGAAGTTATCTCAAACATTTCAAATATTACTTTTTATTTTCTAAAAAGATTAAATTTTACATATATATGCATAAAATAACACTAATTTTCAAGCATGTCTACTGAAAAAAATGGCGGTTTCCCCCATGAGATACCAAGAAATACAAAATTTGAATACACTATTATATTTCAGAAAATTAATATTTTATTTGCCTTAATTTTACATTTAAACTTAAAATTTGAATATATAAAGAAAATGTTAATAAACTGAAATAGTGGTATTCAAAACACTTAAATCCTTGGTATCTATAAACCATGAGGCATATTTCCGAAATTAGCAAAAAAATTTGAAAAAAAAAAAGTACCTAATGAAAAAGAAAATTAGAATAATAATAATAAAAAAAAAAAACAAAAATTTTTTTAAGTACTCAATGAAAAAGAAAAAAAAATATATACACAATACATATATACTCAGATATTTCTGTGTCCATTTCGATGTTATGAAAAAACATTGGAATTTTATGCAGTACATCAGCAATAATCCATGTATAAGATTTGTTGGGAAATTTAAAATTTTTGTCACACATGTTTACAAACAGACCATCCGAAAAAGCGAGACATGCATGAATGAAAATGGATTACTAAAATTATTTTATTGTAAACAGCAATGAATCTCTTAAAATCCTTCGATTTATTTTAACCTCTGATTTGAATAAACACAAACATGCATCAAGCCAATGCACTGATGCACGTAATAAGTTGCATGTATAAATGCACTGGATGCATAAAAACCCTTGCACAACATAAGCTCCCAAATTTGTTACACATTTTTATAATTGAAGCATAAACAGACATGTGCAAGGCTAAACGCACTTAACACATGAAAACCCTGTGATCTATTTGAGCCTTTGAATTGAGTACACATAAACATGCATCAAGCCAATGCACTGATGCACGTAATAAGTTGCATGTATAAACGCACTGGATGCATAAAAACCCTTGCACAACATAAGCCCCCAAATTTGTCACACATTTTTATAATTGAAGCATAAACATTGTTCATGTATCGTATAGACTTATGATTTGTTACACATTTTTATAATTGAAGCATAAACAGACATGTGCAAGGCTAAACGCACTTAACACATGAAAACCCTGTGATCTATTTGAGCCTTTGAATTGAGTAAACATAAACATGAATCAAGCCAATGCACTGATGCACGTAATAAGTTGCATGTATAAACGCACTGGATGCATAAAAACCCTTGCACAACATAAGCCCCCAAATTTGTTACACATTTTTATAATTGAAGCATAAACAGACATGTGCAAGGCTAAACGCACTTAACACATGAAAACCCTGTGATTTATTTGAACCTTTGAATTGAGTACACATAAACATGCATCAAGCCAATGCACTGATGCACGTAATAAGTTGCATGTATAAACACACTGGATGCATAAAAACCCTTGTGCAACATAAGCCCCCAAATTTGTTATACATTTTTATAATTGAAGCATAAACAGACATGTGCAAGGCTAAACGCACTTAACACATGAAAACCCTGTGATCTATTTGAGCCTTTGAATTGAGTACACATAAACATGCATCAAGCCAATGCACTGATGCACGTAATAAGTTGCATGTATAAACGCACTGGATGCATAAAAACCCTTGCACAACATAAGCCTCCAAATTTGTTACACATTTTTATAATTGAAGCATAAACAGACATGTGCAAGGCTAAACGCACTTAACACATGAAAACCCTGTGATCTATTTGAACCTTTGAATTGAGTACACATAAACATGCATCAAGCCAATGCACTGATGCACGTAATAAGTTGCATGTATAAACGCACTGGATGCATAAAAACCCTTGCACAACATAAGCTTCCAAATTTGTTATGTATTTTTATAATTGAAGCATAGGCAGACATGCGCAAGGCTAAACGCACTTGACGCATGAAAACCCTGTGATCTATTTGAACCTTTGAATTAGTTAATTGAGTACACACAAACATGCATCAAGTCAATGCACTGATGCACGTAATAAGTTGCATGTAATAGTTGTTTATTATAGGACTTCCTTGTATACTACATTCAGTGTTCTATTGGCGTTTGGTAGTATTTGAATCTTTAAGTTCTTAAATGAACGCACCCGAGACATAGCTACATATAACTGACCATGGCTAAAAACAGGTTGGGGTAAATAAATACCAACACAATCTAAAGTTTGTCCCTGTGCTTTATTGATAGTCATACAAAAAGCCAGACGTATGGGAAATTGGCGTCTTTTAAAAGAGAAAGGGAGTGATGTGTCTGATGGTGATAGGTCGATTCTGTTAATCAAAGCTCTTTGACCTTTTTTTTCACCAGTGATAATTTCTAAATCTAAACAATTGTCATACATATTCCTCACAATTAATCTTGTCCCATTTAAAAGACCCTGGGTAGCATTTAGGTTTCTTAACAGCATTACAATTGCACCGACTTTTAATGTGAGATTATGTGGAGGCAAACCACTTAACTCTAAACTATTTAGAAATTCTGCAGGAAATTGAAGAATTTTGTTTTCATCATCAGTTATGAGATTATTTACGCTAGCATATGTTCTCTCTGTGCCAGGTATAAGATGTAGAACTTTAGAATTTATTTCATTACAATGCTCATTTTTGGGGGCAAGAATAGCAAATTTAGAAAAATTAACAACATGATCTGGCGAAACAAAATGTTTGCCAAAAATTTCAGATATGATATCATCTTTAGCAATAATTTCTAATGGTAAATCAATAACAGAAGAACCATATGATGGCTCATCATTGACTGATGGATAACTTCCATCACCAATTTTAAGCAAAAACTTAGAAAACTCTAATTCATCCGACCTAGCTTGCATGTTTTTAAATAACCGAAAAATTTTGAAATATGGCCAAAGAGGTGAAAATTTGATGCAATTTTGAGTTATTGTTTGTCGTGAGGCATGTGGAACTACTGGCAATACCTGTCTAAAATCCCCTCCAAGAACGATTATTTTCCCACCAAAAACAATATTATTGGACATTATATCTTGCAGAAGTCTATTAACAGTCATTAATGCATAAACATTTGCCATAGGTGCTTCATACCAAACTATCAGTCTTGCTGCTTTAATTTCGGAAGCAGCTTTGCTATTAATTTTTAAAGACGATACTGAAGTTTCATGCAGAATCAAAGGTAACTTAAACTTACTATGTACTGTGCGACCATTTGGTAAGAGCATAGCAGCTATGCCAGTCCATGCAACAGAGATAATTTCTATACCTAAATCGAAGCATTTTTGTATAAGGCACTGGTATACAAATGTCTTCCCAGTACCACCTGGGCCATCTATAAAATAGGCATTACTTTTATTTGTATTATTTTCTTGGATTACTTTAGTGATTTCATTAATGATTAAAAGTTGTTCATCGTTAGCTTGTTGAATCATTAAATTATAGTCAAGATTTGGATTTTTAGAGAAATTGATGTGATCAGTTGTTAAGAAATCGTTAATACCTGGCAAGTTGAAAGTTGACAGAGAAAAACCATGTAATTTAAGTGTTTCATTAATATCCCTGAGACTAAAATAAGCTTTATTCGGCTCATGAAACTGCAAATAATCTTCACTAAGATAATCTTTAAAAGTTTCCCATAATTGAGTAGCGTTTGACGGTTGTTGAAAAATAGAAATGAAAGAAAATAACTGTCTTAATTGAAATGGCATTTGAAGAACTGATGCTTCATGCAAACAACGCAACCACTCTGTATCGTCCTGAAGTAATCCACGTTGCATAGCAGCTTCTTTGAAAGAAGAAAAAACAACATCATGAACAGTCCTTATATCTTCATAACTTGTAGCCCCAACTACATGGAGTAATAGTAATCTAAGATGATAACGCTCGGATTCAGAAGGAGAAACATTATACATTCTGCCAATAACCTTACGAAAGAGAGAGCGTTTTATCCAAATACACTTAGTTGTATCCCAAGTATAATGAAGAGTTGTTTCTGGATAAATAAAAGGGCTTTTTGTTTCTGGATCCTTATTTAAATTAAACCATGCAATAAGTTTTGTGCTTTTTAATTCTGACCTAAGTAAAGCTTCCGCGGCTTTATCATCCTGAAAATATACTTGTTGCTCTTCTGGCAAATGCACAGGCAAGCGAATGATTGTATGAGATTGTTCATGCATTGGGTATGAAAAAATTCTGTATGCACCTTCACATGGACTGACATATCGAGTGTTTATGAAAGCAGAAACTTCATCATGATGAAGCACACCACCTTCAGCAGTTACTTGCAAATTAGCGCAGTCATGACCTTTGTAAACATACTTATGTATATATTTTATGCTGTGAACACTCGCACAAATTTCAACGTTAATATGGGCTTGAAAATAAAGTAAAAGAAAAGGATTATAAGGAACTATGTAACGGTTGTCAACCTCAATATTTTTACCTTTTATACATTTAGAAATAGTCCTTTTATTGTTTCTCCTTTTATAAAGGGGATAACCATTAACATTTTCTTTAGTTTCATGAACGAATTCTTTTGGAAATTCTTTTTTACATTTACCACCAGTCATGCAAATTGAGTTTGGATTAAGACTACCGCAAGGACCATGTACCATGTGACATTTAACTAAGTTATATAAAACTGAATCATTAGGGTTGGGAATTTCTGCAGAAACAACCTTATCTATGTCTGCTTTTTCTCTAAATTTACAATTATCTTTAAGAGATAATAATAAATGCACATGGGGCAAACCTCTCTTTTGAAATTCAACTGTATATAAGTATGTTTGTACTTCGCCAAATATTTTTTTTTCATTTATCAAATTCAAAAGTTGTTTAATTTTTGAATGAAAAACACGAACTGTAACATCTGGTCTGTTATTAGCAGTTTCAAAAGGATGTATGCTGTTAGTTATTTCTGGCCATAAAGGGTTACATGTAAATGTTAAGAAAATATCAGGCTTGCCAAATTTTCTGACCATTGCCATGGCATCCTGATAGTTTTGAATCATATTTCGTGGACTACCAGTAAAAGAAGAAGGTAAAATAACAATCCGCCCCGCCCTTAAGTTTTCTTTATCAGCACGTGCAAACAGAGCATCTGCAAGGCCAGCGTATGTGTCTACTCTCAATTTTGCCTGTTGACTACGGATAAATTTTAATCTGTCACCTTCAATGCGACAGTAATAATCAACTATCAATTGCTGAGTTAATTTGCCAGCATTAATTATCGGATTGAAATCTCCCTTAGGCGGACACCCTCGAATCATAAGTCTATACGATACATATTCTCTCATGGAAATATTTTGGCGAACTTTAGTTTTCCTCTCTCCCCCCGCTGACATTGAAATATGCCAACCTGGTTCACCGCAAGGCCAAATCAGTACATATGACATTGGATCACAATGCATACTATCAAAATCTAGAGTTTTCAGTCCACCATCTTTAGAATAAACATTTATGTACCTATGAGATGGTGGAGCTCCATCATTAGATTCAAAAACAGCTGCAACCTCTGAGCATGTTGGTTCGTTGTAACGGCGAGGATCTGATAGCGGTTCATGATAAAAGCGCATAACAAAATCAACTGGCACTCTGTTTTCTTTTAAAGCTAAATCACGTTCCTCAGATATTTTTTGATGCATCGTTTTATAGCACTTAACATATGGATTACATTTAATTAAATTAAGGTTTATTAAATTGAGAATGTCCTCTCTAATAGAACTATTCTCAGGCTTTTCTAATCTAATTTCGTTTGCTTCGGAAAAATCTAAAATGTATAATTGACCATAAGAAGCATGGGTCGAATTATCTGGATACAAAGGGGAAATTTTGTGGTGTACTGAACCTAGAATTTTGAAACAATAAGGACCGTAACCAGGAGGTAACTATATTGGCACCAAATGACACAAAGGATAAAGCATTATTATATTGCCTAATATTTTGCCTAAAATTTTTGGACATGTCACTATTTCCGGTGAATAGATCTTTTATGTCATCAATAATTTGAAATTTGGGCAGTTTGAACTTTTTGTTAGAACAACACAAATTAAATGAGCCGTTTGAATTCTTTTTTGATGAAAAATACAATGCATTACAATAAGTACATGTGTTGTCTAAATTACCTAAGTTGGACGGAGATAAATTTGAAATGTCAGAAACAGCGCACCTATACTGAATTTTATATGGCTTTAAAACTGACTCTGCCTTTTTCCTATTAGCATAACATTTTTTATTAAGCTCCTTCCTTTTCTGTTTTTTGGAAGGAGATGACTCAACCAGTTTTCGTTTTTTGTCTTTTTTTAATAATACCGTATAGTGACCTTCATGTCCATTTCCATCGTACAATAAATTTACTTCTATTTTGCCTCTAGCATTTACACCCAAATTTATGACATTACCGTTTTGGGAATTAAAAATTGTGACAAAAATATTAACAAGATGAATGTAGATTCTACCATTGCAGAATTCAGTTTCGCCTCCGATTAGAAAAAAAAAAAATCGATAGAAGTTTTTTAGAAGGGCGAGCCTGTTTAGATTGCAATGAACTAACTTCATTTTTCTTGTGTTTATCAATATAATAGCAAACAGAACGGCGTGAAATACCCAATTGAATAGCAATTTCTCTCTGAGACACTGGAATTGCAGAATAATAAAGAGATACAATTTGACGTGCTACTTCTTCATTGACTAGATTCATCAAAAACGGATTTTTTCTTTAGTTTAAACGCTTTTTTATAGACTCTGAGTAAAAGGAAATGCAATTTAACAATAAAACGAATGGAATCCCATCGAATTCGACGAATGAAATGTTTAAAAGACCCGATCGATTTGGTTTAAAAAAAAAGCAAAAGTAATTGCATTATTGAATCAATATATAATAAATATATTTACAAAGTAAATGTCAAATTTGCCAGTTACAATTTTGCATGCAAATATTCGCACAAGTACAGTTAAAATTGTAATATGAGTGCCGGCGAAATCCAGAAATTTTATTTTATATGCACTCACAGAAAAATAGCTTTATTAAAAAAAAAAAGTAATATCGGGTACTACTAGGTTATCCCATCGACCAAAAAATCATCGCCAAATTATAAGAGTAAATGCAAATAATGGATGATCGTGAATGTCACATTCAATGACATTAAATACAATTCATGTGGTTAAAATGTCATTAAGTGATTTTTATTTCGACTTTTTATTAACATTTTTATTAATATTCTACTGATTATTTATTTTTTCGTTATTTAAAATAAAAATTATGTCAATATGTATAATTTGGCTATTAATTTGGCGAAATTGGTCGACGGGATAACAGAGTAGTACCTAATATCGTTATGAGTAAAAATACGATGTTTTAAATAGTGACGTCATTTTCTCTTCAAATGTTCTTTAAAAGTTACTGTTTATGAAAAAGGCATCCATAATAATATTGTAATTCCCATTTATCTGGTTGCTGAATGACATAATTTTCCTCATTTGAAATTTCTCTTTTTTTGATTTAGACATTAATTTTTATCATAAAATACCCTGGGGTAATAACGCCACGTTAAGGTTCTACCAATTTTCCCGGCTTAGTTTTAGATTGTATTTTTCAAACAAATATAGGATCTGATACAGCAACTCATTGACTATCTATATAAAATAAAATAATTTAACAGATATGTATTCATAAAATGTAATGGCGTTTTTTCTTGACCAATGCTATTTGGCGTTATTACCCACCTATATGGGTAATAACGCCATGCAAACAAAACCATGAAATAAGATGGAATAAATGCATGTATATTGCCCAATTCTAAAAATACAAACCTACAAACGTAGAAATTGACAAATTGCATTCTAAGCTATTGAAAATGTTAAATTTTTTGTGAAAGTGCAAGAAAAATAAAGGTGTGGCGTTGGAGGGGGGGGGGTGAGGCAAAAGAATATCAGTCCGTGAGCTTCTTTTTGCTTAAAAAAGACCGCTTAAATAGAAATATGAGAAACATTGCACAGTTTTAACCGTGTTTATTTCAATCAGTGTTTAAGATGTAGCTCGGCCACTGTAGGGAATCAACCGGGGTATTAATGTCAAGGATTGGCGTTATTACCCCGGTATAGTTATTGCGCAGTACCTTTTAAATTACAAATTATCTCGAGAAGATATCCAAAATCTTCAACAACATTTTAAAAGTACATGAAATGCACTACAAATTTATGTAAGTAACAAAGTATTTCCGGATAAAAAAAGAGTCTTCACATCACAAAACGTATCTCGCAAATTTTAGATCAAGCGTTAATTTTAGTTGTTTGTGAAAACAATAAGACCTAAAAATGAAACAAATTAACTTGAAGCTGTTTTTTGCGATTTATATGACTCAAAACCCTTCTGCGCAGAGCACATGGGTGTCATTTACCTGATTATTTCATAATTATGCAAAATATAAGCACTTGGCGTTACTACCCCGCCTGGCGTTATTACCCCAGGGTACCTTATATTATTTTCTGTCATTTTATTTACATTATTAATATTATTTCTCAGTAAATATATTTTTTTAACTCAATTAGTGCATAATTATACGCAATCATTTTAGAAAATAAATTTTTATTATCGAGAGAAAAGCTAAACTGTGTTGCCACCATTTTGAAGAAATGTCATGAAAAAGCTTTTAAAATTAAAAATAAAATATAAAAATAGAAATAAATTAAAAAATAATTAAAATGGGCACAACTACAAATAAATAGCTTTCATTTAAAAAAATAATTATCAAAATCGGTTGACTAGAAAATTCAGGGCTGATGACACGACATTTTTAGCTTGTCTGAAAGAAATAGCCTCGGAGGCTAACAAGTTGGAAATTGCACGTGAAGCGTAGCAAATTAGGTGCGTTCGTACGATAACGAAGTTTTAAAAATATTACTTTCATATATCAATCTCAAAATTGTAAATAGTGAATTACAATTAAAACGCTCATCAAACAATGTTCTCCCCATATCATTATGTAATGGAATACTTTTGTGTGGCCTTGTAAATCAATAACAAATGTTCTTTGCAAGACAAATTATGTATGATGTATATTATAATATGTACTTTATAGTTGCATATAAATTTTATTAAGTTCTCATGAGTATAACACGATTAAAATGCATTTGAAAAAAATTTTCCCATTAACCGTAATGTAACGGAATACTTTTGATTGTCCCTGTAATTGATCTATGCATCCGATTTTCATAAAATTTGAAATAACTCGACAAAATTATGTAATAATTATGTATTTTAAATTTAAAACGTATAGAATATATTTGAAACTTTTTCCTAATTGACCATAATGTAATTGAATACTTTTGATTGCCCCTGTAATTGATCTATGCACACGATTATCAAAATATTTGAAATAACTCGACAGAATTATGTAATAATTGCGTATTTTAAATTTCAAACGATTAAAATGCATTTGAAACTTTTTTCCCCATTGACCGTAATGTAATGGAATACTTTTGATTGCCCCTGTAATTGATCTATGCATCCGATTTTCATAAAATTTGAAATGACTCGACAAAATTATGTAATAATTATGTATTTTAAATTTAAAACGTATAGAATATATTTGAAACTTTTTCCTAATTGACCATAATGTAATTGAATACTTTTGATTGCCCCTGTAATTGATCTATGCACACGATTATTTGAAATAACTCGACAGAATTATGTAATAATTGCGTATTTTAAATTTCAAACGATTAAAATGCATTTGAAACTTTTTTCCCCATTGACCGTAATGTAATGGAATACTTTTGATTGCCCCTGTAATTGATCTATGCATACGAGTTTCATAAAATTTTAAATGACTCGACAAAATTATGTAATAAATATATATTTTAAATTTCAAACGATTCGGTTGGGTAGTTTTTGCGTTGTTATATGCGGACGGACAGACGGACGGACAGACGGACGGACTGAACGACCACTATAGTTGCTACGTATTATATAATTACGAACGCACCTAAAAATTGCAGTTGCGGCTTGTAATTCTAAGTGCCCACCATACGTACGGTTTTTTGACATAATTGTAATGTAATCCTCAACCTGATTAATAACAACGCCGTAAGAAAGATCACCAACAATAAACGGATGATAAATATCCCAATTGTCAACAACGTGTTTTACAATGGCATGGCGAACGCGAGGGTGATTATCTTCTGTATTATACAGGAACACAGACAGCTCTCTGAATAAGCAATTGCCGTCCAGTTCAATTTCGCGACGATTGTAAGACGATAAATCCATAACTACACAAAAATGGACACAGAAAATAAATCAATAAGGATAAATAACTTACTATTACAGGACAGGCAGTAACACCGTGAGAAGCGTACGCGGCATATAACGTGAGAGATTGTTTATCTGTATTTAGGGATCCGAAATCCTCCGCAAACGCGGAACTCTCATTGGAGCACAGCGTCCAGCGCTCCAACTCCAGACAAAGCGCATGCGCTCTAACGATGATGCATGGAGTAAAAGTTGACACTCCGTGCAATAATGTGATTGTGTTTCTCTCTCTTTACGGTGAATCGTTCTCGTGAATGAATCACCTGGTACTCACCGGAAAGCTTGCTCGCGCATGCGTAGAGACGCAATTAAACCACGATTACTTTTTCTGCCTTTCGTTTTAATATATAGATTGTATGAAAAATGAGCAGGTTTACTAAATATTTTTTCATTGCGCATGCATCAACGATATCAAAATTTCATTTGCATATTGCGTTAGCTAAGTGCCTAGAGCAATTTCTGTTAATATTTCAAAAACATAGCTTGAAAATTCTGAAACTGATCGTCTATAGAATCAGCTAATAATCTGTTAGCCCTAAAGTGGGACAAAAAGATGAGAAGTTGTATATGGAATACACAATATGGCACGTAATATTTGGATAAAATCCCTAATTTTTTTGCTTCATTTTGGGAATAACGGATTTTGAGTTGAATCTATAGACTAACACTTCCAGAATTTTTAATCTATGTTTTTGAAACTTTTAGAGAAGTTGCTCTATACATTTAGCTAACGCAATATGCAAATAAAATTTTGATATCGTTCAATTGACGCATGCGCAATGAAAAATTATTTAGTAAACCTGCTCTTTTTCCATACAATTTTTATTATTTTGATGACAATGTTTTGTGTACAATGTTGTTAGTCATATTTTCAGAAAAAGAACATTTTTTTATATTAAGAACACTGGAAATTACATGCAAAAGACTTAAAAATTTGGCACTGTTTTTATAAGAACCTTAGTTTTTCTTCGAGTATACATGCTATCCACATAAAAAAGTACAGAATATTACAATAAGATACTTAATCATAATCTACAGTTTGAGTGCTTTTGCTACATTAGTTTTGACGGAATTATCCAAAAGATATTCGTTCTTTTTCAATTTATTGACGATCCCCTATAGAGTTTCGGGGAAAATTTTTCAGAAATGTGTGATCTGTACTATTATGTTTCTTACACACACTTTATTCACACTTAGAGTTTCAGGGCCCGACTTAGACAGCGGGGGGCCCCTGAGACAAACATTAGGGGGCCCCCCTTCTATCTTAAATGTTTTTGTAAATTATACTGAAATGACTAAAATTGAAATTCAAAACTATTGTATGTGTACATAAATTTCGTACCAAATACTATTCACGTCTATCTACATAATAGCAGAAGATAGACAACTTTAAAAAATTATAAAATAGTTTTTTTTTTCGAATACAGGAGTATGAGGATAAATGAGAGGTCTTAAGTAGGCATTGGTAACGGAAACAAATAGGCTAGGAGAAAAGCGACCTTTAAAATTGTAAAAAAGAATTTTGGCCACTTCTGATCATTTTTTATCATTTGACATACTCCTTTAACGAAAAACTTCTCTGTTCTTAGAGAGCCCCCTTAAGGCGGAGGGCCCGGGGCAACTGCCCCGCATGACCCTGCCTTAGTCAGGCCCTGAGGATAATTTCTCGCGTATTTTTCTAGATATAACAAAATGTCTAAAATCACAAGCGGTCGGTCATCTTTGGCCATATAGTGTATAAGGCAACAGTAAAGATCAGTCCACATTGAGCTATAAACAAAAATTTATGTAGCTTCATGCGCTCTACAGAAAATCCGATTCCATTACTTTTCCACAGAATCTTCAAGCTTCATTATGAGTTATACAATATATCCGATTCCATTAATTTCTTATGCATTTTTAACGAGAAACTATTTGCCATATTTTTCTGCTGTAGAATTTTCAAATCGATCTTTACTTTTCCTCCCGGTACTACCAGTGTTTTGATACGATATAACAACAACTTTTTCATTCTCCTTCAGAAACTTTATCGACCAACTTCAATTAACCAATCAAACACCCCCAACTGACCAAACAATGACCTCCATCAACGTTGGTCTAACCAAATTGCCTCAAGGAAAAATTAACAGAAACATTGATTCGCCAGTGTAAGTCAATAATTTCGGTGACTGTTTATTGTTAAACCAACAGAATGGCACTTTGATCTAAGCGTTTTCGTGGGTTTGCCCACAGACTAGACCTTAGCCGACGCTTTATACGTAATGTGATTTCTTGAATTTGTCTGCTACGTATTGTCCATTTTCCTACGGCTTAAAAGGCTTTGACTCTCTTAAGAAGACCAGGATGATAAGTGCACGAGGGCGCTATTTCAAAGAACTTGCTCATATTTTAATAAATTTTTTTAAGGGTAACAGAGGACTATCAACAATCGGACTAGTTTTTACTTTTTCGATTTTGGTTTCTGATTTTTTTTAATTACTTTAACTTTCATAACCGGTTGAAACCGGTTCTGTAAAGGAAACTTATAATATAAATATATATACAGTCGAGTCTATATAACGAAATCCATCGTTCCAGTTAAAAATTCGTTATATAGAGAAATTCGATGTATGGAAAATGATGTTAAAAATCGTATTTAATGTGTAAATTTTGAACAAATGTTATTTTTGATGGTTTTAATTAAGTATTTGTAATGTTTAAAAAAAATATTTACGTAACATTCTATTTCTTAATTATTTAAGCCGTTTCAAAAAAAGAGAACAGACATTTATTTGAAAGCTTAATGAAAATCAAATAAGGAAAACTTGCATTAATTTCAGACGAAGAAATCTGTAATTTTTTGTTCTTTTTTATTTTAAAGTTGTTACGCTCTCAAAAAAAGGCTCAAATTTTAGCAAGGAATGAAAAATTGTAGTTAACATTTTTCTCCATTTGAAGGCCTTTCTTATGTGCCTCTCATCGATTCCTTTCTTATATGTGTAACAATCTAATTGACACTGTTTTGAGAAGGATGTTAAAAGGTGTGTAGGAGGTGGAATGAATTCGTTGGATTTAAAGAACAAGGAGATAAGTTATATAAAAAAACTCAGCACTGAACGATGAATCAAAAATAAGTGATGGAAAATTGATTCCATATGATTTCGAATCTTTTTTAAAACTGAATAAATTAAGACCAATTTATGAAAAAATTCGTTATATAAAGATAGCTAATTCGCTATATAGAGACTTTTTAATGTAATCATGCGAAAAGGGGACCGTTCCTACAAAAAATTCGTTATATGGAGAAATTCGATGTATGGAGTTTCGTTATAGGGAGACTCGACTGTATATCTATATTATAAAGGCCAAACGTATCTGTGCGTAACGCATACGTCATTTTGTGGATGGCAACACTTTCCCGTGTAATTTCGGTTTTGCGATTTTCAATACTGCAAACTTTACACTTCTAAACATCACACATTTCAAATTTTTACATCATAGTTACATTTTTACACGTATAGAAAAAAAAATTACTTTTAAATGCAATTTGTTTGAAAGCTGTATCTCAATGTTTAAGATTATTTTTTTATATAATTTTTAGTACCAATTTTGTAATTGTGGCAACATAAACACTATTTTCTCTTAAAATTGAAAAAAAAAAAAAATTAGAAATTAAAATGCGTATATTTTGTCAAAAATATCGCCTGATATAAAATTCGGCGATTTCGGTTTTATTTCGTTTTTATTCATCAATTAAATGACTTAGAGCTTTGAGTTAAAGCGATTTAAAAATTATCAAATTAAAATACCATTTTTTTTAAAACGTAGTGAATACGGATATGAGAAGTGCGAGTGTAAATTTTGAGAAGATTAAAATGATGACGGGTTTTGATTTCGCGTGAAATTCTATGATCGTGTCAATTTGGAATAAATTTTGTTTTATTCATTCGCATTTATACCAAACTTAAGAACCTCAATTGATAACTTCATAATGTCAAATATTTATTATATTTTACTGATTACATATGCGATTAAAGTTTAATTTTAAAATTTGGACGACTGAATTTTATAATATATTTTTTTTAATCTTATAGCTTAAAATAATATCTGTGAGAATTGGACTAATCAATATAAAATGCATGTTTTTTTTTTAACTGTAACTAATTTTGTAGATTTATTATAAATATTTATTATATATATAAGATTTATTATATATTTCGACAGGTATCACCTCATAACTAAACTCGAAAAAGGAAAAACTAGGTCAGTTGTTGATTTGTCTTCAGTTATTCTATTCAAAAATATCACGTAAAAAATATTAAAATTTGTGCGACATGATTGAAAATAACGCCTCCATGGACTTGTCATCCGGGTCTTTTTCAGCGAGTCGAGTGGCCTCTTCAAAGTGCACTGCTCAACAAGCCCAAAATTTTCCTACTCATTTATAAACGTTAAGGCACAAAATTGGTAGGGCTGGTTATTGAAGTGATTTGGAATCGAAATAATTTTCTGTGTTTTGATAAATAAATTTCTTATCCTGTTATAAGCTATTTTATATCGAGTACAATCTTATTCCTTATTTTTCAAAAGATGGGATTTATGATTAAACTAGTCAGATGTTGCAGTTCCAAAACTTTCTTCTATCTTATACCTCTTATAGTCCAAGAGAACAGCACAAAACACCAACGTTAACGAGCACAGAAAGAAAAAAAATCTTCAATCCAATAGATTTTTTTTTTTAAAATCACCAGATTTTAAAAAGATTCACCTTTTATATAAACATTTTAATAAAAATTTTATTTTACTTAAAGGTGTTATAATAATTAAAAATAAATGACATTGACATGTTTAGGATCCGTCTAATAAGATCCATAATCATAATAAAAATAAAATTTCAAAACATTTCACGATCAATACAAATGACACGCGACAATGAGATATAAACAACAAAAAACCACGCACTCTATTTAAAAAAAAAATTAAAAAGACCATGATCTAAAAGAATTTCCAGCATGGTTCATCCCATTCAAGCTCTCACGAGGAATTTATTCATGAACTCTAACCATAAATTAGGAATAATAAAAGGATTAATTTAATTTTTTACAATAGAGCACTTGGTTTTTTGTTGTTTATATCTCATTGTCGCGTGTCATTTGTATTGACCATGAAATGTCTCTAAATTTTATTTTTATTATGATTATGGATCTTATTAGACGTACCCGAAACATGTCAATGTCATTTATTTTTAATTATTATAACACCTTTCTTAAGTAAAATAAAATTTTTATTTAAAAACAAAAACATTTTTAACGGAAGAGTAGTCATAGGGGAATCGAATGATCCATGTCTGACGGAAGTGAAGTGATAGATAAGCCAAAAATTAATACCACTAGTGGCTCACTCGTAGGTTTAGCATTGTGTTTTCCTGCTCCCAGTTTTCCATGTTTTCATACCTTTGATTGTACGGCAAATACAATCTTAAACCTACGAGTAAACCGTTTGTGGTATTAACTTTTGGCTTATGCACCTCTTCACTTCCGGCAGACATGGATCATTAGATTCCCCTATTACACATCTTCCATAAAAATAAAGAATTTTCTTGTCTGTCGGCTCTTGCACTATTAATGCTTCCTGAAAAAAAAAAAACATAGCAGTGCCACCGGTTAGGTGGTTTAAATCAAAATCCAGTCAGCAACAATTTATGTCAACATATTACTGAATCTGAAGTTTGATGAAAATCCGTGTATTAGCGTTTGAGATAGAGCTATTGCAAAATCATAAAAAAATTACATTAAAGTGTCTCATTGAGTTATTTCCCCTAAAAACTAATCTAAATAGGGTTTTTTATCATCAGGTACTACAGTGGACTATCTGAACACACTCTAATCTGAACACCCCAGTATTATGAACGCATTTCGATGGTCCCGGCGAAACTCCATAGACTTAATATAAGATAAACTCTCTGTATTCTGAACACCCTCTAATCTGAACACCCCGCTATTATGAACGCTACTTTCAATCCCCATCTTTACTTCGCCTCTGTAAACTGAACATGTGTTTGGAATCTGAATTCAGGAAATTCTCGCACCATGGAAATTCAGCGAAACTTGTTGTAGAAGAATAAAAAGGTTTAACGAACTCAAAAAAGAATAGAATTTTGAAATAGAAAACGGTAAACAAGAATATAAACATTTATGTTCGGAAGATTTTTTTGTCAAATGAGAACAAAGGATCATCCTGTCACTGGACTCCTACTTCGGATTTTTCAGAAAAGCAGAAAATTGCAGAATTAAAGACATCGGAAGGATTGATGACTCATTTTAAAATTTAACATAACATCGAATTCAAAATAATCAATGGTGAAGCTGCAGATGTAAAAATCGACACTGTGGAAGAATAGAAAATAAAACTTCTTTACATAATAAAGGATTTCGATACAGCAAACATTTTCAATGCTGATGAAACCGACCTGTTTCTCACAGCTCTTCCAAACAAAACTCAAACAAAAATGGCATAATTGGGAAAATGTCAAAAGAAAGATTCGCCATTATCCTCAGTACCAGTTTGATGGATGAGACACTCAAATCGTGATCAGAAAATGTTTAATAAATGTGAAGATCGCATCACTGCAGATCGTGATATTCACAATTTTCTCATAGTGGATCAAGAGAATTAACATGATAATGGAGAGTTAAAGGATGAAAAAAAAATTGTTAATACCAGATCACTTACAAACATGCAGTGAGCAACATAATCTTGAAGTTCCTGTTACCAAACTGTACTTCTATAAACCAAACACTGGATCAAAGAGTAATCAAGACCATTAAAACTTACTACCAAATCAATTTTCTGAAGAAATTGTCCCTGGTGATGGAGGCGGGAAATTCGGCATTAGGTCAATGTCATGGATGTTGTCTATTGGATATCAATGGTATAAAATGAAACCACCTCCTACACCATCCAAAGATACTTCTATAAAGTTAGATTCCTATGTGAGAATGGGCAAACAAGAATAGAGGACTGTGAATGACTTGGGATCAATTCTTCAGAAGCTTCATACTGAAACAAAACTTGGAGCTTATTTCGAAACCAATGAAATCCTGATGGTTGGCAAGAACAAAATTGTCGAAGAGAAAGAGGAAAGTGAAGCAGAAGCAGAAGAGACTGGCGAAATAAGATGAACGATGATTACATTCAAGCAATATGACTGAAAGACTCATTGAAGACCTGTTGAACTATGTGTCTGAACATCACCTCAAAGCTTTTCCACTTCTTAAACAGCCATATAACATATGCATTACATGAACACATACAATGCAAAAACAGACTAAAATTACTCGTTTAAATAATGTACTGATTATGTTTTCAAGAGATGTATTGTAATGTAAATCTATGTTTTGTAAAAAAAAATAAAATAAATAAGATGGTACAGTACAAAATTGACTAAATTTAGTTTGGCATTGCACAATGTTATGACTAACCATGCTAAATATTTTATACCGGCTGTAAATTCAATACATAGTAGTAATAGATTCAATAAATTCAATACATTTCCGATTCTCCCTCTATACTGAACACCCCCATAATCTGAGCATTTCTAGTCGGTCCCATGAGTGTTCGGAATAGAGAGAGTCCACTGTACTTGAATCTGAAGTTTGATAAAAATCCATTGATTAGTTCTTGAGATACATTTATTGAAAAATCGTGAAAAATGCAACATAGCAGTACCATCTGTAGGGAAATTTCACCAAAATCTAATCTATATCAGAGACCAACTGAATCTGAAGTTTTAGAAAATTTAATGCATTAGGTCTTGAAATAGAGCTATTGCGGAAACCACGAATAATGCATTATGACAGCGCCTCCTGTTGGGCAATTTGTACTAAAACCTAATCAGAACCATGTTATATTAAGTGTAACTAAATATAAATTTTTATGAAAATCCATCCACTAGTTCTTGAAATATGGTTATTGTGGAAATTGAGAATAATGCAGCATGGTAGCACCAGCTGTTGAGCGATATTTACCAAAAACTGATCAGATCTAGTTTATATCAAGGTCTAACAGAATTAGTTTTGTGTCTTGATACAGAGCGCCCACAAAATTTGTCATAAACAGACATTTTGTAAAAACATGTTTTTAGGTTTCTCTAAACCTCAGTGGAAAATCTGATCTCGAAAATTCAGGAATCCAATACTTTCTCCTTGTAAACAGGAACCGATTTACAAATTTGGGAGCCCTGGCCAAATATGCACCCCACCCCCTTTGCACAAATAATTACGATGCGAGTAATTTAGTAATTATTTCATAATTTAAATGAGTCGACTTTTTTTTATAATAAACTGTGTGGTACTAATTATCTTTTCCTAAGTCTATATCTGGAATGATAAAGTATGCAACAACTAATAATTTATAACCCTCTAAGTGTTTGGAACATAATATTCCGTTCACTAAGCTCCAAGTTTCACTGCAGTAGAAGCAACATTTAAAATAATATAATTCTATAGATTTAATGAATTGTCAATGCATTTTTTCGAAGTTTTAATATTCTCAAGAATTACATTCATATTTATTATTAAGTTATCTATATTATAAAGCCCAAACGTATCTGCGCGTAACGCATACGTCATTTTGTGAATGGCAACACTTTCCCCTGTGATTTCGGTTTTGCAATTTTCGCTATTGCAAATTTTACAGTTCTACACATCGCACATTTAAAATTTTTACACCGTTGTATAGAGAAAAAATATACTTTTAAATGCAATTTGTTTGAAAGCTGTATTTCAATTTATTTGAGATAATTTTTTTTATAGTTTTTAGTACCAATTTCGTAATTGTGGCAACGGAATCTTTCCATTTTCTCTTAAAAAATAGAAATTAAAATGCCCAACAATTTTTCATGCAATTTTGGTTTTACAAATTTCGCTATTGCAAATTTTACACTTCTAAACATCGTACATTTTTAATTTTTACACCGCCGTATAGAGAAAAAAATGTACTTTTAAATGCAATTTGTTTCGAAGCTGTACCTCAATTAAATTTTGTGATATTTTATTTTTTATTGCTAATTTTATAATTGTGGCAACAGAAACACTCCATTTTCTCTTAAAATTGAAAAAATAAATGGAAATTAAAATGCGTATACTATTTTTAAAATATCGTTTGTTATAAAATCCGATGAATTTCAGTTTTCTTTCGTTTTAGTAATTTAGATAATCGAGTTTTATAGTATTTTGTTAATTTTAGCTTAAAATAATGTTTGTTTGAGAGTTAAACTGACCAATATAAAATACATTTTTTACTGTAACGAATTTTGTAGATTTATTATAAAATCAATGAAACAGTTCTTTCTGAAAGATTTTCTTTCGTCGAATTCGCCGGGTTCCACCTCGTTTTTATAATATTGAAAAAATCATATCCGAGTTATTAAAATAGAAAGCAGAGAAAACAACATTACGATTTTACCCATTTGCAAGATGCTCAGAGGGTTTTTAACACTAAGCTACAATTATATTTAAAATATTAAGGGGGGGATCTGTAGTCTGCAAGATACGGTCATCAACACTTAAATAATCTAACAATAAAAGGATCAAACAAAAATTAAAAATACAATATATTTTTAAAGTGATAATGATAAAGAAAATATTCATTATAATAAAATAACTTAATAGATGTTTCAGACAAAATATACAATGCTATAAAAATACAACATGAACATAACAGAATAAAATGCAAAATTCCATTGCACATTAAAACTCCATCAGATTTTGAATAATAAATGAAAAATCTTCAGTAGCATTTGGGGAGGCCCTGAAAATCAGGAGCCCTGCCGTAAATCTGATGCAGATTGTAAATGTAGAAGTAGAAAAGGATGAAAATTGAAGAAAAACATTCAATTAAATTCAAACAAATCTGCTATAACAAAAACAAGTTTTAAAAAATACTTACTTTGATTTTACTAAACTTTAAGATAATTAGCTCACAAAATTGTACAACTTGTAGCAATCTATAAACGATAATTACAGAAGACCTACAAAGCAAATACATAACAAGGTATATTAAAAGCAAATATGTCGCAAACTATGCATAACAAATATCACAAAAAATAAAAATCTATATTTAATATTAAAGAACAGTTAAATACCATAAATAAACAAGTGTTTGACGCTATGTTGTGTGTATCTCATTACATAGCACTTCCCAAGAGTTATTTTACTAAAACAATTTTCTTCTTTATGTTCAAATCAAGATTCGCCCGTATAGATAAAAATATGCAACAGAACCAATTTTACTGTACAATCTGAATGTATTTTAGCTTTGTCCTACAGCTGATTTGAACTTGATTTGACAGTAAAAGGTTAAAACAAATCAAATTATTTAAATATTAACAACACTTAACTAAAAATATTCAATCATATGGAAAATTTCGAAATTACACAAAAATGCTAATAAATAATTTGAATAATTAAAAAGTATACTTTAATAGACAAATGACCTTCTGAAACTATAGTAAATCTTATTTAATTTAATCAAGATAACTTTCATTTTAAAGATGTAATCTGTTTTTTTTTTCTTTCCAGCATTATAATTTCTCCCCCCCCCCCCCCCGCTAAGAATGTATTTCATCTTAATGATGCAATCGATCCAATACCAATGTGAAAGTACATTTTTAGGATGAGCGAAGCGAATCCTCTACTAGGCCACTCAAATGACATTTTGTCGTTCACTTTACGAAAAACTATACAGTATTTTCACTTGAAATTAAACACAAATATAAATTATGATCTGTAGATTTGCAGAATATTATTTTTTTACATAAATACTTTTCAAAAAATTATTATTTTAATTAATTTATTTTACATGTTTTTCCATTACGAACGCATTTTTCAAATAAATAGTGAAACACGTACGTTTTCAGAAGAAAATCTTAAATCATGGGGTCAGTAATTATAGCTAGAATCATCATTAAATATATAAATAAAATATATTTTCATTACTCTGATAAAATATCTCAAAAACTGCTTTCAGATTTTCAAACTATGCTCATTCCTTTAACTATGTGTAGTTTCATGATTTCTTTTATAAAATGTATAAAATACTTTTTTTTAGAAAAATTATAGCATATTTTTAATGAATAAAAATTTGTGAAAATTCTCTTATTAACATTCAATTATAAAAGTACTTTTCTCTGTTAGGAATTCAAATACACAATTTATTCTTATTTTGTGAAATCATTTAAGCAGACGATACTTATGAATTTTAAAAGAATTGCATTATGTTTTTGTGAAGTGGCAATAAAAGAATTGTAAACAAATAAAATTAATATTTTGTGTAATTCTACTTCGAAAATATTTTTATTTATACCAGTCTTATATCATAAATAAACAATCTGAAGAAATTCTTAATTATTTGGTTGAAATACATTTTTAAATTAAAATGCGCCGAAACATAAAATTACATTTTTGCTTAATAAAGATGCAAAAGTAATTTTAAAAATATAATATAACTTTCAAATATTTATCTTATAATACTTCACGAATCCAAACAAAGCATGGCTTTTGCTAGTTTAGTACTACTTCGTTATCCCGTCGACTAAAAAACTATCGCCAAACTATAAAACTAAATGCCAATAATGGATGATCCTAAATGTCACATTCAATGTCATCAAATAAGATACATATGTTTAAAACATCATTAAATGAATTTTATTTTGAATTTGTACTAATATTCTGTTTGTTTTTTCGCTATTTAAAATAAAAATGAGGTCAATATGTATAATTTGGCTATTGGCGATTTGTATACTTTAGCGAAATTGGTCGACGGGATAATCAAGTAGTACCCATTTTTTCTATTGGTCTAATTTTGTTCTCCAAGCTAAAAGGAGAATAATTGTACTGCAAATTTCAAATGTTAAATTTTATTAATATATTTGTTTAATTTTTTATTAAAGATGGTCACTCAAGAATATGGATTTATTCATCTGTGTTTTTGCAACATTACACATTAATGTGTGGTGCCTATTTTTAATATAATGGATACACAGATATGTTTTGATACCTCATTTCTATCTCTTATGGATCAACCAAGGTAGGACAGATTAAATTATTCTTATTATTGTGCTTTTTATCACGAGGAGCTAATTGTATTTAGTTCAAGTTTAAATAACATACTTTTCAGTTAGATTCTAAATCGCTACCAAAGTGAGACTTTGCCATTTTATATCTTTCCGATAAAAAATGATTTTGTAAATGTGTCAAAACGTTTTAAGCTTGTTGAGCAGAGCTTTTAAGAACAGCCTTAAGCAGTCTCGGGAGTTATACTTTGTATCTGGCGGTGCAATTTAGCAACATATTACATCCTCCCCTCCCCATCAGTTCCTATAAAACAAATGCATAAAAATTTAATATCGACTACTTAATATCGACAATTGCAAACAAAGCAAAATTTCGATAGTGCTTGCGAGTAAACTAAACAAGATATTTTCAAATATCTTATTCAGATTTTAATAGTTTTGGATGATATTTTTGCATAGGATAAACTGAGACAACTGGGCTAGTTTCTATTTTTTCTATTTTGGTTTCAGATTTTTCATAAAAAATTTCTTTAAACTTCGGAATCTTTTGGAACCGTTTGTGAAGTTGAAACAAAAATTTGAGCGAGATATTTGAAAATAACGTTCCCATAGACTTAACATTAGCATCCGGGTCTTTTTGAGTGACATCTTAACGATTATTTTAGCGAGTTACCCCCCCCCCCTTATTTTAAATAAAGTCAGCGTTACCAAAATTTTAAGATTATATTTTTAGATAAAAATAGGAAAGTTAATTTATTAAGAAAATCAAATGAATTTACAATCGTAAAACAGAAACTGATCAAATAAGTAATAAAACATACTTACTTTTCTGTGAAATAAAGCAAAATAATCAGCAACCTGTAAAACGTTCAAAGATTCAGTGATGTGAAAACAAAAAAAGCCACTCAAATTACATTAATTCATTTTGTAATTAAACTATTTTATTAAATTTCTTCGAACACTGAAAATTAAATCTATTAAATAAAATCATTCATACATTATATCTTCAGATATGAAATTGGTTTCAAGTAAGAGTTACAACATATGCTATGCCTTGGATTTTTAACCCTTAACCACACATGTAGGGGTGTGTGCAGACCGCATGACAAACTTCTTGTATGAAAAAAAAAAAAAAAATCAAACATGTATATTGCATAGTTATAAGTATATATATTAAACAAGTATATTGCAATTTAAGGGGACACTACCTTGAAATTGTTTAAAATGCATTTTTTTTTCTTTTTTTTAAATATTAACTGAAGGCTTTTTTAATTGTGAATATTTTGATGCGATATAATTGCCGTATGGGTAAAAATCAGGCAAGATTTAAGTGAGGAAAATCTATCCCAGAAACGGGGCAATTCTTTGTTACTTCTGGGGGTAATTATCCGTTTTAATGTAAATAAATTAGTAAAGTTAATTTTTTAGGAATGAATGTTAAAATAAGTAGAATCAATTTTGTAGAAGTTTTGTTGATCTCATTACTGTGGAATAATAAAATATATATTTAGGCATAAAGCTGTACTAGGCATATTACGTGTAAAGCATAGATTGTTTTGAGTACAAATAAAAATTTATGTGATGTGCAAAAGACTCACCTTTTACAAAACATCGATTAGGCAAAGAATTTGTACGCATTTTTACAACATTTATAAACAGTACTTATTACCTCTTTATCCACTGTGAATGGATTAATAGCTTGCAGATTTGTTGGTCCATAAAATGTGTAATTGAATGTGTTTATCTCGCTTAGGCCATGTGAAGTTTTTGGCTCCTTTTCTAGTAATTTTACACAAACTTCGATACGGATATTTAGTATAATATACAGTACAACTAGCAAAAGCCATGCTTTGTTTGGATTCGCGAAGCATTATTTTATAAAACAGATATTTGAAAGTAAAAATATTTAATATTTTTGCATCTTTATTAAACAAAAACGTTATTTTATGTTTTGGCGCATTTTAAAAATATTTTCGAAGCAAAACATTTACAAAATATTTTAAAATATTTTTAAAGTTTCAACTAAAAGCTCTTTTAAAGAAGTTTTTACAATTTCCAGTAACCACTGGTGTTTTTTAAAGTTGTTTGAAATATGCATGTTTTCAATCTTTGTAATTAAATCAAATAATCTTTGATAGCTATTTTAGAATAATATATTTGAAGAGAGCTTGAAGAAAGTTACTTCGTCAAAATCCTACTTTCTGGAAAAACATTTGAAATCTGCTCTCGTTGATACTATGAATTTTTAACTGTAAATTTTTTTACCTAATTTCTTCGTTTTTATACATGTTAGCGTATCAGAATTTTTGATATTGTAGAATTTTTCGTAAGGAAAATTTCTATTGAATGCTTAATTTTGAAGGATTTTCACTCTCGGCAACGTTACGTACGTTTTTAAGCCAACTTGTGTCTATATATCCTCAATATCTACAACTGCTTCATTTAATGTTAAACCTTGGGATTTATGAATTGTAACAGCAAAAGCTAACTGCAGAAGAAATTCTTTCCTTGAGCAATTCATGCTTCCATTTTTCCAGAATTTAATTATTGCGGGAATTGGTACGTACCAATACTTATAAGTTAAATTATTGTAGTATTCAAATTTATCCATGATTATTCGCGATATCTGGTCTGGTGGCTTGTGATTTTCTTTATTACGTGCACAAAGTCTAAAGTCCCGTTCACTAAACCTTTTTCGGCCCTCAAATAAAAACGTAAAATTACTTTAGATCCAAATGATAAAGTAAGAAATGGTTAAAATCAATTTGTCGTTTCTGAATCGGCCAACTTTGCTTTAGTCATTTATAAAGAGCTTGAATCAAGGCAACAACTTGGCGCTTCAATTCTTTTAATTTTTCATTTATATAACAAATTTAACAATTAATTTTATTTGTTTACAATTCTTTTGTTGCCACTTTACAAAAAAAAATCATAATACAATTTTATTTTTAAATGTTTAAATGTCATCTGTGCAAACGATTTTGCTGAATAATGAAAACATTTTATTTACTAAATTAATCATGATTCTATCTACAATTATTTACTCCATGATTTATATTTTTTTTCTGAAAATATACGCGTTTATTTTTTTATTTATTTGCTAAAATGCGTCCGTATTGGAAATGCATGTAAAATAAATTAATTAAAATAATAATTTTTTTAACGTTTTACTGTAAAAAAATTATATTGTGCAAATCTACAGATTATAATTTATTTTTGTGTTTAATTTGAAGTTAAAATATTGAATAGTTTTTTTGTAATGTGTACGACAAAGTGTAATTTGAGTGGACTAGTAGAGGATTCGCTTCGCTCATCCTAATAATTAGGTTCCTCTTATTGTATTGTGTATATTTTTATGTATTATTTAGAAATATGAGAGTATTTCTACTTAAGCGTATCATAGAGCGTGTCTTAGCCTCAGATCACTTATCGTTTAGCCTCAGATCGTTTATCTTGTTTACAGTTGGATTTAAGAATGCTACTTTACATTTATGGTTTAAAAAAGGTTGCAAGACAGTTTATAGGGTGAACAGTTATACATAAAATACCAAGTATAAATATTGTAAAATTACACTATTAAGCACTGCCCTAACAAATGTGGGCTTCGTTTGACTTGCTCATGTAAAAGTGTTCAATATAGTTCGAGAAAATTTACACTTTAAAGACTAATATGCCATTATTGAAAAAAAAAATAATTATAACTTTAAAAATGACAAATCTTTATAAAATATGTAAAAATCAAGCTCAGTGTTTTGCCGAAATTTGAACTGCAGTTTTTAATATACATATTAGACATCAAATTTCAACTAAATGGATAATTAAAGAACATTTTAGTACACTTATTTTTTAGATTTTTACAGTTTGATGAGAATTGTCATTTTCATAGTAAAAATGACAATTAACTCTCCCAGAAGCTTAGTGATCAGGAATTCCCCCAAGTCACTCTACTTTATTAAAAATTACAATTAACTGAAATGTGGTGGAGAATGGCGTTACAGTTAACTTTACAGTTAATGTTCGAAGGGTTTTCTGACAGAAAAGGGTTAAATGAGAAAAACATTGACCAAGATTTGTCCCCAGAAACATGGATCAATATTTGATCTACTTCTGCAAATTATTTATAAAAAAAAGTATAAAAATTTTGAAGACTATTCTTTAATATCTAAAGTAGTAATTGAATAAAGAAGAAAATATTCATAATTTATGTTGTGACAAAGATATTTGTAAAAACGTGCCATAACTAAGACCCCCGTTATTTTACAAAAACTTAGCTTTAATGAAATCTTTCCCCTCCCCCCCCCCCATTTCTATTTACACCCATTCAAACTTAAGTTTGATTCATACAGTTAAATAATAAATTCTAAAAAAAGTTTTTTTTGGAGAGGGGGGGGGGGCGGGTGCGGCGGTTGAGGAAATTTTCAAACACTGAAAAGCACCGTGACCAATATTTATCCCTGAAAGTTGTTGACCAGGAGTTGCCATGGATAACCCTATAACTATTAAATTCATTTTTTTAAATATATTAATAGTCTGCTTTCTAATTACATCCCGTGTGCAATTTTATGATTAAGTATAGTGTGTGGTCTCATTTTGTTTCTTATGTCTTGTAGACTAAGAAAAGCGATGGTGGACATCCGGGACCCGCGACTGGGGTGGGGGAGGAGAAAGGTTGAAAAATGGAAGGGGAAAAATTCTATTTCATAAATAAAGAAATTTATCAATAAATATTAATGTTTAAAACATTTATAGATTAGGGAAAACATTTGTGGACATCCAGGACCCGCGATTGGAGAGGGAGAGGGGGGGGGAAGGGTTGAAAAGTGCAAGGGGAAAAAATTCCATTTTTTTAAATATAAAGACAATTATGTATAAATATTAATGCTTAAAACATTTATAGATTAGGAAAAACATTTGTGGACATCCAGAAGCCGCGACTGGGGAGAGGGATGGGGAGGGGTGGGGGAGGGGAAGAGTTGCAAAGTGCAAGGGTAAAAATTTCATTTCATAAAAAATAAAGAAAATTATGCATAAACATTAATGTTTAAAACATTTATAGATTAGGGAAAACATTTGTGGACATCCAGGACACGCGACTGGGGAGGGGAAGGGTTGAAAATTGCAAGGGAAAAAAATTCCATTTCATAAAAAATAAAGAAAATTATGAATAAATATTAATGTTTAAAACATTTATAAATTAGGAAAAACATTTGTGGACATCCAGGAGCCGCGACTGGGGAGGGGGAGAGGAAGAGTTTCAAAGTGCATGGGAAAAAATTCCATTTCATAAAAAAAAAAGAAAATTTTGTATAAATATTAATGTGTAAAACATGTATAGATTGGGAAAAACATTTGTGGACATCCAGGACCCGCGACTGGAGAGGGGGGGAGGGAGGGGAAGGGTTGAAAAGTGCAAGGGAAAAATAAGTAATAAAGGTAATTGAAAAGGAACAGTGATGATAAATACTAAATGATACAAATTTCGTAACGCTAAATATTATTTGTTATCTTTGTATTGTTATTCTATATTATACATCATATATCTAAATAGTAAAAATTTTTAAATTTTAAACTGCAAGTAAAAGTTTAACTTCAGAACAAAGTAGGATCATCGGTATCACTGTCATAATTTACATCATCAAAACCTCCAACATTATCACATTTATCAGTCTCACCCGAGCATAAACACATTTCAATTACAAGGTAATCCATTTTGTGAACATTTACAGGATGCTACACATCTTGACACACGAACAACGCACCGATTAAACCAGTTCTTGAGGAGCACATGACATGTTACACATGACAGGTAGGTATTATTCTCCCTTTATTATCCAACCAAAATCAGTTGGGGATAGAATATTAGTTTTTAAAATGTGTGCTTTTTGCCATATTATTGCTTGGTAATGAATTTTTCTTATGATTGGGTAAAGGGCGGCTTGAGTTGGAGGCATATTTGTTCCTTCAACTTGCTTTTTTGTAAATAACCACCATCTTAGCTCACTCATTGTTTTAATGTTTAATTTTGGCATGTACACTGAACATATGTATTCTTCAAGTGCAATATACACTACTGTGCGAATTAATTGGGACAAACATGTTATTTAAGAAAATTGTTCCTTTCTCCGGGATTTTCTGCCTCAAACCAGTTTCAACTGCATTTTCTTAGAACTCGCCACTGCTCTTGACTAGTCTAAACCGGTTTGATCACGTGTTTATGACATGTCGAAAATATTTCCCTTCAGTTGCGCTTCAGTTGCTGTAAGGAGTGGTCGATTTTGTGAATTGTTTGCTTCGGATGCGCATTTAAAAAATGGATATCACTCCCAGGAAAAGGATAAGAATTTTTACCCTTAGACAGCATACCTTTATGACTGTGAGGGATATTGCTGCAGCAGTTAGAGTTGGCAAATCCAGTGTTTCTAGGATCATTAATCAGCAAAAGAATTTTGGGACATTGTCTCCAAAACGCAAGTGTAAATGTGGACGCAAACACAAGACCACACCTCGAACAGAAATTTCGTGTACGAAATAGTAAAATGCATCCTCGCAAAACAATTACAGATCTTCAGAGAGAATTATTAGCTACTGGTGTGAGAGTGGATTCATAGACAGTTCGACGAAGGCTTATTGAAGCTGGGAGATTTGCAAGAAAACCAATCAAAAAACAGTTATTAACCCGTGCAATGAAGAAAAAACGTATGGATTGGGCCAGGAAATATCAATCCTGGACTGCACAAAACTGGAAAAATGTTGTATTCAGCGACGAAACGCATTTTGTTTTGTACAAGGGTTTCAACCAAGATTTGTCAGGCGAACTGATGGAGAACCCATCAAGGAACAACATCTTACACAAACAGTTAAGCACCCTCAAAAACAGATGTTTTGGGGTTATTTTACTTCTGGTGGACCTGGCAGCTTAGAACCAGTTGAAGGAATCATGAACTCTAAAAAATACATTTCTGTAATAGAAAGAAATATGTGCCTATGATGCAAACGTTCGCTGGTGGTGTCGGTATTTTTTAACAAGAACTTGCTCCATGCCATACTTCTAAGCTAACAAACAAATTTTTTCAAGAACAGAAATTAACGATTTTGGATTGGCCTGGTAATTCTCCGGATTTAAATCCCATCGAAAATTTGTGGAGCATTGTAAAGAGACGTGTGAGTAAAATGGACTGCTTAACAAAGAAAAGAATGATTGAGAATGTTATAAAAGTTTGGTTTCGTGATGACGAGATCAAAAATATATGTTCTAATTTAGTGGAATCCATGCTAAAACGTGTACAGGATCTCATTCAAGCTAGAGAAGGACATATTTCGTATTAGATTGCTATACAAAGCATGTAAGTTAACCTATACAAATTAAACAACATTTGTAAAAAATTTTATTTTTGTCCCAATTAATTCGCACAGTAGTGTATGTTTCACTCTCAAGGATATCTGTTTGACCTTATGCGGCAAGTGCTTTCAGCATTCTGTAGTCGGCATTTATGAAGCTCTTCCAAAAACTGGTTTGATTTACCACTGAATGAACCAGTGGTGTCAGATCCAGGAAGAGAATGCAGACCCACTAAAGCTTCAGATCTTTTTTCTTGCCCTTTTCCCCTTCCCCCTAGCCTAGTTGCGGATCCTGGATGCCCACTATTGCTTTTCTTATTCTATAAAAAGATTTAAATATACTAATATATAATTAAATGACATTTTTTTCTTGCCTCTTTCAACAATTTCCACTCCCCACCCCACACTTCCTCTTCCCTTACCTCCGTCTTCCTAATCACAAGTCCCGAGTATGCTTCAATGAAATTCTCATTCTATAAACGTTTTAAACTTTGATATTTATGCATATTTTTTTGAAACAAATTTTTTATTGCCCCTTTCAAATTCTCCTCCTCCCCAGTCACGAGTCCCGGATGTCCACAAATGTTTTTTTCTAATTTATAAATGTTTTAAACATTCATACTTATACATAATTTTCTTTATTTTTTATGAAATGGAATTTTTGTCCCTTGCAATTTTCAACCCTTCCTTTTCCCTCCCCCTCCCCCGCCGCGTGTCCTGGATGTCCATAAAAGTTTTTCCTAATCTATAAATGTTTTAAATATTAATATTTATGCATAATTTTCTTTATTTTTTATGAAATGGAATTTTGTTCCCCTGCATTTTTCAACCCTTCCCCTCCCCAGTCGCTTGTCCCGGATGTCCACAAATGTTTTTCCTAATCTATAATTGTTTCAAACATTAATATTTATACATAATTTTCTTTATTTTTTATGAAATGGAATTTTTTCACTTGCATTTTGCAACTCTTCCCATCCTCCACCCCTCCCCCTCCCCAGTCGCGGCTCCTGGATGCCCACAAATGTTTTTCCTAATCTATAAATGTTTTAAACATTAATATTTTTCCATAATTTTCTTTATTTTTTATGAAATGGAATTTTTTTTTTTGCCTTGCACTTTTCAACCCCTCCCCTTCCCCTCCTCCTCCCCAGTCGCGGATCCCGGATGTCCACAAATGTTTTCCCTAATCTATAAATGTTTTAAACATTAATATTTATAGATAATTTTCTTTATTTTTTATGAAATGGAATTTTTTCCCTTGCACTTTTCAACTCTTCCCCTCCCCCGTCGCGGGTCCCACATGTCCACCATCGCTTTTCTTAGTCTACAGTACATAAGGAACAAAATGAGACCACTCACGATACTTAATCATAAAATTGCACACGGACCTATGGAAAGCTGTAATTAGAAAACGGACTATAACGTATCAACAATATTTAATAATTCTTATGTTCTCACTTTCCAATATAAAAGTTTAATTATAAAAAAAATATATCAACGTAATCAAAAGCACAGTAAAGGACACCTCATAATTAATATCATTTTATGACTGTATTTAGAACCAGAATTTAAAGAAAGCACACCAATTAAGCAAAAGTAATTTTCAAATAGATTTAACAATTAGGATACCAGTAATTAATAAAATATGTGATATTTACTGTTTGAATCAATTACAGTAATTATTAGAAGACTCAAAACTAAGACCAAAATTATTTTACAAAAACTTAGCATGCAGTCTTAAAATCTCCTCCCCCCCCCCCACAAACTAAATAAGTAGTAATCAACAATTAAATGAAAAATTCTAAAATCCATATTTTTTTTTCTCATTTTAGTTAGGATATTTTTAAACACTGAAAAATACTGTGATCAAAAATTACTCCAAAAAATTGCTGACCAAGAATCATCTCGGGAGACCCTACATATAAAATTTTAATAATTTGCGATTTAGCTTATAAAAATATATGCAAGTCATAATCTAGTTTATAAAAACAAAAACTAATCAAATATCTGAGCAGTAAAACAAACTTACTTGCAGCTTAAGAACAAAGAGTAAACAGAATTAAAGCAGCAAAAAAATAGCATAAGCAATCAAAAGAAGATATCTGTAAAAGAAGCAAAGATACAATGTCATAACAAAAGTCACTAATTCTATTTCATTCTGTATTTAAAAATATTTTGCTTAATATTTAACAGTATTGAAAAATATTAAAAAATAAAAACTTGGATTCATTTTATCTTCCGATACGAAATTGATTTCAAAGAACTACAACATTACAACAAATGATAGCCCGAAAGGTTTCAAGGCTAAAACTGCAACCCAATTTTGGGCTACCTTCCTATTTTCGGCCAGAAACGAATATAACTTCCCACCCATCCTAAAAAAAAAATCTTAAATCATTAATACATATATGAATATGCTCAATTGTATTATGGTGCAAGTTGGCTCTGTGAATTTTATTAAAACTTCACTTTTGTATAAAATTTAATTCATGATTGGCACAGTAGGACTTATTAATTATATGAATATCCTCTAATTAAACAAGTGTGAAATTGCACGTGAACGTAGCAAATGAGGTGCGTTCGTACGATAACGAAGTTTTAAAAATATTCAGATCTTGCTGATGTAGTAGAGCGTACTTCGGATACAGTATAGCAGTCGAAATCTTTGTGTTTCTGTAAATATGCAGGAAGTAATTTTTATTACACCTCAGAAACCTATATCTTCTTCATAAAATGTGAAATAGTTGAATTAATAATCAATAACGATAAAACACGCCCCAAACAATGTTTCCCCGTATAGCATTATGCAGGGGAATACTTTTATGTGGCCTTGTAATTTAATAATAAAAATTCTTTGCATCACAGATTGTACAGAATGCATATTTTAGTATATATTTCATAGATTCATGCCAATTCTATTATGTTCGAATGAGTGTAACATCATAAAAATGCATTTGAATCTTTTTTCCCATTGACCGTAATGTAATGGAATACCTTTGATTGTCCCTGTAAATGATATGCATCCGACTTTCACAACATTTGAAAGGACTCGACAAAATTACGTAATATGTTTTAAATTTCAAACGATTAAAATGCATTTGAAATTTTTTCCCCATTGACCGTAATGTAACGGAATCCTTTTGATTGTCCCTGTAATTGATCTATCCATCCGATTTCCATAAAATTTGAAATGACTCGACAAAATTATGTTATAATTACGTATTTTAAATTTCAAACGATTCGGTTGGGTAGTTTTTGCGTTGTTATATCCGGACAGACAGACGGACAGACAGATGGACAGACGGACGACAATAGGTGCTACGTATTTACATAATTACGAACGCACCTAAAAATGTTTGATGTATATACCTTGACTTCGTTTATGATAATTTTTGTAAAAGATCATCCATTATATTTTAATTTTCTTACAAAGCATTCGAAACTCATCTGCAGTTTCAAATTGATATTTTAACCCTCTCTATACATGGGTGATTCTACGATAAGAGGTTTCAAAAACAGAGGATTCGGCCAAAAAGAAAAGTTTGAGTTCGGTCAAAAACCTTTAAACTATGATTTTTTGTCTCATTTATTTACTTTTTCATATAAGGGCAAGTCACTTTATACATATTTTATAACTTTTTCTGTTCAGTGTCTCGCTCCCGTGGCAGTTATCTTGCCAGGGGAAATACGGCAGGGAAGAGACATTTTCATGTAAATTCAAATTTTTTAACTGACTGAATTAGTTTTTGGGTTAATTGTGTATTTCACTATAATTATTATCGTATTGTTTAATTAGGGCAGTAAATGCAATTGAATTAAATGAATATTATAAGTTTTATGACTGACCAGGGGAGATACACGATCACCGTGCGAAACCACTACACCGCACGGTCCCGTCGCAACAACTAAAAAAGGCGACGCTTAAATGGCTTGCGCGTTTAGTATTGCTAACTTCAATCCGATAGATGTCCTTACGCGCTACTTTCGATATAGCCATCCTTGAATTTATATTTGTTTCAGCGGAACGAAATTTGACAGGGTAGATACACAAAAAAGCGCGACAAAAGTTAATTTTAAAAATTATTTGAAATTAACAAAATTAATTTATTTTATAATACGTAAGTATAATTACTTAAATTCCAACTAAACATACTTTAGTTAAGCATCTGGTGGAAAAAATATATGTATTGTTTAAAAGTTAAATTGAAACCGGCATTGGGACATGCCAGGGGAGAGTGACTTTTAGACTTTGTAAGAAATTTCAGAAAAATGTGTTTTAATTAGGCATTCAATCGTGATGTTATTTAATAAATTATATTAAGATAATGCAATTCATTGCAAAAAATGACAACATATAGAATAAAAAATCTTTTTTAAAAGGATTGCCGTGCAAAATTACCTCTTATCGTAGAATCACCCATATATAGGTACGTGTGGATACCATATAAAATATTTCATATGGAAATAATTAAACATGTAAATTGCAAGCTTATCTGATGTGCAATGAATGCTGCTAATCTCAATATTTGTAAAGTAAAACGATAAATGACAAATTAAACTGATGTCACTAAGTCCACAGACTATTCATACTAATGGTATATTATAATAATAAAAAAAAAAGCCTTCAGAGTATAAATTTAAATCGTAAAAAAGAGCCATTTTGCTAATTAAGGAGAGAGGATTAGTTACCGCATTTACTCTCCCATTTATCCTTAAAAGGCCACTTCAATCAAATGTAAAGATTCGTCGCTAATGCTATGGAAGAAATTTATAAAGATATCTCGGTTACAATGAAAACGACCCCCCCCACCCCCCACCCCAAAAAAAGGGGGCTTGCATACAGATCTCAGCTATCCAATGAAAAAAAAGTCATTTAAAAATATTGAAATACAACAGAGATATCTTTATAAATTTTTTCCATAGGATTAGTATTAGCAAACGTGTCTTTTCATTTGAATGAAGTAGCCTCTTAACTAATGAACTTCCAAATCTAATCAAAGAGGCGACTTATAGGAGTAAACCGGTATATCAATTTTGAACCAATTTATGTACAATTCTTCAATTAAGGGGGAGGGGATTAGCCCCATTCCATCTCTTTATTCTTAATGAACTTTCAAAATTCATCAGGTAAGCGCATTACTAGAATGAACCTATAACCAAAATATTAAGCAAATCTGATATTTCTATCAAGTGTTCAGACTTTGATAGCCTGCTCCATCTTTCGATGGAGCGGTCTTGCAGACCGCTTCGCAGTAGCTACTTCACAATTTGTCTCATCAGTTAAAGATTAAAATCGCATTTGAGACAGAAAATTTACCTATATTGCACATAACAAAAATTTGAAATAGTTATTGTTATCTTTCCTTCAGTTAAATAAAGTTCACTTTTCATATAAGATGTTACAGAATATGTGAGGAGAGGGGTGTGGGGGAGGGGAGGAATCATCGTGATTTTATAGGTCTTCGGCTGGGCAAAGTCAATGAAAAGTTGAGAATCTCAGATCATAGCATAACATCCAAATAGAAAACTGGCAGTACATTGCGATATTTTTGGCATTAGAAAATATATCTATATAATAAAGGCCAAACGTATCTGTGCGTAACGCATACGTCATGTTTTGAATGGCAACACTTTTAGATGAAATTTTAATTTTGCAATTTTCGCTATTGTAAAATTTTAAACTTCTAGACATAGCACGTTTTCGACATTTATACCATCGTATGGAGAAAAATATGCACGTTTAAATGCAGTTTGTTAGAAAACTGTATCTCAATTTGTTTTTGAGATATTAATTTTTTTATAGTTTTTAGTTCATTTTCTCTAATGGTGGCAACTTAAGTATCGCAATTGTGTTGGAAAAAAAGGAAAAATATCCATAGAGTAAAAAAAAAAAAAAAAAAAAAAAAAAGAAGAAGAAGAAGATGATGAATAGAGATGCAGTTTGATGGCTTGAGGTGACGCCAAAAAAAAGCATCTCTAAAATTCGCTGCATTGCATCAAACACAACCACGTGCTTTCGCAAAAAAGGAAAACTTTAAGCGATACAATTTTAATTTATAATACTATGAAATGCTATTTTACAATGCTAAAATATACTTTTTTTTTTCATTTAGAGAAAAAATGATGTTAAAAGATTCGGTCTCTGTTCTTAGAGATTGTTTTGTGTGGCCCGAATAAGAGACTTAAATTGGAAGAAAACGGCCATGAAACCGTAATAATCGCACACTTCACCTCCATTTATCTCTTTTCTCCGTGAAAAATAACAGATCACTGTATATTTTAGTTATCATTTTTTCACAGCAACCGAAAAAAATAAAAACGTGTTATGTCAAAATATCGTCGCCTATAAAATCCAGTGAATGTTGTTGGTTTTATTTGGTTTTTTCCTATCAATTTAATAACTTTTAATTCGTTGCAAACTTAATTTACAAAAAATACATCAATTAATCTTTACAAAAATGTATTTTAAAGAATATCTATGCGACATATTTTCTTAGCTGATTTTATAAACTGAAATAATGCAATTTTATTCTTTGGCAAGATCTTTGGCTATTAACTTCTATCTTGCGTCTAATGCGGAAGTACCGATAATTTTCAAAGCTTTATATGATAACATAATTAATATTTTTCATATAAAATTGCTGTTTGGAATTAGTTGGCAGTTTAAAAAGCATATTACGTAGGAAAAATTTATTAGACTTTTCAATTTTAATTAAAAAAAATTTTTGCACCTTTACTCTGTGACCCGGGAACCCCGGGTTCGGTGTACTAGTTATATATAATTTGAATAATTGATTGCATTTAGTAATTTGAGTCATTTATTAATTATGACGTCATTTATTGAAAAATCGTGAAAAATGCAGCAGAGCAGTGTTATTTGTAGGGAAATTTATCCAAAAACTATATCAGGGACCAACTAACTCTGAAGTTTTAGAAAGTTTAATGCATTAGTTCTTGAGTTAGAGGTAATGCGGTAATCACGAATAATTCATTATGACAGCGCCAACTGTTGGGCAATTTGCATCAAAACCGAATCAGAACCATGTTATATTAAGTATAACTAACTATAAATTTTTACGAAAATCCCATGCACTAGTTTTTGAGGTATGGTTATTGTGGAAATTGAGAATAATGCAGCATAGTAGCACCAGCTGTTGAGCGATATTTAACAAAAGCTGATCAGATCTAGTTTATATCAAGGTCTAACAATTAGTTTTGTGTATTGATACAGAGCGCCCACAAAATTTGTCATATACAGACATTTTGTTAAAACATGTTTTTAGGTTTCTCTGAACCTCAAGACTTAAATCAATGGAAAATCGGATTTCGGAAATTCAGGAATCCAATACTTTCTTCTTGTAAACAGGAACCCATTTACAAATTTATTTGGGAGCCCTGGCCAAATATGCCCCCCCCCCTTTGCACAAATAATTACATTAGGATTAATTTAGTAATTATTTCACAATTTAAATGAGTAGAAATTTTATAATAAACTGTGTAGTACTAATTATCTTTTCCCAAGTCTATATCTGGAATGATAAAGTATGCAACAACTAATTAGGATGAGCGAAGCGAATCCTCTACTAGGCCACTCAAATTACATTTTGTCGTACGCTTTAGAAAAAAAACTATTCAATATTTTGACTTGAAATTAAAGACAAAAATAAATTATGATCTGTAGATTTGCACAATATAATTTTTTTACAGAATAACCTTTAAAAAAATTATTTTAATTAACTTATTTTACATATTTTTCTATTACGGACGCATTTTTAGAAATAAGAAATGAAACATGTATATTTTCAGAAGAATGTATAAATCATGGAGTCAACAATTATAGATAGAATCTTGATTAATTAAATAAAATATATTTTCTTTATTCCGACAAAACCATTTACGCTGTTCACACTTAAGCATATTAAAAGAATTGTTTTTTTTTTCCTTAAAGTGGCAGCAAAAAAAAAATGTAAACAAATAAAATTAATTGTTAAATTTATTATATAAAAAACAATTTGAATTCTAAGGTTGAAAATTAAACCAAATGAAACATTTATGTTATTATCTTGGTATATGTAGTATTCTTTTTTAATAGTTTGCCGTTTAAAAACAATTTATAGAATGTATTAGTTCTATTATAAAAAAAAATGCGAAGAAAACATACTGGTTGAAAAGACCGCGAATGTAATATTTCTTTAAGGCAAGAAACTAATATCAGCGTAAAAAGCGATGGCACAGATGTCATATACAAACCACATTGGCGCAATTTTTTCGGACGTCAATTTGACAAAAACCTCGTTTTCGAATACCAGTTACCGTACATATTTTTTTTTAATGGAATAACAATAAATTAAAAAAAGTTTGACACAGATGTCATATACGCACCACATTGGCCGGATTGCAAAAAAAAAAAAAACGATCAATTTATGCCTCACATGATAACCCGACTATTAACCCGGTTATTAAAAAAACTTTAGTTTTAATACTTTTTTTTCAAATGATATCAATTGTTTTGCTTTATAATTACTAGCTAAACTTTTATTTATTTATTATTATTATTTTAATAATAGAGCATAATTAAAAAATAAATATGTAACTGGTATTTGAAAACGAAGTTTTCGCCAAAATATCGTTAGAAAAAAAATCTCAATAATGTGGTGCATATGACTGCCATCTGTGCAAAAAGTTTAATGTCTATAGAACAAAACAACGTTTATAAAATTTTAAAAAAGAAAATAAAAATAACATCAGGGTTACCATGTCAAGCAAAATATGACGACATTTTGTCACCAGTTAAGTACCTCGGTGCGTATGACATTGGCGTATGAAACAAAGTATCGCCAATGTGGTGCGTATATGACATCTGTGCCAAAACGACGACATGGCGAATCTCTTCTGACAGAAAATGCATATGCTCGGATAATTGCTTTAAATTTCGAAGATGCACAAAAAAATTAAAATTATATGTGTGCAAAATTTGTCATCGTCTTTGATTTGGCATGCATATTCAATCTGACGGATCTTGTAAGACTTGCCATAAATGCATAGTAAATAATGAACGTAATATTTTTTCTGTAGCTAATAATATGGATTCTGGTTCACATTCCTAAATATTGAAGAGCTTAACTTGAGAAATTAACTGTCCAAGTTCATCCAGTAATTACTGTTTATCGCAATAAAGGGGGTCAGCTTTAATACAGTTGGAAAATTATTAATTTTCATCAATATATTACAAAATTTTGTACTTCATTACTTCATTCCATAAATACTATATCAAAGTACATTTTTGGGTACTACTTAGTTATCCGGTCGACCAAAAATTTAACGCCAAATTTCAGGATTATATGCCAATAATGGATTATTGTAAATGCCATATTACTTAACATTAAACACAAAACATGTATTTGTTATGTCATCAAGTGATTTTTAATTCGAATTTTTATTTGTATTTTTATTAATGCTTCACTAATTTGTTTTTAAGTAATTAAGTAGTAAGTTCTTAAGTAATTTTTATTTGTATTTTTATTAATGCTTCACTAATTTGTTTTTTCGTTATTTAAAAAAATTTTCTTCAATTTGTACAATTTGGCTAATAGTTTGGCGATTTGCATTATCTGACGAAATCGGTCGATGGGATAAACAAGTAGTACCCATTTTTGTTAGAAAATAAGATGGAAAATGTAAAAAAATCTTTAAAAAAGAGCTTTTATTTGAAAAATTTAAAAAAAAAGTCAAATTTTGCTTTGAAAATATTTTTACATTGTATTTGGTTGTTTAACGTTACTTTGTATTTTACTTTGTATTTTTGCTTTGTATTTATACCAGTTTAATGTTTAAATAAAAATATTCCAAGGAAATTTTTAGTTATTTGGCTAAATTTACATTTCTGAAATTAAAATGCGCCAAAACATAAAATAGCATTTTTACTTAAATAAGATGCAAAATAATAGGTACTACTTTGTTATCTCGTCAACCAATTTCGCCAAATTATACAAACCGTCAAACTATTGGGCTAATTAAACAAATTGACGCATTTTTTTAATAACAAAAGAACAAATAAATTAGTAAAACATTAATAAGAATACAAATAAAACTTCATATTGAAAACTACTTGATGGCGTAACGAGTTTAATGTTACGTGAATGTGGCATTTTTTATCATCTTCATTGACACTTAATCTTTTAGTTTGGCGATAGTTTTTTAATCGACGGGATAATTAAGTAGTACCAAATAATATAAGAAAAATATTGTTACTTTCAAATAATTATCTAATGAAATAATGTTTCGCGAATCCAAACAAAGCGTGGCTTTTGCTAGTAATTTATAACCCTCTAAATGTTTAGAACGTAATATTCCGTTCTCTACTCACTTAAAACGAAAGAGTTGATTTGGTTTCTCAGGAAAGAGCTGTAACTTTTTCGATTATGAATGAGTTGCTTTCAAACGATTAAATCTTCTTGAATTAAATTGGTTATTTAAATAGCTCAACTTGATTTAAAATTACTTAAAAACAACTCGTTCACTCGAGTTATTTCAACTCTTTTCGAAAAGCTGCCTTTCAAAACATGAGATGAGTGGATTTCGGCTCAACTTGGCTTATTTTCTGGCTGACTTTTTAAGAGAGTAAGCTTCAGGTTTCACTGTAATGCAATGCACAACATTTAAAATAATAATATTTTATAGATTTAATGAATTTCCAATGCATTTTTCGAAGTATTAATACTCTCATAAATTACATTCATGTTTATTATCAAGTTATTTTTATAATACTAGGGGGGCCCCGCCCCCCTGCTCGCTATGCTCGCCAACCCCCCGCGTAATCGCTTCGCGATTCCAAATTATTGGCTACCCCTGCTTGCTACGCTCGCCAATACCCCATGGTATGAATAAGCAGTTGCAGACCTCTCAAATGATGTGTCACACAATTATTGTTGTAAAGAAATTAAAAATGTGCCCCCCTGGGGGCAGAGTGGGGGATGACACACAACACATCCATAATATGAATAAGCAGTTGCAGACCTTTCAAATGATGTGTCACACAACCGGTATTGTAAAGAAATTAAAAATGTGACCCCCCCCCTGGGGAGAGCAGAGTGTGGGGGTGACACACAAGACACCCATAATATGAATAAGCAGTTGCAGACCTTTCAAATCTTGTGTAACACGACTGGTGTTGTAAAGAAATTAAAAATTTGTCCCCCCTGGGGAGCAGAATGGGGGATAATACACAAGACATCCATTATATGAATAAGCAGTTGCAAACCTCTCAAATGATGTATCAAACGACTGGTGTTGTAAAGAAATTAAAAATTTGGCGAAATATTACAGTTATCGCCAAGTTGGCGTCACTTTTGACAACTAATTTTGGTCGCCAAATTTGGCGATATATCGCCAAGTTGGCGACAAACTTGGCGATTTTTGGCGATGGTAACCTTTCCTCTCTTTATGGTAACCCATACGGCGATGCATAGACGGAGTCCTTTCCTGATTGGTCTATTCGACTCATGGAAGGAGTGGACAAACCGGATTCGTTAGTTCCAGAAATCTTCCACATCAGCATCATTCCAAGAGTCATTCCTTTTAAGGCTAGTTTTTTTTTACTATAGAAGGATTGAAAAAAAATCATTTCTGAGCATTTAAAATTAGAAAGCAGAGAAAACAACATTACGATTTTACCCATTTGCAAGATGCTCAGAGGGTTTTAACAACACTAAGCTACAATTACATTTAAAATATTAGGGGGGGGATCTGCAGCCTGCAAGATACGCTTATCAACACTTAAATAATCTAACAATAAAAGGAAAATGATCAAACAAAAATTAAAAATACAATATATTTTTAAAGTGATAATGATAAAGAAAATATTCATTATAATAAAATAACTAATAGATGTTTCAGACAAAATATACAATGCTATAAAAATACAACATGAACATAACAGAATAAAATGCAAAATTTCATTGCACATTAAAACTCCATCAGATTTTAAATAATAATTAAAAAATATTCAATTGCATTTGGGGAGGCCCTGAAAATCAGGAGCCCTGGGACTGTGTCCCGTAAGCTCTGCCGTAAATCTGACACAGATTGTAAATATAGAAGTAGAAAAGGTGACAATTGAAGAAAAACATTCAATTAAATTCAAACAAATCTGACATAAAGAAATTAAAAAAAAAATACTTACTTTGATTTATCAAACTTTAAGAAAATTAGCAAAACAATTCAATAACTTGTAGATAACAATAAACGATAATTACAGAAGACCTACAAAGCAAAAACATAACAAGGTATATTAAAAGCAAATATGTCGCAAACTATGCATAACAAATATCACAAAAAATAAAAATCTATATTTAACATTAAAGAACAATGAAATACCATAAATAAACAAGTGTTTGACGCTATGTTGTATGTATCTTATTACATAGCACTTCCCAAGAGTTAATTTACTAAAACAATTTCCTTCCTTATGTTCAAATCAAGATTCGTTCGTATAGATAAAAATACGCAGATCCAATTTTACTGTACAATTTGAATGTATTTTAGCCTTATACTACAGCTGATTTTAACTGGATTCGACAGCAAAAGGGTTAAGCAAATCAAATTATTTAAATATTAACAACACTTAACTAAAAGATATTGAATCATACGGAAAATTTCGAAATTTCACAAAAATGCTAATAAATAATTTGAATAATTAAAAAGTATACTTTAATAGACAAATGACTTTCTGAAACTACAGTAAACTTTACTTAATTTAATCAAGTTAACTTTCATTTTAAAGATGTAATATTATTTTCCTCCGTCATTATAATTTTCCCAGCTAAGTATGTATTTCATCTTAATGATTCAACCGATGTGAAAGTACATTTTTTGGTACTACTTCGTTATCCCGTCGACTAAAAAACTATCGCCAAACTATAAGATTAAATGCCAATAATGGATGATCCTGAATGTCACATTCAATGTCATTAAAGAAGATACATATGTTTAAAACATTAAGTGAATTTTATTTCGAATTTTTATTAATATTCTATTTGTTTTTTCGCTATTTAAAATAAAAATGTTGTCGATATAAATAATTTGGCTATTAGTTTGCCAATTTGTATACTTTGGCGAAATTGGTCGACGGGTTAACCAAGTAGTACCGATTTTTTCTATCAGTTTAATTTTTTTCTCTACGCTAAAAACAGAATAATTTTACTCCAAATTTTAAATTTTAATTAATATTTGTTAAGTTTTTTATTAAAGATGGTCACTCAAGAATATGGATTTATTCATCTGTGTTTTTGCAACATTACACATTAATGCGTGGTGCCTATTTTTAATATAATCGATAAACAAATAAGCTTTGATACCTCATTTCGTATCTCTTATGGATCAACCAAGGTAGGAAAGATTAAATTATTCTTATTATTGTGCTTTTTATTACGAGGAGCTAATTGTATTTAGTTCAAGTTTAAATAACATACTTTGCAGTTAGATTCTAAATCGCAACCAAAGTGAAACTTTGCCATTTTATATCTTTCCGATAAAAAATGATTTTGTAAATGTGTCAAAACGTTTTAAGCTTGTTGAGCAGAGCTTTTAAGAACAGCCTTAAGCAGTCTCGGGAGTTATACTTTTTATCTGGCGGTGCAATTTAGCAACATATTACATCCCCCCCTCCCCACCAGTTCCTATAAAACAAATGCATAAAAATTTAATATATCGACTACTTAATATCTACAATTGCAAACAAAGCAGAATTTCGATAGTGTTTGCGAGTAAACTAAACAAGATATTTTCAAATATTTTATTCAGATTTTATTAGTTTTGCATGATTTTTTGCATAGGATAAGCTGAGACAACTGGGCTAGTTTCTATTTTTTCTATTTTGTTTTCAGATTTTTCTTAAAAAATTACTTTAACAATAGAACCGTCCTTAGGGGTCAAAATGACCCCTGCCAGATTGATAATAGTTGATTCTAACCAGAACTTTCTTCTTAAGATATCTTAAATGTATGCAGCAGAAAAATAGACAAATTAAGTTAGTTAAATAGTTTAAAATTAAAATTCTGGTGAGAAACATTTTTTAAAAAACTTGAGTAAAATACCCGGCGGTTTTAGTGTTAAACTTCGGAATCTTTTGGAACCGTTTCTGAAGTTGAAACTATAATAACATTAAAATAAAAGTCAAAATCGAAAAAAGTAGAAACTAACCCTATTGTAGATTGTTGTCAGCTATCCTAAGCAAAAAAACATGTCAAAATATTAAAATTTGAGCGAGATATTTGAAAACAACGTCCCCATAGACTTAACATTAGCATCCGGATCTTCTTGAGTGACATCTTAACGATTATTTTTAGCGAGTTACCCCCCCCCCCCTTATTTTAAATAAAGTCAGCGTTACCAAAATTTTAAGATTGTATTTTTAGATAAAAATAGGAAAGTTAATTTATTAAGAAAATCAAATGAATTTACAATCGTAAAACAGAAACTGATCAAATAAGTAATAAAACATACTTACTTTTCTGTGAAATAAAACAAAATAAACAGCAACCTGTAAAACGTTCAAAGATTCAGTGATGTGAAAACAAAAAAAGCCACTCAAATTACATTAATTCATTTTGTAATTAAACTATTTTATTAAATTTCTTCGAACACTGAAAATTAAATCTATTAAATAAAATCATTCATACATTATATCTTCAGATATGAAATTGTTTTCAAGTAAGAGTTACAACATATGCTATGCCTTATAATTTTAACCCTTAGCCACACATAGGAGTGTGTGCAGACCGCATGACAAAATTTTTGTATGAAAAAAAAATCAAACATGTACAGTCGATTCTCGTTAATTCGAAATCGGATAATTCGAATCTTCGCTTAATTCGAACTAAAGATGAAGTCCCGAAATTTCCAATGGCAGAATAACGTTAAACTTTTTCATTAATTCGAACTCATTTTCTCTTCACATCGTTTAATTCGAACTAATGACAATTCCGATTTTTTTTATTCTTCCTTTATTTCTCGCGTATCTAAAAAAATAAATAATAATCAATTGAATAACTTTATTTTTTATTTTTGTGAAAATTGTTCCGAATGAGTATACATATAATCCCATGCATTTGACATCCACTTTCTAAGTGACCCGTCTGTCCATAGTAACGCTACAAATTTTCTTCCATTGTGCTTGTTTCTAATCTTTTAATTAGTTTCTTGTTTCTAATCTTTTAATTAGTTTATGTATTTATACATTCTAATTTAATATTAAGTCATATTCTGATGATAACAGACGTAATAAACTTACAAAAACGCTATAACATTAATTCCTTTATAATAATACCATATTAAGCATGTTCTCTTTTCGAACTTTCCATAATTCGAACATTTCTTGTGGTCCGACGAGTTCGAATTAACGAGAGCCGACTGTATATTGCATGCTAATTTAAGGGGACACTACCTTGAAATACGTTAAAATCCATTCTTTTCTTTTTTTTAATATTAACTAAAGGTCTTTTAATTAAGAATATTTTGATGCGATATAATTGTCGTATAGATGAAAATCAGGCAAGATTTAAGTGAGAAAAATCTATCCCAGAAACGGGGTAGTTCTTTGTCACCTCTGGGATAATTATCCGTTTTAACGTATATAAATTAGTAAAGTTATTTTTTTAGGGAATGAATGTTAAAATAAGTAGAATCAATTTTGTAGAAGTTTTGTTCATCTCATTGCTGTGGAATAATAAAGTATATATTTAGGCATAAAGCTATATTAGGTGTAAAGGAGAGATTGTTTTGAGTATAAATACGAATTTATGCGATGTTCAAAAGACTTGTACATTTTACAAAAAAAATCGATGAGGCAAAGAATTTGTATGCATTTTTACAACATTTATAAACAGTACTTATTACCTCTTTATCCACTGTGAATAGATTAATACCTTGCAGATTTGTTGGTCCATAAAATGTGTAATTGAATGTGTTTATCTCGCTTAGGCCATGTGAAGTTTTTGGCTCCTTTTCTAGTAATTTTACACAAACTTCGATATAGATATTTAGTATAATATACAATATAATAATTAGGTTTCTCTATTGCATTTTGTATAATATGTATTATTTTGCAATGAGAGAATATTCTAACTTAATTGTTCAGTCATTGAGCGTGCCTTACCCCTCAGATCACTTACCATAGTTCTTGTTTACAGCGCATTTAAGAGTGCTACTTTACACTTATTGTTTAAAAAAGGTCACAGGACAGTTTTTAGGGTAAACAGTTATGCATAAAATATCAAGTATAAATCTTGTAAAATTACACTATTAAGCACTGCCCTAACAAATGTAGGCTTAGTTTGACTTTCCCATGTAAAAATGTTCAATGTAGTGCGAGAAAATTTTTGCACTTTTAAAAACTAATATGCCATTATTGAAAAAAAAATTAAAACTTTAAAAAGGACAAATCTTTATAAAATATGTAAAAATCAAGGTCAGTGTTTTGCCTAAATTTGAATTACAGTTTTGAATATACAGTCCCTGGCCAAATTATTAGACGCACTCATATTTTCTTGTGTCGAATCATATAACAAGTTTCATAGAGATATTACTATGCCAATAATTACAATTAATTATATACATCATCTGTAGGATTATAATAAATTAAAAACATGCCAATGACTTTAAAATGATTTAGTTTTGTATATTAAATCAACAATTGCTAAAATTGTAAAATTTAAATCATGAAATTAAAAAAAAATGTCAATATTTTTTGGAGTCTCCTTTGGCGGCAATCCGTGCCTCTATTCTTCATGGCATGCTGTTAGTACAAAATTGAAATGTTTCTTGCATGTGTGAGTGATGTTTCCAGACAAGGATAAGTTTTTCTATCAGCTGTGTTTTGCTCGTTATGAGCTCTTTGGCCAGTTTTTTTCTTCATTAGCTCCCAAACATTTTTATTGGTATTCATGTCTGATTACCGGGATTAGTTCAACACAGGGGTATTATTTTATTGAAAGTAGACCTTGACGGATCGTGCAATGTAACAAAAAGCTTTACCTTGCAAAAATACAAATGGTTCTTCATTTGGAAACCATCATTTTAGCTTTAGAATAAACCGATTTTGAAAACCTCTTTATATTGGTCTGGAGAATTGACTAAGAAGTCATAAAAAACAAAACCCAGCTCATAGAAAATCTTATCCATATCTGGAATCGTTACCCACGCATACAAGAAACTTTTCAATTTTGTATTAACAATATGCCGCGAAGAATAGAGGCACTGATAGCCGCCAAAAAAGGCTCCAAAAATATTGACATTTTTTTGAGCTTCAAGTTATAAATTTTGTAATTTCAGCCATTTTTAATTTAATTTGTAAAAAGAAAGAGTTTTAAAGTCATAGGCATGTTTTTTATTTATTATAATCCCACAAATGATGTACATAATTAATTGCAGTTATTCGCACAGTAATATTTCTATGAAGCTAGTAATATGATTCTACACAAGGAAAAGGGCGTGCGTCTAATAATTTGGCCAGGGACTGTATACATATTCGATATTAAATTTCAATTAAATGGGTAAAGCATACATTTTAGTACACACTTATCTTTCAGATTTTTACAGTTTGATGAGAATTGTCATTTTGAGGATAAAAGTGGAATTAATTCTCCCAGAAGCTTAAGGCAGGAATTCCCCCACGTGACTCTACTTTATTAAAAATTAGAATTAACTGAAATGTGGTGAACAATGGCGTTACAGTTAACTTTACAATTAATTTTCGAAAGGTTTTCTGACAAAAAAAAAGTATTAAATGAGAAAAGCATGGACCAAGATTTACCCCCAGATGCATGGAACAATATTTGATCAACTTCTGCAAATTATTTTAAAAGGATAAAAATTTAAGACTATTCTTTAACAGCTAAAGTAGTAATTGAACAAAAGAGAAAAAATATTTAAGTTGTGACAAAGATTTTTGTAAAAATGTGCCATAAATAACACCACCGTTATCTTACAAAAACTTGGCAGTCTTAATAAAATTATCCTCCTCCCCCCATTTCTATTTCCACCCATCCAAACTTAAGTGGTAATCATACAGTTTAATGATAAATTCTAAAACAAAGAGTTATTTATTTATTTTCGGGGGGGGGGGGGGTACCGTGACCAAGATTTATCCCTTAAAGTTATTGACCAGGAATTGCCATGAGGTGGTAACTAACTATTATATATATATATATATATATATATTTTTTTTTTTTTTTTTTTTTTTTTATTTAATATTAACATATCAACAATATTTAAAATCATTCTTATACTCCATTTTTCAATCTGATTCAAAATTTAATTATAAACAGAAACATATCAACGTAATCAAAGGCACAGTAATGGACACCTCATAAAAAATAAATGTAATTTTATAACTGTATTTAGAACCAGAATTTAAAGAAAGCACACTAATTAAGCAAAAGTCATTTTCAAATAAATTTAACAATTAGGATACCAGTAATTAATAAAATGTGATAATCATTCACTGTTTGAATCAATTAGAGTAATTATTAGAAGATTCATAACTAAGACCAATGTTATTTTACAAAAACTAAGCAATCAGCCTTAAAAAAATCTCCCCCCCCCCTCCCCTCCAAATTAAACAAGTATTAATCATACAATTAAATGAAAAATTTTAAATAGGATAATTTAGAGTATCTCCATAATTTTCTCATTTTAGTGAGAATATTGTTAAACACTGAAAAATACCATGACCAAAAATTACCCCCAGAAAATTGTTGACCAAGAATTATCTCGTGTGACCTTATACATATAATTGTAATGTTATAATACTTTGTGATTTAGCTTATCCTACAATGCATGGAAGTCAATCTAGTTTATAAAAACGAATCAAATATCTTAGTAATAAAACAAACTTACTAGCTGTATAAGAACAAAAAGTGAACGGTACAAAATCGGTAAAAAACATAAGCAATAACAGGAACAGGAATCTGTAAAAGAAGCAAAGATATACAGTGATGTCAAAACAAAACTCACTCAAATTACATTATTTCATTCTGTATTTTAAAATATTTTGTTCAAATCTTTTACAGTATTAAAAAAAATATATATATAAACTTAGATTCATTTTTTAACTTCAGATATGAAATTGGTTTCGAAGAATTTTAACATTACATCAAATGAAGACAGAGATTTAAGACAAACTGCAACCAAATATTGGTTATCTTCCTATTTTCGTCTGAAAACGAATACAACTCTCCCCACACTAAAAAAGAAAACCTTAAATCATTATTACATACACGAATATGCACAATTATATTGTGTTGCAAATTGGTTTCCCTGTGCATATGATTAAAACTTTACTTTCATACAAAATTTAATTCATGAACGACAACGATTTTCTAATTATATGAATATCCCTTTAATAAAAAAAAATGTTTTTGGTTATACCTCGATTTCTCTTTCATGATTTTTGTAAAAGACTTGTTATAATTTAACTTTCTCAAAAAGTATTCGTTAAACATCTGCGGCTTCAAATTGACATTTTTATTGCAGTTTAATCTTCGGCGTCTTCAGTTTTTAAGGAGGACGTGAAAAGAGATTCCAAAGTTTAGTCCTATGTGTATTACTTTTTTTTATAATTTACACTCATGTCATGGATGATAATTGTAATGAAGTGAAATTTATAGCAACAGTGTCATTTGAGCTGACACAGCTCAAATCAATGTATAACATTAAAAGTTTCCGAAAAAAGAAATTACTTTTACAAAACAGGCAGTGCCGGTATTACCGAATTTATGGCAGCACTTTTGCCGAAACCAAGATTCTGGTGTGTCGATCTGTAATCGATATCATGCTACGTGTTATATTTTTAACCCTCTCTATACACATAGGGTACGTGCGGATCCCATAACAAATTTTTCGTATGAAAAAAATTAAACATGTAAATTGCAGGCTTACTTGATGTGCAATGAATGCTGCTAATCTCAATATTTGTGAAGTAAAACGCTAAATGAAAAATTAAGCTGATGTCACCAAATCCACAAACTATTCATACTAATGATATATTATCTAAAAAAAAATGCCCCTCAGAATATAAAGTTAAATCGTAAAAAAGAGCCATTTTGCTAATTAAGGAGAGAGGATTAGTTACCGCATTTACTCCCTCATTTATCCTTAAAAGACCACTTCAGTCAAATGAAAAGATTCGTCGCTAATGCTATGGAAGGAATTTATTAAGATATCTCGGTTACATTTCAATATTTTTTTTAAGTATTTGATAGCTGAGATTGATTTGAATGCAGGCCGTTTACTTTTTAGGTGCGTTCGTAATTATGTAAATACGTAGCAACTATTGTTTTCGCTCAGTCCGTCCGTCTGTCTGTCCGTCTGTCCGCATATAACAACGCAAAAACTACCCAACCGAATCGTTTGAAATTTAAAATACATAATTATTACATAATTTTGTCGAGTCATTTCAAATTTTATGAAAATCGTACGGATAGATCAATTACAGGGACAATCAAAAGGATTCCGTTACATTACGGTGTTATGTTTGGGAAAAGAGATGAGAACGCTTATTTTTCGTTTCATCTAAAATAGGTCATGTGATCATAGTAGTGGTTAGAAAGACATTGCATTGGATGAGTGCCAGCAAAACATCCACAATAAAAGGACATGACAAAGACTAACTTTATAGTTCTTCGTAGAGATTCTTTTTTTATGATAATATCAAGTCAAAAGTAAATTGTGAAGAAAATAAATAAATAAGAAAAACATTACCTGAAATCTTGACGAATGAAGAAATACTCAAGACGAAGAAGAAATTAACTTGGAACACATTATTGAAGAAAATTGACGAATAAAAATTTTATTTATAATTATTTGTGAAGTAACGTCATGACATTATATTTTTTATGATATATCTCGTGAATACACAATATATGTAAATAGATCATTATTCATTTTATAATAATTCTTCTCAAGGATAATACACAGGTGTAGATATTCTTTTTCACACAATTTTTCTTTATATATATATATTTATTTTGACAAATATCGATCAATCATTTTTCTAAAGATCTGAAGAATAAATTTTTAACAACATCAACTTTATCAACTCAATAAAAGAAGAAACTTGAATCGTAAAGAGATTTTTTATTTTCTTGTGGGGATCCCATTTTTTGGAAGATAATTATATTTTGCCTATGAGCCTTCTTCCATGAATCGAAAAACAAGTTATAATATTTTATGCAAGAAGAATAATATTTCCATTACCTTCCGAGAAACATGATTTCATTGAGAACAACAATATGGGATTAACTGGAAAAATTTGAATCACATCGAAGAGTGCCCTTTTAAACTGCGACAAAGCATATATGAAATTAATAGATTCTCAACAAGCTATGAGAACATTTAAACGGCCGGTAGAAAAAATGGCCAAAAGGATTAGGTCGTTGCGGTAGAGGTACTTTGCTTCTCGCAGCAAAACGACCACTCGGAAGCTTACCTTCCCTCTCGCAGTGCAGCATCCATTCAACTGAACTGGCGGCACAGAGAGAGGAGAGAGGAAAGAGGAAAGAGAAAGGGTTACCGCAAACCCGGAATACGCCAAGTTGGCAAAGTTAGAATGGGGAAAGCGAGGAAAAAGAGGCCAAGCTATGAGTCAATGTATAGGGAAATATGAATTTAATAAGGAAAAAATGATAATATACTTAAAGAAGGAAAGCCAAAGAAGGTGGCCAGGCACTTAACTGCTTAAATCACGTCATTTGTGGAATTTAATTTGATAGGCCAAGGGGAGGGCCAGATTAAACGGAAATAACCACCCATAGAACGATCGAGAAATTTCTAGAAACTTTTTAAACCGGAAGGAATGAATTCAAACAAGATTTTACCGTTTTAGAACATTCGATAAGCTACGTAAGGAAGAAATATTTACAGGAGAAGACATCCAAAGAACCGAAATCGAAATAATATTTAAAATGAGAACATTAATAAAAAGGGGATGATAGGAAATAAAATAGTTAGTACAATTGAATTAAAATAAAAATATGGCAGGGGATATCGAGTAACCACCACATACGGTCAATGGGAAAAAAAGTTTCAAATGCATTTTAATGGTGTTACACTCATTTGAATGTAACAGAATTGACATGAATCTATGAAATATGTACTAAAAATACATTTTGTACGATCTGTGATGCAAAGAATATTTATTATTAAATTAAAGGGCCACACAAATGTATTCCACTAAATAATGTTATACGGGGAAACATTGTTTGGGGGGTGTTTTAATTATATTAAACTACTTCACATTTTATGAATAAGATATACGTTAATGAAGTATAATAAAAATTACTCCCTGCATATTTACAGGAACACAAAGATTTCGACCACTATACTGTATCCAAAGTACGCTCTACTATATCAGCAAGATCTGAATATTTTAAAACTTCGTTATCAATGAACGCACCTCATTTGCTACGCTTTACGTGCAATTTCCAACTTGTTTGATTTTGGTTGCAGTTTTTTTTAATGAGGATGCTTTCGCTTTTCAAATCTGTTTTGAAAATGAAAACGTGCCCCCCAAAATATCTAAACAAAATTAAAAAAGTAACAAGTTGGAAAAATCATGCGTTAAGCATAGATTATGAAGCACTTTCTAACCACTTCCTGAAATCTTTAACAGGAAATAAAGGTATATAGCCAAATATGTATTCCAGTACTTTTGAACAGCCCTGTATTTGATCTGTCAGTTGATATGATAGGAAAACTTAATTTAGTAAGAAAATACCTAGTAACTGGAATTTTTTTTTCAGCAATTTATACTAACAGATGGAAACATACTTGAATACTTTTGTTCATCCCTGTAATTTACCTTGTACCTTTATTATGCGTCAGTATTAAGCTAAAATTTATTGTAAAGTAAAACACTTAAAACAGCAAATCGCATAAGTTATCATTCATAGGCGTCCATGTACCCAATTCTTTGCGTGACCCTGTGTTCATTTTATCTATATTCTGCAAACATTTATAGGTAAACCGAATGCAGTCCAGCGTAAAAATGCATAACTTATTTAAAAACCACGTTTAAGTAATTTATGCTCATATTGAGTAAAGTTGGAGAGCTCTTTTGGGTAGCCCTGTATATAGACTAACATTTATATACACCATATGATGTGCATACATTTATTGAAACTTAAACTCGCATATCATAATTAAAATGCATTTCATCCATCCATCAGCCATCATCGGATACATATACAGTACTACGGAAAGAATATACTATTTGAAATCTTTTGTTACTATTTGAATACTTTGTGGCCCTGTAAATGCTAAGTATTTTATATTATGCAAGACAGTATCGTATAATTTATATTAAACTTTAGTGACACATCAATTTTATTATACGTGAAACAGTTTAATATATTTAAAATATGTCGCACACAATTCTCCCCCCCCCCTTTACCCTTATTCAATGAAATTCTTTTGTGCGGCTAAGTGAATAATAGCTATATTTTCACTGCATACATTACAGAATGCACATTTTAGTGCACTTTGCAAATTTGAGTATGTTTGACAAGGTGTAACAGATTTAAAATTCATTTAAACGATTTTTCCCCATAGGCAGTAATGAAAAACTTTTGACTATCGCTGTAAATAAACTAATCAAAGTAGAAACTTCATTTTCAATAGGCTTCGTGCTAGGGAAAACATCAATAACGTATAAAAATTTCATAGAAATCCGAGCATGTTTACGGGAGGTAGAGCGCGGACAGACTGCCATCCGGCCAGACAAACAGTATGCGTAAGCACTTTTCAACTTTGTTGGAAAGTGCTAAAAAACGGCTGCATACAGGTAGATCTCAGCTATCCAATGAAAAAAATCATTTAAAATTACTCAAATGTAACCGAGATATCTTTGTAAATTTCTTCCGAAGGATTAGCATTAGCAAACTGTCGTTTTCATTTGAATGAAGTAGCCTCCTAACTATTGAACTTCCAAATAATCAAAGAAGCGACTTATCAGAATAAACCGATATACCAATTTTGAAGTAATTTAAGTATAATTCTTCATGAAAACTGTATCTAAATTAAGGGAGAGAGAATTAACCCCGTTCAACCTCTTGATACTTAACCAATGAACCGCCAAAATTCACCAGGTAAGCACATTATCAGAATGAACCTATAACCAAAATATTAAGCAAATCTGATATTTCTATCAAATGCTCAGACTGATAGCCTGCTCCATCTTTCGATGGAGCGGTCTCACAGCCAATTTCTGTCACATCAGTTAATGATTAAAATCTCATTTGAGACACAAAAATTCACCTATGTGGCACATAAAAAATGTGAAATAGTTAGGTTTCCTTCAGTTAAATAAAGCTCACTTTTCAAATAACCTGTACAGAATTTGAGAGAAGAGAAGTTGGAGGGGGGATCATCGTGATTTTAAGTGCTTCAGCTGGGCATAGTCAATAAAAAATTGAGAATTACTGACCTATAGCATATAATCCAAATAGAAAACTGGTAATACATTGATACATTCTTGGCACTAGAAAACGCATCATATATAATTGGATAAATTGATTACAATTATTAATTTGAATAACAATGATTTTAAATACAAAACTTCATGCATAGTGTACAAATAAAACTACCAATTACTAAAGTTTCCATGAATGTTTAATATTAATTTAGTCAGTAGATTTCAATTAATTTTGAATATGCAATTGCAGTTGGATCAAGAAATCGAGGGGGGGAAGGGGGAGAAAATACAAATTTCAAAACAATACGAAAGTAAAGTAATCGTTAAGTTCTTTATAAAATTAAACCAATTCGACTGCAGTATCTTTGACAGAAATGAAATATGTTGGAAGCAAAATATTTTAAATTAAATTTAAGCTTTATTTTTAAATTCATTATTCCAAATAAAAGAAATATATATTTTGTATTTTAAACATAGTTTAATATTCGCTCATTTGTGATAAATGTGATTTATAAATGTAATGCATATATTTGAAAAGGGACTGCACTTTAAAATTTAGCAAAAAAATATTCGTTTGTCAAATACTATTTATTCCGTCACTATATTTTCAGGTCAAATATTCAAAATATCTTTGTAAATGAAATGCATATTTAAATGGAATTTGCACTCTAAAAATTTATCTAAACATACCATCCCCCCCCCCACTCAAATACACTAAATTCGCCTCTGTATATTCAGGTCAAAGTTTCAGAATGACATTCGACGCCCTCCCCCGAACCTACCTTATTTGCTTCCTTATAATGCATTTCATTCTTTCACTTAATTAGTTTGTCCCAATCCAATATTATTTCAGAAATAGACAAACTCTCACAGACCGCTGCATCTTTCATAGTTCAATTTGAAGCTTCCAGTTTAAGATATCCGCACATTCGGAAACGATTTTTTCTTTCTTTTGTTATTCCACTTTTTTCCACAATGACACTTTAAAAATTTGGAAAAAAAAGTGAAAATTTTAGCAATTACCTATAAATAACTTTTTAAAAATAAAAATAGTCTGAATTAAGTCAAAAATTGGCATTTCTGCAAAACGTGGTAACTCATAAATAAAACAATGTATTGCATAAATAAACAGAATAACTTCCTAGGACTTGGGCCACACACATTTTAATCTCATCTCCGAGATGTGGCAGTAAAGTACTGATAATGAAAAATTCTCAAAATTTGTATGAAGTTTGTCATTTATACCAGTGTAAAACTAATTTATTATCATGAGTGTAGTCTATTTCCTTTAAAGACATTTACAAAAAAAACAGTAAATTTCGTGGCTTTTCATGCATAATTTTGTTTCAGGATGTTTTGCGTATAGTAAAAATCTGAAAAATTTCATTTTTAGAGAAAGCTAACAACTTTTAAACGCAAATATAATAGTTGTAGGTTTAAACGGCGTTAACTCTGATACTATTTTAAATACAGACAAAATTTAAGCAGATTTTGATAGATAAATGATTCAATTTTAATATTATTGCAAAAATGAAAAATCGATATTTTGATAGAAAATTGCATTTTAAAAAGATATTCGGATACCTTAAGTACTGAAAATTTGTTTCGTTTGGAACTCTAGTACTATCACAAGAAACGTTTTAACCCTTAACTGCTGGGACAAAAATTGTGGAATAACTTCTGTGAGAAGTCTGTCAGACCGCTTAATCTAAACATGAATAAAATGTTACATTAGATGTCAGAATACTGTTTATGTACTAAACTTTATGTACAAGACTATTACAGTAGACAAAAAAAGTATTAGAACAGTGTGAATTTTGTAGATTTTTAAGTAATAAAACTATTTAATTGCTATAAAAGATATATATTAAGCAAAGTTTTTACAAAAATATCCCATTTTTGTAACAAACACAGATTAAAAATTAACAAAACTTAAAAAAAAAGTAAAAATAAAATTTGCATTGCAAAATAAGTATTAGAACATCAGATTGCAATGTTGAAACATAGAAAAAATCAGATAGTTGAAGACTGAAATATGAAGTTAATACTTGTTATGCAGTCCTTTTGCTGCAATTATTGCTTCTAATTGTCTCGGCATAGATTCTACTAAATCAATGATTTTTGAGGACATGGTGTTCCATGCGTTTTGCAATGCTTGTTTCAAGCTTGATTTGCTTGTTATTGAGATTTTTTTATTTTTTGATCAAGTAGATGCCACAGATGCTCAATAGGAGTCAAGTCTGGTGATTGTGGTGGAGTTTCTAATCTTCGGGGAATATAATATAAAAGTCACTCTTTGGTTTTATTGGCAGTAAGTTTGGGATCTTGATATTGTTGAAAGAAAAATGTCTTCTCCAACCCTAATTTTCTTGCACTGTCCTTCAAATCATGCCGTAACACATCAATGTATGATAAAGCTATCATTTCCCCATCAATAAACTGGATATTTCCAACTCCATTTTAAGCCATGCACCCCCAGATCATGACATTCCCCCTTCCATGCTTTTCCATCTTCAGTAAATTTTGAGATTCTAAAGCAGCACCTTCTTTTCTCCAAACAGTGAGTACGTGTTTTGTTTTGAAAATTTTGAACTTGCTTTCGTCAGAGAAAATTACACTTTTCCTGAAATGTAATGTTTTGCTTTTTTAATTTTGGCTAATTGTAGACTTTTTTTTCTATTGTTTTCTGGAATAAACGGTTTCTTTCTTGGCCTTCTTCCTTTTATACCAGCCCTATGCAAAACATTTCTCACAGTCTGTGAAGATACAATCTTTCCTGATATTGATTCAATATTTGCGGCCAACATCCTTGCACTTCCAGTTGGATTTTTTTTAGCATCTTTAATCACTTGTCGCCTTTCTCTCACAGTCAGCTCGCTTGGTCTCCCTGATCTTTCTTTGTTATCCACAATACCAGTCTCATTTTTTCTTTTTAAGAATATTATGAATTGCACATGATGACACATTTAACATACTTGGAATTTCCTGCAACGTTTTTCCCACTATGATGCAGAAAAACAATTTGCTCTCTTTTTGCAAGTGGAATCTCTTTTGTTTTGGGTGCCACGACGAAAAACTTGCACGTAAATTCTTTTGAATTGATTATCAACAAATGAACTAAGTACCCTTTGCATGACCTTGACACTTGAAAATAACTTTGAAAATTTAACAAGGTTGAATTACAATTTGCATGTTGGTTTTTAATTTGTTCTAATACTTTTTTTGCGGTGCTAATCTCGTTTTTTTAATTTATAAAAATAACATATTCTGTTTAAATAATTTTTGATTGCTTATTGAATACAGTGTAAAAAATATTATATATAAATTAATTTCACCATTTATTTCATTTTATTACCTAGAAAACTACAATTTTCACATTGTTCTAATACTTTTGTCAACTGTATAAATAAAATTCAGCTATTCAAAGAAGGTCCCTAATTCTTCCAATCGAAATAAAATTTGACCACTATCACTAGTTAAACTAAAAGTTACAATATAAAATGTGAAACTTGAAAAACTCAGCGGTATCAGAGAGCTAACAACAGTGAAGGGTTAAATCACTTTTGCAATTTTCGCAGTTTTAAAATTTAAAAAGGAATAAAACTTAAATTAGGATGACTTCCTAAATTTTAATTCAGGTGAAAAAAGACTGAATTGTTTATACTTTACACTTTATATCTCAAATTATGAATTTAAAAAAAATACCTCTCTGATACTTCCAGTCAACTGGCAACATCTGTCCAGATTTGATCATAAGTTTAAACATTTTCCACTTGCCAAACTTCATGTGCTCTTCATTGTAATTTTCCCCTCTACAAATAAAGCATTTTAAACCAAATTCCGATTTTCGTTACATTTTACATCATGGTGCAAAATTTTGACTAATTTAAATTCTGACTTTGATAAAAAAGAAAAAAAGGAATTTAAAATTAAACTGAAAAATTTAGACTTAATAAACTATAATTAAAAAAAACAAGTTGGAAATTGCACGTGAAGCGTAGCAAATGAGGTGCGTTCGTACTGTAAGTTTTAAAATATTCAGATCTTGCTGATATAGTAGCGTACTTTGGATACAGTATAGTGGTCGAAATCTTTGTGTTCCTGTAAATATGTAGGGAGTAATTTTTATTATACTTCATTAACTTATATCTTATTCATAAAATGTGAAGTAGGTTAATATAATTAAAACATGCCCCAAACAATGTTTCCCCGTATAATATTATTTAGTGGAATACATTTGTGTGGCCCTGTAATTTAATGATAAATATTCTTTGCATCTCAGATTGTACAGAATGTAGATTTTAGTACATATATCATAGATTCATAACAATTATATTATGTTCAAATGAGTGTAACACCATTAAAATGCATTTGAAACATTTTTTCCCATTGATCGTAATGTAACGGAACACTTTTGATTGTCCCTGTAATGGATCTATGCATCCGATTTTCATAACATTTCAAATGACTCGACAAAATTATGTAATAATTAAACGTTTTAAATTTCAAACGATTAAAATGCATTTGAAACTTTTTTTCCCATTGATTGTAATGTAACGGAATACTTTTGATTGTCCCTGTAACTGATCTATTCATCCGATTTTCATAAAATTTGAAATGACTCGACAAAATTATGTAATAATTATATATTTTAAATTTCAAACGATTCGGTTGGATAGTTTTTGCGTTGTTATATGCGGGCGGACAGACAGACGGACGAACTGAGCTACAGCAATAAGTGCTACGTATTTACATAATTACGAACGCACCTAAATAGAGAGATAATTGTTACTCTGTTGACCAGAGTGCAGAGCCGTAGCTAGAAGTGAACAATAGGGGGGGGGGGGCGCATTTTTTTTTCTCTCTCTCCGGCGCAAAAAGATAAATAAGTGCATATTCACATCGTAGGTACTATGTTTCCTATTAAACTTTTGTAATAACTTCATTTTGTGCTAAGAAAAGAATATTATGAAAATTTTGAATGTATAACTGGTGCAAAATTAAACATCCTGTTAGCTTCCCGTGTACAAACAGGATGAGGGAGTGTTGAAACACATATTTTAGATACAATTTAGTAATTCGGCAAAACTGTGAAAGGACCTCAAAATTAAATTATATTTTTGAACAGAATCTCATTTGAATTTTCGGAACAGAAATTCATTGAGTGATCTTGGAATCTTTTCCAGGGAAGGGCTCAAAATATTTTAAGGGGGCTGAGCCGCCCATAGTGCCCCCTTAGCTACGGCCCTGCCAGAGTGTCCTAAGAGTAACAAAAATTTAAATGAATATATAGAAAAGTAAAGTATTTTTTGTAACGAATTAGACATATTACGTTAGTGGAATACAATGGTATTTAACTGGTTAGATCCATTTTTACTTTCTTCTGTCTTCAATAGAAGAAAGTATTGTAATCGAAATTTTTTTCGACTTCCGGTTTTCGACGGATTTACACGTTTTAGGGGTCAGAGATTCCAAAAAACATGTTTTTACAAAATGTCTGTCTGTCCGTGTGTCTGTGTGTGTGTGTGTGTGTATGTGTGTGTGTGTCTGTGTGTCTGTATGTCGCCATTCTACCTTCAAAAAGTGTATGAAGTTATGCATAGAATTGAACCAAATTTTTTGTGAATGTTTTTGGCTGTGGCAAGCAGGTCCTTCTTCAGTTTTGAAATATTCCACCGGAAGGGGGCGCTGCAATCGCGATTTTTGTGCCGTTTTCAATATTGTACCGACCAAAAGTATATGAAGTTATGCATCGAATTTAACCAATTTTTTTGTGTAAGTGTATGACTATGGCTAGTTGGTCCCCTCTGAATTTGAAAAAAATCGGCCGGAAGGGGGCGCTGTAATCGCCATTTTTGTGCCATTTTCTATATTGTACCGACCAAAAGTATATGAAGTTATGCATCGAATTGAACCAATTTTTTTGTGTATATGTATGACTATGGCTAGTTGGTCCTCCCTGAATTTGAAAAAAATCCGTTGGAAGGGGGAGCTGCAATCGCGATTTTTGTGCCATTTTCAATATTGTACCGACCAAAAGTACATGAAGTTATGCATCGAATTGAACGAAATTTTTTGTGTAAAAGTATGGCTATGGCTAGTTAGATCGCCCTGAATCTGAAAAAAATTCGCCGGAAGGGGGCGCTGCAATAGCGAATTTTATGCCATTTTCAATACTGCACCGCATAAAAATGTATGAAGTTAGTTCTAGAACTGAACTAATTTTTTTGTATATGATTATTTTTTGGTAAGGCAAGTAGGTCCTCCCTGAATTTGAAAAAAAAACTGCCTATCATTCTATTGTCCATCGACTCGTGCTGAGACGGAAATTCATTTTTACTCCGATTAATTGGTTGAAGCAGAAATTTAAGATGAAAATCAAAGTTGGTATGGCATTGAATTAAAATTATTAAAGCATTAAAATGAGTAACTATTTTTTTTAAATATTTAATTGTACGTATGAGATAGAAGAAAGTTTTGGGATTGGCACATCCAACTAGTTTTTTATACTTTGTTATAAAATAATTGGTAATATTTATGAAAATGGTCTAATTGTCAAAATAACGAATGGACGTTCTCACATATTAAGAAAGATTTTAATCAAAGTTCTAAAGTATAAATTTTAATTTTTAAAAATACGATTTTTATGAAAATTATTCTTGCGTGTATTGCGCGCATGAATTTTCTCATTTAATGACTAAAAAAACATTTAAAAAACTGGAAAAAGAGATTTTTTTTAAATAGTTGCGAATTTTAAACTTTTTTTTTTTGGGGGGGGGGGGGAGTCCACTTTTTATCTATACGTGTAATACATTCAGCGAAAATTTTGTAAAATTCAGTACAACCATTTTACAAAAATTTTACACGCAATGATAAAAAAAATGTTGCTTTGAGATATTGACTCCAGATTTAAAGATTAAACCATTTCTTTGATTACATAGAATTAGCTTTAAGTGCCTAAAATACAACTTCTCTTCCACTACGTTTTTTTTTAATGTTGTTTGATTTTAAAATATTCTTAAAAGGACCATATTTAATTAGAGAATTAAAAAAAACATGAATTTTTGGATGCTTTATAAAAAGATAAGATTCCCTTAATGTCCGACAAATTTATAAAATTTGTAAGTAATTAAAATTGCAGTTTAGGTAAGGAAATTTTTTATTGTTAACTAATATTGAGGTATCATTCAGTAATCGTGTGTCTTCTAGTTTTGATCAATCGGTAAGATTCAGAAAAAATAAAGCATAGAATACAAGCAGTATATACTTGAGAATTTATTCAACTCGCAATCTCAGTAATGTGAAAATAGCATCTTTATACAAAAAAAGATTAATAAAACACTTTGTTACTAATGTCCAGTACTAGACGGAAACGAAAATACAAAATATTAGTCGAGCAAGCCAATTTCACGACAGTAGTTAACCTTTAACCACTGTGACAGAAATTATAACTATTATGGAGATAACTGCCAGACCGCTATGTTGAAAGATGAATGAAAGCAGCAATGATCGTATAACTTAAGAGCCCACACTAGTGACTTAAAAAGACCCAGATGATAATGTTAAGTCTATGGGGGCGCTCTTTTCAAATATCTCGCTCAAATTTGAATATTTATAAACGAATTTTTTCCATAGGATAGTAGAGACGATCAACAACCGGGCTAGTTTTTACTTTCTCAATTTTGGTTTCAGATAAAAAAAAAAAATAAATAAAAAAAAAACTTTAGAAACAGGTTAGAACCAGTTCTGAAATTGAAACTATTATAAAAAAATATATAACCAAAATCGAAAAAGTAAGAACTCCGAAAAGTAAGATCGTCCTCACCTATCCTATGCAAAAGAAAAAAAAATTTAAAAATATTTAAATTTGAGAGAGATTTCAAAAGAACGTCCCCGTAGACTTAACAATATCATCAGGGTCTTTTTCAATCAGTATGGGCTCTTAATACTTTTTGTACAGGGTCATTATAATTAAGCTTTAACTGATGCGATAGAAATTATCAAAACGTCTGTGAGACCATTCCATCGAAACATGGGGGGAGGGGAGGAGGAAAGGAGCGATTAATTGATAGGATGGTGTTTTTGTACTGTTTTTTGTACAGGGATGTTTTAATTAAAATTCATCGATTCAAAACTCTTTGGTGACAGTACGAAAGTTCCAAATTATGCAAAATTTTGGTAGTGTTTGTAGTTAAACTGTAAAGAAAATTATAGGTTAAATAAACAAAAAATGCAGCTGTCTGAAGTGAAAAACATCAGTTGAAGGTTAAAATTCACCTCAAAAGTATCTGAAGATATTACTTAAGAGAACAAAATTTCAGTAGCGTTTGTAGTATGTAGTAAAATCGAAATTACAAGTTAAACTATAAAAATTGTAAAACTGTCTATGAGATCGCTATCACCAATTTAGGGGCTATAGGACAAATTAGCACAGGCTAATCAGTGGCGTAGCAAGCGAGGGGCAGAGTGTCTCCCTACGGGATGATACCCAATCTCTTTTTGAAAATCTATATAATCTTATAAAATTATCTTATTTTACTTTTTCGATTTTCGTTATATATTTTTCATATTACGATAGTTTCAGTTTCAGAACCGGTTTAAACCGGTTTCGAAAGTTAAAGTAATTTTTTAAAGAAAATCTGAAACAAAAATTGAAAAAGTAAAAACTAGCCCGGTTGTGGATTGCCCTCAGCTATCTTGTGCAAAAAAATCATGCAAAAATATTAAAATTTGAGCGAGATATTAGAAAAGAACGCTCCCATAGACTTTACATGGTCATCCGGGTCTTTTTGCGTAATTTTTCTGTGACTATTGTGGGCTCTTAAGTGATAAGCCGCTCCTGTTTTTTTTAGGGGGGAGGGGGCAGGAAGACAAAAGGTAAATAAGGAATGGTACGGCCATTTGTTGTAATAACATAGAATTGTGACTGAAAAAATATAACGGATGGAGTGGAGGGGCTGACACCCTGGTTAGTGGGTATTTATGTCCACCTTCGGTGTTACCCATTTTAGCTACGCCACTGCTTTTAATGTTTAGTTTCTCTCATACCTACTCTACACGTGGAGCTTATACTTTACACAAAGGAAAATATAGAATTTCATAATACGTGGGCTTACTCTAATAAACGACATTTAGCTGTGAATAATGATATTAAACTACACACTGTTTCTTCTTAATTCGAAAATTTCGTCAAGAATATAAAATACAGTGAGGCGCAGCTAAAAAAATATTTATGCAAAACATCAGTGATGTTTGAGATTTCATGTTTACATATTAATGCAAAATGTATTCTTTGTATAAGGTTATTTTTAAGAGAGAAATCAGTCGTAGCATCCCGATTTATTGGGGTCATACTTTCCTGCTCTAAAATATTCCTTTTCCCGAAGTTTCGGTTAAAATTTTATAAAAAAATTTTTGAAAAAAAGCCATACTAAATATTATTTAAGTAGGATATTGTACTCATTTGGACTTAAAATTTAAGCACTTTAAGATACATTTTTGGCACAATAAAGGACTCAATTGAAAAAAAATGATTCTATCAGAAAATTGTTCGATTTCCCTGGCAAAATCCAAAAAATTTACATTTAAAAACGCATCCTCTCCTATGATGAACATTTTGAGCTAATTCTTTAAAAAAATATTCGTAGTAGTGTGCTATAGAATTTTAAGTATCTGATTTATCACAAGTTATTGTTTGGGAGAAACAAAAATGTGCAAATGCGTGTCGAATTCCAGTATAAGCTAGTTTCACATATTAAGTTCACATTTTAACGTGTAAACGCAAAAAATTCTTGTAAATCAGATACTTAGTTTTATCAGATAGACCAAAATGAACACCCCTCCCCCCCAAAAAAAAATAAGTAAATAAATAAAAGAATTGCCTATGAACATGCGTATTCTTCGAAAAAACACAAATTAAGAAAAATCACTTTTAAGTGATGTGTTGACATGATGATTGTGTGATGATTGTAGCATTTAAAGAGACTGAGATGTAATAAAATCGTTTTAAGCTGTATAATACTCGGATCTTTACAAATGTTATCAGAAACTTTATCTACTAGGAATAATAAAGTGCAATTTAAACAAGAAATTAGAAATCTATATTTTCCGAATTATGTTTACCGAATTCTCTTAACACTATCATTAATTATAAATCCAGGGACGAGACTAACGGGGCGTGAGAGACATGTGCCCCCGAGGGCTAAAATAAAAGGTCACCGAACGAAGATTTACAGTTGTCAATAAAAGTATTTGTACACTCTAAAATTTTTAATTTTTAACTAAATAAAAACAGATATTTTGTCAAAAATAGTTTTAATACAGTCTGTTTACCGCGCGTTTTAAATTACACAACAGAAAATTTCCATAAAGATGTAAAATAATTTTCTAATAGGAAAAGTTTAAAAATTTCTTGCAAAAAAAGTATTTGTACATTTCTCCATCCTCATATGTACTGTGTTTTATAGTGTTTATGGTTCAAAGGACTACTTTTACAGAAGCTGTTAATAATTTTTAACTTCATATTATAATTTGTCTGACATTTAATCTAATTTGCTCTTGAAATAATTGAGTATAGAACCTAATACTAGAGAGGCACCTCTAGATATATGAAATCCTATGATTCAGCATAATAAAAATTTTAATTCGCAACAAGAATTTGTAAAAGCTATTAAATTACCATCTACAACTATTGGATGTATAGTGGGAAACTATGAATAAATTAAAAGCATCGAAATTCAATGAAAACCAGGACTTCTTAGCAAACTAACAATGAGGGAAAAAGGGAGTGTTGTTAAAAAAGCTTTAAAAAATCCTATGTGTTCGGTTCAAAAATTTGCTGGAGACCTTGCGACATCTTCTCGCATCAGAGTAATACCTCAAACAATAAAAAATATTCTTCTCAATGCAGATTTAAAAGGAAGAACCTCAAGGAAAAATCCATTCATCAGCGAAACAAATAGGCGAAAACGCATAGTATTCGTTTTCGCATACAGAAGTAAATCATTGCATTTTTGGAAAACAATTTTTTCTGATGGGGGAAAATTCGGAATTTTCTTACCATCAAGCATTCGAAAAAATTTACGTAAAAATAAAACTGTTCTAGATCCAAAACTTATACTTCAAACTATCAAGCATGTTGGGGGGGATATTATACTTTTGGGGTGTATAGCTTCTAATGGAGCAGGACATTTAAAATTTATTGACAATGGAAGGACAGATTTAACATACATTGATGTGTCGCGCCATAATTTATTAAACTGTGCGAAGAAATTATGCATAGAGGAAGCTTTTCACTTTCTGCAGGATAACGACCAAAGCATACTGCTGTGATCACCAGCACATGCTTACGACAATACTCGAAGACGACTGGTAACTCCTCTAAAATCTCTAGACTTGAATCCAATAGAAAATTTGCAGATGCTATTGGATGCAAAAATCCGAAAAAAAATATGTATTAGTAAAAAACAGTTTTAAAGAAGCTCTTATTGTGTCATGGAATAACATTAACCAGACCGATACAAAAAAGTTGGTGGAATCTATGCCACACCATCTAGAAGTAGTCATAAACGCTAAATGAATTCGCACAAAATATTAATTTGTATCATTTTACTAAATTTTCATTAATTATATTACATTATTATAGTGTACAAATACTTTTTTTGCATTATATTTTTGTATATTTGTTTATTATAATGTAAAAAATCGATTCGTTTAATTTTGTTTTTGCTTCTGTAATATTAAAATGCATTAAATTAATGTATTACAGTATTTTTTGCTTAAATCTTTTGTTTAATTTCATTATAATTTAAAAAAATGAAGTGTACAAATGCTGTTTTTGCCAACTGTATGTCGATTTTTCTCAAGTGCATGTTAAACACAGTATTGTTAAAATCTTCCTGTAAAGGTTAAGCCAAAGCATGATATGGCATAAAAATCCTGTATAAAGCTTTTTGTCTATTCCATTAAAATTTTTTAATGAATCTATACGACAACGTAGATTACATAGTTCAGTACTATGCATTTTAAACAAAGTCGGCTTTTAGAAAATTAGCAAAATTCTCTTTGTAAAATGTACTTTGCTGAAGAGGGGGGACCTTAAGGGTGTTAATATAAAACTTTGTGACATAAGTTTTAATTGATTTTTGTTAGGAAATTCATTAAACTAGTAGGTGTTATTCAGAAAGTAATCGCACTCATTTTTCTGTTTTTGTGCAAAAACAATAGATATTTGAGAACAAGCCGTGAAAAATGTTTTGAAGAGCACCAGACAACGAAAGGTAGAAAATCGCATAATCAAGTGGTCAAAATAGCTTATAACTAGCTAAGTAAGCTAATTATCATAAAAAGGAAAACCGAGTTTGATTCGAAAGTGTTTACATCAGCTAGACCGCCCAATTTTATATCTTTCCATTAAAAAATGAATTTGCGTATCAAAACGTTTTGCGCTTATTGAGCAGAAAGACCATCCTTAAAGAAGAAAACTTTTACAGGGGCAAAGTAAAAACATAAAGAATTCAAACAATTCAGTTCTGAAAAAAGGAATTTATGTATCCATTTGGGTACCTCTGGTACTGAAGAGGTTAATTTTTTAAGGGGTGGAGAGGGGAGAGATTCTACTGAATAAAATTAAACCCTTTTTCCTAGAGTGAACGCAATTCGCTGTTTTCGATCCATTAGCCTTTTAATCGTTATAGTGGGTTTTCTAATTACATCCCGTGTGCAATTTTATGATTAAGTATCGTGAGTGGTCTCATTTTTTCCCCTTATGTATTGTAGATTAAGAAAAGCGATGGTGAACATTCCGGACCCGTGACTGGGGAGGGGGAAAGGAAAAGAAACGGTCGAAAGGGCCAAGAAAAAAAATTCAATTTCACAATAAAAGAAAAAAAAATGCGTAAATATTAATGTTTAAAACTTTTATAAAATGAGAAAAACATCTGTGGACATCCGGGACCCGCGACCGGGGAGGGAATAGAGTTGAAAAAGGCAAGAAAAAAATTATATTTCACAATAAAAAAGAAAAAAATATGCATAAATACTAATGTTTTAAACTTTTATAGAATGAAAAACATTTGTGGACATCCGGAACCCCCGACTAGGGAGGGAGAAGGGAGGGGAGGGCAAAAGTTCGAAAAGGTCAAGAAAAAAAAAAATTCAATTTCACAATAAAAAAAGCATAAATATTAATGTTTAAAACTTTTATAGAATGAGAAAAACATTTGTGGACATCTGGGGAACCGCAACTGGGGAGGAGGAGGGCAAGGAAAAGTGTTGAAAGGGACAAAAATATATTTCACAAGAAGAAAAATATGTATAAATACCATTTTTTTAACCTTTTATAGAATGAGAAAAACGTTTGTGGACATCCAGGACCCGCAATTGGCGTGAGGAAGGGGAGGGAAAATGGTCGAAAGGGACAAGAAAAAAATTCAAATTCACAATAAAAAAGAAAAAAATGTGCATAAATATTAATGTTTAAAACTTTTGCAGAATGAGAAAAACATTTTAGGACATCCGGGAACCGCAACTGGGGAGGGGAAAGAGTTAAAAAGGACAAGAAAAAAATTATATTTCACAATAAAAAAGAAAAAAATGTATAAATATTAATGTTTTAAACTTTTATAGAATGAGAAAAACATTTGTGGACATCGGGAATCCGCGACTGGGGAGGGAAGGGGAGAAACGGCCAAGAAAAAAATTTCCATTTCACAATGAAAAAGAAAGTATGCATAAATATTAATGTTTGAAACTTTTATAGACTGAGAAAAACATTTGTGGACATCTGAGATCTGCGACTTAGGAGGGGGAGGGGAGGAGTAAGAAAAAAATCCATCTCACAATAAAGACGACAAAAATATGTATAAATATTAAAGTTTAAAACTTTTATAGAATGAGAAAAACATTTGTGGCCATCGTTGATCTGCGACTGGAGATGGAAAGTGAGGGGGAGATTTGAAACGGGCAAGAAAAAAAAAATCCCATTTCACAGTGAAAAAGAAAAAATATGCACAAATATTAATGTTTTAAACTTTTATAGAATGAGAAAAACATTTGCACATCCGGGACTCAAGACTGGGGAAAGAGAGAGAAAATGATTAAATGGGTCAAGGAAAAAAAATTATTTAAAATATTACATACACACATATACAGGAATATTAATGTTTTAAACTTTTATGGAATGAGAAAAGCATTTGTGAAAGTTTGATGAATAGAATGGGAGGGGAAAGTGTTGAAAGGGGCAATAAAATAATTACATTTAAAAATAATTATGTATAATTATTAATATTTAAATCTTATTGAATGAGAAAAGCAATGATGGACATCCGCGACTCAAGAATGGAGAAAGGGAGTGGAGGGGAATGATCGTGGAAGTGCTGTTAACTCTATATTCTTTGCTGCTGTTTCCGATATTTTCTTTAAAATTTATTTCGGAACGCGAACGGCAAAAAACGACAAGATGATTAAAGAACTTTTCATCGTCCTTTTTCCATAACACATTCTGCATTTGCAACTTTTACTTTGCAACAACAGAACTTTGCAAGTTTACCATTGTTTTACACAATTTTAATTTTCTTTGTGAAATCCTATAAATTCTTTGTTCTATTAATAATACGTTCATTAAAAAAATTTTTAGTATTCTTGTAAACCAAAGTATAGCATTCTCGAAGCATTAATATTTATGTAAATGTATTTTTTCAAATGGAATTTTTCTGACCCCTTTACCCCCTCTACATTTGTGGGTTCCGGATGTCAACAATTTCTTTTCTCATTCTATAAAAAAAATTAAACACTAATATTTATATACATATTTTTTAAACTGATTTTTTTCCATGCCGCTTTCAAAACTTTCCCTCTCCCCTTCCCTCCTTTCCCACTCCCTAATCGCAAGTCCTGAATGTCCACTAATGCTTTTCTCATTCTATAAAAGTTTTAAACAGTAATAACAGTTTAAACAGTAAAACAGTTTTAAACAGTATGTATATTTACTTATTTTTTGAAATAGAAAAAATTTTCCCTTGTCCATTTCATCCCTGTTATTCCCATTCCCCGCCCCAGTTGCGGGTGCCGGATATCCACAAATGTTTTTCTCATTCTATAAAAGTTTTAAAAACATTATTTATGCATATTTTTTTATTGTGAAATTGAAAATTTTTTCTTGCCCCTTTCGACCCTTTCCCCTCCCCTCCTCCACCTAGTCGCGGATCCCGGATGTCCACCACCGCTTTTCTTAGTCTACAATACATAAGGAAAAAAAATGAAACCACTCACAATACTTAATCATAAAATTGCACATGGGCCTATGAAAAGCTGTAATTAGAAAACCCACTATTATGACAGAATACAATGTAGAAAAACCGTAATTCAGAGATATGAATTCACACCGGAAAATTTCAAGAGTAATAAATTTTGATTTTTTTAAAATATTGAATGTTATTAAATCAAATATTGCTATTTTAAATTTCTGGTGTAAATCTATAACATCAAAATTAAAAAATCAATCCATTAGGATGCCACTCGAGTATAAAATCACGGATGACATGTTAATTCTACGAAAACAATTTCAAATATCTTGCTCAAATTTTAATATTTTCGCTTTTTTTTGGGGGGGGGGGGGGGATAGGATAGGTGAGGACTATCTACAACCGGGCTAGCTGTTATCTTTTTTGATTTTGGTTATATTGTTTTATTTTATGATAGTTTCAATTTCGAAACCGGTTCTGAAATTTAAGCTTTCATAATATAAAAAAATATATATAACCAAAATCGAAAAGGTAAGAGCTAGCCTGGTTGTAGATAGTCTACAACATTCCTATCGAAAAAAATAAAGTCAAAATATTAAAATTTGAGCAAGATATTTGAAAGTAACGCTCTCGTAGACTTAACATTATCATCCGGGTCTATTTGAATGACTAGTATGAGCTCTTAAACTGGGAAAAGTGGAGGTAGTATATGTATGTTTACATGGGCACTACAAGGATAACAATTACGTTTCCAGTCAGAACAATGGAGCTTCAACCCTTTATCGACGGTACTTAGAAGTACCATTAAAATAACTTATTATAAAATTCTTTTAATACGTCAGTTACTTGTAATACTGTTTAGAATGAGTAAGATACATTATTTTGTTTCAAAGGAATTATTGGCTACACAAAACAAATATTTTTAAAGGGATGACTTCTTTTGCCTTTGTATCTTTTTAGATTTCTTAGTGCTGAGGGAGGTGAATGGGAATTTTTCAATAATTCTATATTTATTTTGAAAGAACATTCTATTTGAACATTTTATAATTCTACAAGATTAAAAAAAAACAATTTAAAATAAAAGTTGAGTGGGATTATAAATATTGCACAAAATTCCGGTAAATTCTAATTTAATTAATCCTTCAAAAATTAAGTGATTATGTAAATCTCTTAATTTAGTTTAAACAATTTACGTAAAATGCTTTAGAATATAAAATTTTCATGACATCGTAATTCGGTAGATAAAGGGTTAAATACATTAGATACATTTTAAAGAATTTAAGATAAAAATATAAAAACTCGCTATGTTAATTAAATCCTATTTGAAGCAAATACATAATATATACTTAAAATATCAATAGCCTCATGATATTTTTAATCAACATATATTCAGTGATCTATGAGCCATTAAAATTGTTCTTTTTATAATTAAGTATTTTAAATTAACATCTCAGTTTATTCTTTAAAAATACAATGATGTAATTTTACGTCTCAATTTTAAAAACTTTTCAAATACATTTTACAACAATATTCTCCATTTTTTAGTCACATTTTAAATATTTAATAGTAAATCAAACCCTACTTCATATATCCTTTATGAAATATTTAATTTTACACGAAACTTTTTTTTTTCAAAAAATAAGGAATTAGAGCACATAAAATTTACAGCAATAGGGAGTAATAGAGGAAGTTTAAATGCTGTAAAGTACCGAAAGTAAACCCCTCCCCCTTTAGAAGATAGGAAATTCTAATAGTTTTGAGGAGGCTTTATACGGGCCCATCGGGGCCTGAGCCCACCCAATAATTTTAAATCTTAAGATACCCAATTTCCATTGTTCTATTTGGTTATTTCATTATCCCCCCCTCCTTATAACAAAATTTATTTTGTCAATGACCATGTGCTTTAATTCTTTCACTGACATCCACAAATCCCAAAATAGCTGAAATGTCCATATTTAACTTTCAGCTATTTCAATTTGTAGTTATGTTCATGATGTGATGACATTTCAATAAATATTAGTTTTCTTATAATGAAAAACGCATGAAAATATAAAATAAGATCGCAACTTTATTAAAATATGATAGCTTGACTTAAAATTCTCATCTTTCACCTTCTGACCACCCTTTAAAGAATAACAAACTGGTCGTACCAATTTATCAAAATATTTTCAAGCCCTCCCAATATATTTATCCAACCCAATATTTTTCAAAAGTTGGCGCCACTGGGCTTGTAAATAAAATTTTACTTAGGAGAGAATGATTCGAATTGTGGGGAAGGGGTATTGTATTTAGAAATTTATGATGTTTCACATTTATACAATTTGCAAAATAAAGACTGATCAAATTTCCATTTTTTTTTTGGACTTTGAAATTCCCTTCCACAGAAATAGTTTTCCTTAATAAAAATAAAATGAAACAAATTTACATAAAATTTAAATATGAAAGAAATGCAGAGGCCTCTAAGAATTTTTATTGGTGGGGGGAGAGAACCTTTAACTGACAAGTGGAAATTCAGGATTTGCCAACTTGGTGATGAACATAAATAGTTCTCGTCGTTTGTCAACTAGTTTTATAATTTAACTAAGTTATCACAATTAGAAAATGTAATAGTTTATTTGTAAAAGCTTAATATTATTGCCCCACCAGTGGCCGAGAGGTTTGGACCTCTCAACTGGTAGACGGCAGGTGCTGGGTTCGAACCCAATCGCGGCCGTCGGCCTAACCGTTCGGAGTTTTCGTGGTTTTCTTCGAGCCTTGCGTAAATACGGGTTAGGTTCCCTTAGAAAGACCCCCCACGAAGGGCACACCCCCCTGGGCCTATATCCCAAGCGTAGATAATCGGCAGTCAAAAATACACTAACACTACACTTAATATTATTACTAATTGTATTTAATTTTCCTCAAATCCATCAGAAATAGAAGGGATATTAGTTTTTTATTAAAGTTTTGAACTAATTTAACAGTTCAGTTTGTAAATTTGCCAACTAACAGCATGTGAAAATGTTTGAGGGGGAGGCTTCCCCCTGTCCTCCCCTTAGCGAGGCCCCTGGGTGGGGAATGGATATTGTATTTAGAAATTATGTTTTACTTTTATTAGGGATGCACCGAATAGTGGTTTTGGCCGAATACCGAATATTCGGCCGACAGGTGAACCGAATACCGAATGTTCGGCTAGCCGAATAGTAATTGTTGGGCCGAATACCGAATATTCGGCCAGACGAATAGTTGACTATTCGGCCGAATACCAAATATTTGGCTTTCCAAATACTTTTTGTGTTTCAAAGTCTAAAAGTATTAAAATGTTACTTTTTAAAACAATTTTACATAATATTTATTAAAAGAAACTTACATTTTAATAAACAAGAAAGATTTTTATAAGAACTTTTAGTATTGAAAAAAATCTGCCGTGAGTTATTTAAAAAGCACAATTATTAGTCTTTAAATTAATAAACTTTCAAATTTCTTGGTTTCTTCTACGAATTAAAACAAACATACATTTTAAAATAAAAGAGAAATAATGAAAAAATGGTCGAAGAAAAATTTTACAGTCTCATAATTGTCTTTTATAAATAACTCCAAGCAGATTTTTTTTAGTATAAAGTACAAATACTTTCAACTTAATTCTGAATAAAGGAATGTGTAGCTCATAGATCTTTACTTATGAATGGGATATTTTCCACCCTTCTCATATCATATTTTACAGAAATCAAAGCAGTTGAAAATATAGTTGTGGGTTGAAAATATAGCTATGCTATCTTATTTATTGTTAATGCAGCAAACGAAAACACAAGTTAGATCTAGAGTGAGATGAAATACAATGTACTTATGACTCAATAAGTTAATTATAATTATGGTTTCATGAACAAAAATTGTCTGCCTTGATAGCTATTTACTAATTTCAAAAGTTTTTCTTACTAAAGGATTTTTATTTGGAAAAGCAAGAAAAAGATTATTTACTAAACAAAATTTAGGAACTTGCATCTCCATATTATTTATTCCTAAGGAGAATCCTAATAAATCGCCATTTTAATTCCTCTCATAGTTAATTTTCATAAGTTATGTTTTACAAACAGCAAATAATGTAAACACATTCTACTTTATTTAAATATAATTTTATTTCTAATTAATTTTAAATATATTTATAAATGGACAGTTAAAAGTAGAAATTGTGAAAAGTTTTTAAAAATGTGCTTTAAAAGGTTTTATTAAGTATTGGATTCAGCCGAATACTTTGGTATTCGGCAGGCCGAATAGTTTCATATTCGGCCTAACCGAATATTCGGTAACATGGCCGAATATCGAATAGACACTGAATATTCGGTGCATCGCTAACATTTATACAATTTGCCAAATAAAATCTGATCAAATTTGCCATTTTTTTCGGTTTTGAAATTTCCTTCACCAGAATTAGTTTCCATTGATAAAAAATAATGAAACACATTTACATAAAATTTAGATATGAAAGAAATGTGCAAAAATTACAAAAAGTAAACTTATTATAAATACATATATTCAAGGAAAACATAAACAGCATAATATAGAGAACACATGTCATTATAATACAATAATGTGTGAAAAGGCAAGATAAAAATAAATTGCATAAGATATATTTATTTGGGAGATATGGGGTGGAAATTTACTTACCCCCTGAAAAAAAGGGGGGGATTAAACGCGTCTGAAAATAAAACGAGGAGGGAGGGTTTATAAATAACATTTTCAAAAAAGGAAAAAATTCACATGAGAGGGGGCTTATATTTCGAGGCGGGGGGGGGTAACTTTCGGTTTCGCGATATTTGTTAAGGCATATTTCCGTGACATTTTTACTCTTTAAGAGTTCTCAACTACTCTGTTCAACAACAAGCGCAAAACGTTTTAACACATTTACAAATTCATTTTTTAACAGAAAGCTATGAAATTCGAAGACCCGACTACGGAAGCAATTTCGAATCCAAATTACTTTTCCATTTTATGATAATTAAATTACCTATCCAGTTCTAAGCTATTTCGATCAGGTGATCACACCTTTTTCTTTTCGACCGGTTTTTCTGCTTTCTTCGGGAAATGTGTTCAAAAACGTCAATTTAAGATAAAAGATCTATTGCATTTGTAAAAAACAGAAAACTGCGTGCAATTAGACATTTTCTGAATAACAACTGCTAGTTTCATGCATTTCCGAAAAAAAGTAAATTCAAACTTATGTCACAAAGTTGCTCTTTTGGATTTAAGAACACCCTTAACTGCTGTGATAAAAATTGTCTGATAAATACTGTCAAGCAGTCTCTGAAACCGCATGATCGAACGATTAGTAAGAGATTCGATCAACTCATTTGAAACTATCCTGTACATAAACTATGTGCAGAATCATTAATCAAAATCCATCTATTTGAAGTCTAGTGAGAGTAACTAGGTTCAAACGACACAAAATTTCAGTAGTATTTATCTTTAAACTGATTAATTTTAAGTTAAACTGTCAAAATTGAAAACAGCATCGGCCTGCGAGATCTTTGATAGTAGTTAAAGGACAATACGAATAAAGTTTATGGAATATTTAACTATTTTTATATTTAAATAAAGAATTGCTAGAAGGATAAAAATACTTTAACTGCTTTGACAAAATTATCAAATAGCTAGTATGAGCTGTCTGCGAGACCATTTAAATCAATAGATATTATAAAATACTGCTTAACTTCTAAAATACTATGCCTATGCTTAAGTTTATACACAGAACTATTATATATACTTAAAATTCAGTTATTCAGAAATAGTATAGCGATTGTAATAGAATAAAAACAAAACAATTTAACCAGTATTTATTGTTAAACTGAAAATCTGAAAAAGCAACGGTCTGTGAGATCGATAACAGCAGTTATGGGTTAAGTAGTTCTTTAATAGAGTATTTCCCGTAAGAATGTATAGAACTGTATAATCTAACAACATTTCCATATCAAAATATAACAAATCATATCAAAATAACTCACATATATTCAAAAAAGGAAAAAAATAAGCTGCAGTTGAAATAAAAATAGCATGGATAAAAATTTGTAAAAGAAAAGTGCTTACCAAATCAGGTTAGTAATAAAACGAATAAAACTAAATCTCATCAATTAGTAGATAAATATCGCAAATACAAAATACTGCAGAGAAGAGATTTATAGATCTCAAAAGGCGCAAGCTTGCTACTCGAGGTCGCCGTAAATTTCTGTTGCTGTGAAATATATAACTTCGTAAGATGACATATTTTCTCTAGAACTTTTCCTGATTGGTTTATATTTCCCCCTCCGATGTTTAAAACAAAACTGCTACCATCTATCGATGCGAGATGAAATTAAATTAATAAAGTCTGAATTTGAAAATTCAACTTTATCTCAAAGTTTTATTTAACCGTGTTGTATAATAAAGTACTTTTTAATACGTTCTTTTTAATAATGTATATAGTATATTAATCATGAAAAATATTGCTACATAGCAGAAACCTGACTAGAATAAAACGAAAATAACTTCAAATTATAAAATTTTATAATTTTAAAGAAATTTCTAAATGTTTTACAACATTCCAAATAGAGTGACCTTAGACCTTATTCAGGTTCAGATATAAAAGGTTCATTCCACGTAATTAAGACTTATTTTCAACAATATTGAGTTTTTGTCATACTTTGTATTATGGGAAAACTACATGGGGAAAAATTAAAATCAGAAAAATTTCTATCGTAAAAATATTTTTATAGAGTTTCGAAATCTGATTTTGGCTTTTTCAACAAAAATCAAGAATAAAATGTGTGCGGATTGAAGTATAGTATATATATACACATATAAATGCAACAAATTATACTCTCGAAGCTGACAGACGGGAGGTGCCAGGTTCGAACCCAATTGCGCTCGTCGATTTAACTATTCAGAGTTTTCCGCGATTTTCTTAGAAATTTTGATAACCTTGCGTAAATACGAGTAAGGTTTCCTTAGAAAGAACCCCCCAAGAGGGGCTCTCCCCCTAGGGTTTATATCCCTCGTGCAGATAATGCGCTGTCATAAATTACACAAAGTATTTTAAAAAATATAAAAAATACAATTTAGTTTTCTTCGTTTAGTTAGAGAAAAAAAATCTTTGAATTCAATATATTTTTTTCATACAAAAAATTAACAAATACGAGAGCTTCTTTAACAGTTTTGATTTCTGTAATAGGACATAGAATTGGAGATCGACCGAAAATTCAGTTTCATTTTCCGCATAAAATCTGGTTTTCATTGGCAATTCTGACGGGCAAAAACCCAACCGAAACTATTTGCATTCCAAAAATCAGATTTCTTCCTTCAGAAATTTTCAACATTACACATCGATTTGAAATGTATCGGCAGAAATCACACTATTGCTATAAGCTTTATTGTTTATAATTATCAATCATGTTTGACTCAAGACTTGAGTACAAATTATAAATCTAGAAATAAATATATGACAACTTGGAAGATGCTTTTCACGGGCTCATTAAAAGCTGCAAATTTAAAAACGGAAGAAAATTTAGTTTAAAACCGCAGAAGCGTTTTGGGTTTTCTTTGAGAAAGTTCTAGTACATCAGATGGTCATTTACAAAAATGATTATAAAAGATAAATCGACACATAACATTTTAATTCGATGAAATTCATGCAATCAGAAAATTATTTTGTGTCCCTGACGAATTAATTGCATTTTATTTGAACATAAAGTCAGAGGTTCGGAAAGTCAACTGGGGCCACACGTATAAACAATGTATATATGTATATATTGACCTTTCACAACACGATTTTCAATTATGAAAACGAATATTTGAAATCTAAATATGGGTCTAATAATGGAAATATTAAAAGAAAAATTAATTTCAAATTTTCAGCTAAAATGATATTTTATGACTATACCCTAAATAGGGAAGCAGGGTTTTTATATATTGTAATGTTATAGCATTTTTAGATATATACCAATTGTGGCATACTCGTGCAGGGAAGGGTTTTTAATTTCTCATTTTCTGCCGAAAATAGGTTGGTTGTGTATAAGAAGGCCAATTATGAACACAAGGGATATAGGACCTAAGGGGGGGGGGATTGCCTTCGATGGGGGAGTTAAGGGAATCTAGCCCATGTTTACTCAAGGAAATCCATATTCGAAGAAAACCTTGCAAAATTCCGAACAATTGGGCAGATGGCCGCGATTGGGTTCGAACCCAGCACCTATCTTACCAATTTGCAAAGGCACAACCTCTCGAGCCGCGATCTGCGATAATATTGTCGAAGTGTCGCACTCGACCACTTGTGGGGCTTTCCATACATTTGAGCAGCGTTGATTAAAACATGGAGGAAAAAATGCTTTGATAAGAAACCATTTTTGAAAAACTATCTCTATGTTCTATTTCTAAACTTCAGATGCATGTAGTATACGGCTTCCCGTGTCGGAGCGCATAAAGGTCTATCATGGTGGCTGCACTAACCAAAAGAGGGGCAAAGTTGGTAATAAAATTTTAATTATTTAATGTATGTTGTAGGGCAAATACCCCTTAGCTTCAGGTTCAATGGATTTTATACAACGCACCTTAGTTCTTCAGAAACAAGGGAATTGGTCTAATATTATGTCACAACTTAAATACTTTGAAATATTAAGGAATGGTTAATCGTAACGCAGTTGTATAGTGTTCGCTCGTTAACCAGCATTCTCGTTTTCGATACCGGGATGAGCCACTTTTTTTATATAAATATGCTTCTAATTATAATTAAGTAATCGTATTGACAATTAAAAATATCAATATTGCATATTATTTCTATTATAATTTATTTACTTTTTATTTGTAACTAAGCAGTTGTATAAAGCATAAATAGATGCAAAATTCATTTGTTTAAAGTATTTTTTTTAAACTATATTCACCTATGTTGGGTTCATTTGTGTCTCATGCAGGTTTGTGTGTTCATGCTGATGTTTCCCATCTTGTGCTGCACTTGTAGCCTTACCGACATAAGTGAGTGAGGGATGCCAACTGGCCATCGTCCTCGTAGCTTAAATGGTAGAGCATTTTGAGTACTATTTCAAGGGTTCCGGTAAACGTTTCGATCGCACATTTTTCACTGTTGGTTCTACGCTCAGCTAGCAATGTGATAATTCACTCATTAAATATAAGTATTTATATTTAGTCATAATATTAGACTCCCCCCCTCACCCCCCCCCCATTTTTGAAAAACTAAGGAGTGTTGCATAAAATCCATTGAACCTGAGGCTAATGTGTCTGCCCTATAACAATAAAATCAACATCTGATTAACAAGATTGACCTCTTCTTGTAAGTTCAGTTCCCGGTGACCGGATATACGCACATTAGAGGTCTGCATGGGCCGAAATTTCCAGGCCCGAGCCCCGGCCGGCCCGGCCTGACCCTAAAGTTAAAATTTCGGCCAGGCCGGGAAAAAAGTTAAAATATCGGCCCGAACCCGGCCCGGCCCAAGTGAATTTCTACAGAACATTGATCTTTACTCATACGGAAGAGTTCAAACCAAAAAAACTTATCTTAGACTTTATTTTTCATGTTTATAATCTCCATTTATGCAGAAGTGTCGTAGGCTGCGATATTTACGTTTTTAATGAACCTTTGTTTGTTGTATGTAAATGTTTCAGTTATCATTAGTATTATTAATCCATATTCCATGTAGTGGAGACATAAAAATCTAAAAAAGGATATATAGTAAAAGTAAAATCTTATAATACTGAATCGCATTGGAAAGAAAAAGGAAAATACGTACCCTTCTTAGAAGATGTAAATTTTTAATGTATTTTTTTCTCGCGTTTCTTGCATTCATTTGCATGGATGAACAGTTTAAAAGAAATTTGCAGTTTTCAGTTTAAAAAAAAAAAATTCCGTCATCATTTTTATTTATTTTTTTCACGTGTTTGATTCTATTTTAAAACGCCTAATAATCTACGATTCTTCAAAAAGGGTAAATTCTAATGTTTAATTGTAGAATAAAGACAACTTAAAAATACATGCCTATTTTGCAAAAAGTTTTGGACCAAACCAAGTTTTACTGATTTATGAACATGAGGTAGCTTTCATATACTTATTTATTTATTTTAAATTAAGTTATATTATTCAAACATACGAAGCTCAAATTAGTGGAATCCGATTTTATAAGATTGGATACTAGTTTTTGTCAGTACTGAATGTTAATAGGAATTTTTAGAAATTAGTCATCTTTTATTCAACCTGGTTTTATTTTAAGTTATTTAGAGCGTCGCCAAATTCCACGATATCATAAAGTGTATGCCATTTAAAACAACATGTTGGATAAAACAAACCAATGAGCTTGGTCGAAATCGTAATTCATGTGCACATGCACACTCATATTGAAAACTATTAATATATACGAGTGCTGTCGCGGGCAATTTTTTTTTAAATGTCACCCACATTAGAAATTCAAACTGCGATATCTCAGATGTTTTTTAAGGTAAAGAAAAGCAAAAAATACTCCGGAAATCATTAAGATAAATAGTTTAGAATCTTTTTTCAATTTTTAATTTTTTGTTTGTACATCATTATACATTTAAAAGATTTTTTACAAACTTAAATAGTCCGCCATTTTGAAACAAGAGGGCGATGAAGTTGGCCAGTGAACTCTGTCAAGACATTGGTATGTACCATGTAGACATTGAGTTATATCCAAATCAGTTTATAAATATGCGTATTATCACGTGACAATTTACAGACCATTTCAATATGTCAACCACACTGGAAATTGAAAGTGCTATAACTCAGCCATTTTTCAAGATATAGATGAAACAAAAAATGCTCTGGAATCTTTGTATCAAGGTCAAACACACAAAAGAAAAATCGTTTTTATTTCTTACTTTTTTGCACCTAATTTTAAAATTTAAATTTTAAAAAAATTAATATTCCGACATTTTGAAACAAGACGGCGGATGGAACTGGCCCACGAAATCGGTCCAGACATCGGTATGTACTATGTACGCACCAAGTTTCATCCAAATCGGTTTACAAATACGCGTGTTATCACGTGACGAAAATGAGATCATTTTAAAATATGAGCAACACTAGCAATTAAAAATGCTATTACTCAGCATTTTTTAAGATACAAACAAAACAAAAAATGCTCTTGAATCTTCGTATCAAGGTCAAATGCATAAAAGAAAAATCTTTCAATTTCTCACTTTATTTTACCTAATTTTAAATTAAAAAAAATTAAATGGCCACCATTTTGAAACAAGATGGCGGATGGAACTGGCTAACGAACTCTATCCAGGCTTCATCATGTACTATGTACACCCCAAGTTACATCCAAATCGATTCATAAATAAGCGTGATATCACGTGACAAAAATCAGATCGTTTCAAAATGTCAGCCATAAGAAAAATTCAAAGTGCTATAATTCAATCATTTTTTAAGATATAGACAAAATAAAAAATGTTCTGGAATAGTTTTAAGTTCTAGCACATAAAAGAAAAATGTTTTTCAACTTTTATTTTTTTCGCATTTAATTTTAAATTTTAAAAGGCTACCATTTTGAAACAACATGGTGGATAATGCTAGCCAACGAACTCGGTCGAGGCACTTGTACGTAGTATGTACCTACCAAATTTCCTTCAAATCGGTTCATTAATACGTTAGTTACAGCATGACAAATATACATGTCAACATTTGAACGGAGGGTGATTTTTGGGTCTGGGGCTCATGATCGGTGAAAATATACCAAAATTTTCTGGAAGTGCTTTCCTCCGGACGGCTGAGATACGTAGCTTTTTATTTTTTCTAATGAAAGGTACCTAAAATAAGTTAGGTCCGGCCCGATACTCCAGGGAAAAAATTAAGGCCCGGCCCGAAACAATGAGTGACTAAGCCCTAAGTCCGAATCTTTAGAAGTAAGGTCAGAGCCCGGTCCGAATGCCGTTAATAGAAATCGGCCCGAACCCGACCAGTGCAAATCTCTAACACACAATGATGGTACCGAAGTGGGCTTCAAACCTTTATCTACGGTACTTATAAGTACCATTAAAATAACTTATTATAAAATTCTTTTAATACGTCAGTTAGTTTTAATACTATTTAGAATGAGTTAGATTACTTTGTCTTGTTCCAAAAGCATCATAGATTAGACAAAAAGAAATATTTTTAAAAGGATGATTTCTTTTCCCTTTGCATCTTTTCACCTTTCTTGGCAATGAGGGAGGGGGATGGGGATTTTTCATTGTGGAAATATTTCTATATATTGTAAGAACATATTTGTACATTTTTTTAATTCTACAAAATACTAAGAAAATAATTAAAAATTATAAATTTGAATGGGGGTTATAAAAATTTACACAAAATCCCTGTAAGTTCAAATTTAGTCCTTCAAAAATCCTTAAAATATTTATTAAATGACTATGGAAGTCTTAATTTAAACAATTTGCTTAAAATGCTTTAGGAAGAAGTAAAATTTTCACGAATTCATAATGTGGTAGATAAAGGGTTAACGGGGTTCGAGTGTAAACGATGCTATAGAGCCAAGTTCCCGACTGATTGTGTCACGGTGTGAAACAAAGCTGTCAATTTGTGTAGTGAAGGAATGAGTAAGATTATGTAAAACTATATGAAATTCCCTTCAATCAAAACTAATGTTTGCTAAACGTGATTGAACTTTGAATTGACAGTGCTTTGAGGCCTATAGCTACAATGGCTGTCGCCTCGATTGATCCATAATACACAGAAACAAAGACAACACAGAACACTTTATTACAGATATCCATTACATATATTTATTACACTTATAAGGGACAACACGCCATCCATGCCCGAACCCGGAACCCGCGGTATGGCAGCAGCTGCCGCTACCAACCACGCCACTGGGTCAGCGCTAAATGTGATGAAGAGTACATTTCAAAAGACAAATACATTTTTCATTGGTCGGATGGCAACATTTTCAAGACCAAAGTGACGCAAATATTTCACTATTTTTTTTTTAAATTAAAATTGCCAAACAAAAATCACGCAAACTCAGGCATTAATGAAATGAAACTGCAATATTAACAAATTGCACGTCAAACATGGCAAACGAGGTGCGTTCGTACTATAAATATTTATAAAATATTCAGATTTTGATGAATAGCTGATAACTTTTATGCAAAAAAGCATGAATACAAAATATATGATTATACAGGATGTATCTAAACTACTGGGCAAAACTTTAAGGGGTGATAGTATATATCAAGCTAATATTAAATAGGAAAATAAGGGTCCCAAGCGTTTTTCAAAGGAGATAGCCGACATTAAAATTTACGGTCCAAAATTTCAAATAAACATAAAAAACGGAAAAATTGGTCGATTGATTTGCGGTTTTCACTAAAACTATTCTTTATGTTGGTATTTTCTTGAAAATCTATATTATAAAGGCCAAACTTATCTGTGCGTAACGCATACGTCATTTTGCAAATGGCAACACTTCCAAATTTTAAATGAAATTTTGATATTGCAATTTTTGCTGCTACAAATTTTTAAACTTTTGAATATCGCACATTTTCAATTTTTACACCATCGTGTAGGGAAAAAAATGTACTTTTAAATGAAATTTGTTTGAAAGCTGTACCTTAATTTGTTTATGAAATATTAATTTTTTTGTAGTTTTTCCTACCGATTTTCTAATCGTGGCAACAGGAGTATTCCATTTCTATTAAAATCAAAGGGAAAAAAGGGAAAAAAATTATTACTGTATCTTTATGTTGCCATTTTCTCATTAAAAGGGAAAAAATTGAAATTTAATTATTTTCTGTTATAAAATCCAGTGAATTTCACATTTATACTTACAAAATTTGATTTACACATAGAAAAATATCAACAGTAAATTATCTCTTTCAGCTAATAGCATTGAGAACCCCTTGAAGTTTTATATTATAATAATCAAATTAAAATGCCTTTTTTTTTTTTTTTTTTTTGAGAAGGGGAATACAGATACGAAATGTATATTTGTAAATTTTGATATGGTGAAAATGATGCCTATTTTAGACATTGCGGGAAAAAAAATTCTATGATTGAGTCAAAGTTGAATAAATTTTGTTTTTTTTTCATTTTGGAATACTAGCATAAGAACCTCAATTGATAATTTTGTCATAGTAACAGATATTTTTTTTTTCACTGCTTAAATGTACAATTAAAATTTAATTTTAACAATTTCTACAACTGAGTTTTATAGAAATAGTATTTTGTTAATTTGACGTTAAATATCGTTTGTTTAAGATTTAGACTTACAAAAAGAAATTGCATTTTTTACTATAACCAATAGGTTTATTCGCCCAATCCACGAAAAAACGGACATGAGGATGAAAATTTAAATTTCTTTAAATATGGTTGAAATTTTGCATATTAACTGTTAAGAGTGTACTATTTCATATTTTATCAAAAAAGAATTAAATTTTTGTCATTAACATACTTATTTTAATAATTGAGGTGACACTATGACTTTATAAAATAAACTGCGGCAAAAGGCTTTACATTTCATGGTCTCATACAGCTGAACAAACATTCTGAAAATCTCCAAACTTGGATATATATGATCTGACAGCTATTATTCAGAGTTTTTGTCTGCAGAGAAGTGTTCACTAATCTTCATTACAAAAGGTAAGCATATTTAATTACTCATAATTATTGTGTCACACCCGCAACAAAAAGTTACATTTATATCTCTGCAGAAAAATATTTTTGATTTAAAGTTATGAAACTTTATATTCAAAAATAGTTTATTAAGATACTTTGAATTACAGACACAAAAGAAATTGATTAATATTTTAATTATAATTATTGAGCGTTGCGGGCGTGACATGTCCCTGTTGCGGGTGTGACATTTAATAAAAGTCACACCCGCAACGTCTTTTAAAATTGATTACAAATGCATATTTGAACAAATTATATGTAAATTTATAAAAGAATAATATGCTGGAAAACATGTACTTGACAGCATTAACTATACCCTTTGATTTAATAGAGGGAATTCCAGTTAATAAATAAAAATTTGCATCATCTGAGCATGTGACACTGTGTGCAGATGATTTATTCAGTTTGGATTGATAAAATTGTTGCTTTACTGCAAGAAAATAATTTTATTAGTGATATATGATTAAGAAATTAATTTAAAAAGGTAAGATTTTTATAGAAATTAAAAAAAGAAAATTACGAAACAATATTTTAGCAATTTTCTTTAAATTTGTTGATTTTGTTTTGTTTTTTACATACATTTTTTAATTTTGTTATTTGATAGCATTTATCTAATATATATATTTTTAGTTTTTTAAAATAAGTAAATCAATATTAGGGGAAGATTTTTTTCTCTTTTAATTCAAATTAAATAAAAAGTAGAAGTAAGAATAATAGAAACTGTTAAGATGTTTATTAAATTAGCATAAAATGTATATAGTCAGTTTGAAATTAACCAAAATTTAACATAATTAACTTTATGTAAGATTAGAAATTTCAAGGGATAACTATTAAAAATTTGTTGAGCTTATATTTTTGGACTGGAAGTGCTATATTTATTCAGTTTACTTATTAATTTCTTCTCTTTTGCAGAGAATGAAGAGTACAGAAAGATCACGATATCATTGAAGAAAGATTAAGGAAAACCCTTTTAAATATGAAGCATATCTACAGCAAGAGAAGGAAAGAGACAAAGCAAGGAGAGAAAAAAAGAGACTATTTTTAAAAATCATGGTAAAGGATGGCAATCCTTTTGCATTTCATCTCATGGTAAAGGAGTTGTCAATGGGGTTGGTGCAGTTGCCAAGAAAATGGTAACACTAGCAACGCTCTACAACTATAAATTCAGCTTCAGATTTTGCCATATGTGTAGAAAAAGTCCTAAAAATATAAAAGAACTTTGCTGAATGTGAAATTTCAGAAGATATTGTGAAAATGCTTCATGAATGCTGGCACTAAGCACAATCGGATCTCAACATTCAATCGATACATCATGTTGTTTTTATTGACGTAGAAACAAGTAATGTAGCAATAACTTCAGAAAGTGATCACAAGAGAATTTGTTTGTTACCATATTTTGTCAAAAATATAATATCCAATGATAAGATTGCAGTTGGAGATTTTGTAGAAATTGTTTTGTTCTCCACATTAAAAAAAAAAGTGAAAACTTTGATGGACAAATAAGACAAATGAATGGGGATATTATAGAATAACAGTATCGGAATAAAAATCAAGAAAATGTGTATATTTGGCTCAGTCAGTTAGATGTATCCATACTTTGACAAGGATATAATATCCAACGATGAATGTGCAGTTGGAGATTTTGTAGAAGTTGTTTTATTCTCGACATTAAAAAAGTGAAATCTTTGATGGACAAATAAGACAAATGGATGGTGACGATATAGAATTAGAATGTTTGAAAAAAATTTAAGAAAATGTGCATATTTCGCCCAGTCAGTCAGATGCATCCTAGGAAAAAAAAGAGCATTTTTGTAAAAAAAAGCTACCACCACCAGAAATTATAAATTCAAGATTGGAAATGAAATTTTTTTTTTTATTTTCCTCTCTAGATATTATAATTGTAATATTGATTAATTCTTTAATTAAAAAAATCTGCCTTCAAAATATTTGTGCATGTCATTATTTTATTGGCTGTACAAGTCACACCCGCAACAGGGCGTCACACCCGCAACGAAAATTTTGAATATTTTCCACAAAAGCAAGAATTGAGTAAGTAATTTAATTTTTTAATAGAATAATTATTTAAGTATTACTGTCTAATATATAAAAATATCAATTCACTCAGTTGTCATAATTCACAGAGTTTTGCATTTTTGCACTGAAAGATGAAAATGCATGTCCTTTTTATGTCACACCCGCAACAGGTGGAAATTATTTTTTTTTAATAAATAAGTGATACATCGGACAATTTTCAGATTTGGATAAATGTATGTGTAAGTGGTCTACATTGAAATTCATGCAAATTGAAACCAATGCTCAAAAATTTTTTTGCTGGTGACTAAATTAAGTTGTGTAAATGTCACACCAGCAACTTTGGATTGGGCATATTATAAGTCAATGAAACAGTTTCTTCTTAAACATTTTCTTTCGTCAAAATTTGACGGGTTCTACCTTGTAAATTATAAAGATAAATTTCGAAAAATGTCGATGGAGGGCGCTTTAGACTTTGGAGTAACGAACAACTGTTTTTTGCCGTTATTTTTTGCATCTCATTAAATGGTTTCGCAAACTTAAGTTTAGACTTAAATTTTGAGCTCAAAATCTGAATAGTTGGGAGTGGTTAAGAACCACAAACGGAACTTTGTTCAGAGGGTTCAAATTTCAAATGATTATAAAAAAAGGAAAAATTGGTAGATTGATTTGCGGTTTTCACTAAAACTATTCTTTATGTCGGTATTTTATTGAAAATAAATTGTAAAGCTAAATTTAAAAAAAGGACGATAGAGGGCGCTTTAGACTTTGGAGTAACTAAAAACTATTTTTTTACTGTTATTATTTGCATATCGTTAAATTTTTTTAGAAGCTTAGACATAAACTTAAATTTTGCGCAGAAAATCTAACTCGTGGAGAGTGGTTAAGTAGCGCAAAGTGAACTGTGTTCAATGAGGGTGGGGAGGTTAAAATTTCAAGTTATCATAAAAACGGAAAAAATGGTTGATTCGTTTACGGTTTTCACCAAAACTATTCTTTATTCAATATTTCCTTAAAAATAAAATTTAAAGATAAATTTCAAAAAATTGCGTTAGAGAGCGCCTTAAACTTTAGAGTAACAAACAACTATTTTTAACTGGTATTTTTTGTACCTAATAAATGCTTGTAAAAGCTTATAGCTAAATTTTGAGCTCAAAATCTGAATAGTTGTGAGTAATTATGTAGCGCAAAATTCAACTGTGTTTGAGGGGTGGGGAGAATATCATTTCAACTCTTGAACACAGTTCAGTTTGCGCTTCTCATCCCCTCCCAACTATTCAGAATTTGAGCTCAAAATTTAAGTCTAAGCTTTTGTAAGCATTTAATTAAATACGGTTAAAAATAGTTGTTGGTTACTCTAAAGTTAAGGGCACCGTCAAGTGAAAATTTAAAAAAATTATTTTTAAAATTTATTTTCAAGGAAATACTGACAAAGAATAGTTTTAGCGAAAACCAGAAACAAATCGACCAATTTTTCCGTTTTTTATAATCAATTGAAATTTGATCTCCCCACTCCCATTGAACACAGTTCAACTTGAGCTACTTAACCACTCCCAATGATTCAGATTTTCTACGCAAAATTTAAGTTTATGTCTAAGCTTCTAAAAACATTTAACGAGATGCAAATAATAACGGTAAACAATAGTTTTTCGTATTCCAAAGTCTAATGCGCCGTCTATCGTCATTTTTTGAAATTTAGCTTTTTAATTTATTTTCAATAAAATAGCATTATAAAGAATAGTTTTAGTGAAAACCGCAAATCAATCGACCAATTTTTCTGTTTTTTTTTTTTTTTTTTTCCCATAATCATTTGAAATTTGAACCCTCTGAACATAGTTCAGTTTGTGCTACATAACCACTCCCAATTATTCAGATATTGAGCTCAAAATTTAAATCTAAGCTCTAAGCTTGCGAAACCATTTAATGAGATGCAAAAAGTAACGGCAAAAAACAGTGTTCGTTACGCCAAAGTATAAAGCGCCCTCTATCGACATTTTTCTAAATTTATCTTTATAACTTGTTTTCATGAAAATACCAACATAAAGAATAGTTTTACTGAAAATCGCAAATCAATTGACCAATTTTTCCGTCTTTTATGTTTATTTGAAATTTTGGACCCTAAACTTTAATGGCGGCTATCTCCTTTGGAAAGCACTCGGGACCCTTGGTTTCCTCTTTAATATTGTTTGTCTTGATGTGTACTATCGCCCCTTAAAGTTTTGCCCAATAGTTTAGATACACCCTGTATGTCAATTACAGACATATCAATTACAGAGCAAGCCAACTATATTAACGCAAGTTAGAGTACGGACAGAAACTAATTCTTAAACATTTTAAATAATGCTGTGAAGTGTTAAAACGCTTAAAAAAAGGTTGAAATTTGAGAGATTTATATCCAACTCACAATGGCATATTTTAATTCTTTTGTACAACCGTGTATTTTGTTTACTATGTGTAAATGCATATATGCACTGTTTAGAATTAAGATTAAAATACTCTTAAATCTATTGAAATTACACTTCCAGAGATTATCTTACATAGACCGCCATATATCTAATTCTTTGTGTGGCACTAGATTTTTTCTACATTCTATAAATATATCTTGGTTTACTAAAAGCAGTTCAGCGTAAGAATAAATAACTTATTTAAAAACCACCTTTACGCTACTTTTGTTCATATTTTATAACCTGTGAAGTTTTTATTGTGTTACCCTGTATATGATCTACAGGATATATACACACAACGCAGTATGCAAAATTTAGTTAAACTTAAAAACTCATATCAACTAAAAATGCACTTCTATCAATATTCTCTATTCGATTGCAGTATAGCATCCGAAATCTTTTGTATACCCCTGTAAATACTAATGCACTTCCTATAATACATGGTGTAACTCAAAATAAACTTCAGCAACGTACATAAATTTCATTATGTGTGAAATAATTTAAAACAATTAAAATACGCCGGAAACTAATGTAAGTTTCATCCGATACCATTATGTAACGGAATTTTTTTGCGGCCCTGTAAATTAATAATAAACTTTTTTTAAACTACATATTGTAACAATATATTTTAATACACTTCAGTAAGTACATATGAATTTTATTCTGTTTGAAAGGCTGTAATACCATTAAAATATTCTTAGATTTTTTTCCCCCATTGTCCCTAATATAACGGAAAACTTGACATACCTGTCATTAAAATATATCCGATTTTCATAAAATTTGAAATGACTCGACAAAATTTTGCAATAATTATATATTTAGGAATTTAAAGCATTCGGTTGGGTATTTTTTGCTCTGTTATATGCTGACGGATCAGTGTTTAATTCAGACACTTTTCTCCGGGAGGGATTTCTGTGGCTCTTGGAGGGGATTACACTTTACTGTCGAAAGCACAAACTTTCAAATTTTCTGGGGGGGGGACATTTGATAGTTCCGGGGAGGGGAATTCCACCCCGGGCCATTCCCTGAATTCAACACTGGAACGACAGAAGACTGAACGACGGCTATAGGTGCTATGTATTTATGCAATTACGAACGCACCTAAAGACTGATATTTGTGAATCTGAATCAATTCATACTTCTGTTTCATTATTCTGCAGGACATCTCTCTAAATTTCAGAAAATTTCTATGGAGGTTGAATTCTTGCATATATCCTTTCAGCGTAAAAAGATTTAATTGCCAGATTATTGAAAAACAACAGCTTTATCCATATTGTACAACAAAGAGCCTTTACAAATTAATCTTTAACACAAAATAATTTATCAAAATTTTATCATCTGTTCCGAGATTTTATTCCATTATCACAGAAACAATAGATATCTCACTCAGTGTGAATGCATGCAGAGATTCAGCCTCGATGGATAGTCCTAAAATTTCGAGAGAGATGCGTTGCAGAGTAATGAAACAATATAAAACAATTCCCCTTCACAAATATCTACTAATATTTCCTTTAATTTAATCATGCTTGAGTTCGCAGTATTTATATTTGGAATACAAAAAATGAACGTTAAAAAGCACCAAATATTGTATATAAACAGTAGACCGGTTTCGGTAGTATTTATCGTACCGTCGTCAGTGCTCTACACTAGTGTCTCGTCGGACTAGTATTATTTTAATATTGGACTTCTACGTATCCAGAAATTAGTCAAAGTATTAGTCTAAAAAGAGACAATTTACCAGCTATTTTTAGTGTGAACGTTAATTACTACAATTTTAAGCAAGATAATAGCAAGACTCGACATTCTATGTTAAGCATTTTAACATTTAACCCGGGAGAACTCACTACATGAGATTCTCTCTCACCATCGTACCTTTTTTAAGACTCATATTTAAATCCATTTTAATTTTAATTAAAATTTCAAAATGTTATTTCAGTTATTTTTCCTGTGTTTTGTGAATAAAAATACTAAGGCAAAAAAGGTGATATTAAACGAATGTAAAGTAAAAGAAAAGCAATGAGGAATTTGCACACATCGGGAAATCAATCAGCTGCAAGTTTTTCTGATAATTACAGACTCATACATTCCAAAAATGTCATCAAAAATGTAAAAAAAATTAGTCAATAGCTTTTAAATTAAGCTTAAAGTTGATAGAAAAGCGCGCGACTGGAAAACGCTGCGTGATTGGCTGTGACGTCATAGTTCACGATATCCCAGTTGCAGGCGAAACAAAACAATCAAGTAAGAGGTTTTGTTTTTATAAGCTTGTATTTTTCAAGCTTTTAAAATTTTTCTTACATCCAAATTTATTTATTCTTTGATCTTTAATAGATTTCATCAATCTACCGTATTTATGGAAATGAAATACAATTTTTTCGGGCATTAAAGAAAGGTTTCGTTTTAAAAAAAATCAGCTACATTTGTCCGTTTCTTTTTAACAAATTGAAAACGTAAATTCTCCTTGTAAAATATTAGTTAAAGTTTTTTTAATGTTACAGTTCGGAAAAATTACACACACATGCAGATATATATATATTACAAATTTAAAATTTTTTCGCCAAAACTAACCTTTATACTACCTTAATTTTCTTATAATAATGTTCCGTATTTACTTCAAATTATTAAATTAAAATCTTGTTTCTAGATCTAATCTGTTAATCTGTATGCAGACGATATAAATTTTTAATTTGCCTTAAAAAACATTATTCCAGTATGCGTAAATTTAAAAAGATGGCTCTAAATTAAAAATATTCTTAATTAAAACTTTATTTCTTAATATTCCAAATAAAACTGATTTCTTCTATGTTTTTATCAACCCTTTTTAAGAAAATCTTATTAAATTTATTCCAAAACCATACCTTTCAAAAAATATCATTATTTTATTTTATCTATTTATTTATTTTTCCGCCGTCAACCTTTGATGTGTGCATTAATAAATTCATTTCTTTTCTTTTTCTCTTAAAATTAATCATTTATAAAAATCGTCTGCCTAAGATATTTAAAATCCCGATTCAATTATAAATTGGTTAAATAATGATTTTTTTTTTTTAATAAGTTTATCGTCTGCTGAAAATAGTCTCGTAGCTGGACAAGAATTCTGTTTACATAAAAGAATGATGGTTTGAGGTTACAGAATGTTCCAGAACTTTCTTTTTAGTTTTAAAAAGGGGGAAGTCTCGAGATGAGAGGAGGAGAGATTCTGGAGTTCTTTCGTCGATGAGTACGGCTGGTTGAAGTAAATGATGGAATATTTTTTGGACATTTCGGTAAAAGATCGTTTGCAAAAAGGAGTTTTTCCCTCTATAATGACTACAGTTGAATAAATAAACTTACAGCCACCAATGAGTGATTTATTGAATATTCTACATTTATTTATTTTTTATTTTTTCCCTCGCTGGCCATGACTTCTGTGCAAAGAACGGGGACCCTGGGGATGATGTTTCTGGCTCCTAACTTGAAAATGTCACATATATATATATATATATATATATATATATATTTTAACAATAAAAAGCAAAACAATTGTCTTAAATCTGCACCAACGCGATGTGCAAATTTGACAGAACCTATCATATCTTAAAATATAAAAGATGTTATCGTACATAAATTGCTTTAAAACATTCAATTCTCATAATTGCCCCAAATGACATTTTTTTCTTTTCTTTTTTCTCTTCTTTTTTTTTTTTTTTTTTTTTTTTTTTTTGTTAAATTTCTTATTATTTTAAAACAACCTGCGTGATAAATTCCTACTAGAAAGGTTACTATTTAAAAATAGTAGTTGTCCTGATCTCTAGGTTAGGTATAATTTTGTTCTTCATTTTTTTTTTTTACAATACATTTACTATACACTGAATTTTGAATTAAAAATATATATATTAATTTTTTTTCTCTGGTCTACAAACTGAAATTTAAATGTACACTTATATGCAAAATAATCTGGCTTCAGGGTCAGATAAGCTTGAATATAAAATAAAAAAATATTTAAAAAAATAGAGGTGAACAAAATCAGAGCACAAACACTGGGTGCAACACTGATTTTGGAATCCATCGTGCGCAGACCACAATACTGATGCGTAATTCTAAAAAATTGATCTGTGCAGTTGTCTCTCTGCCCCCTTCCCACATGTTTGTATATTGTACCGTGTCGAAATAATTTTATGCAATAAAGAACAAAAGAATAGTAAAATTATCTTGGATTCCATAATGTTATTCTACTTTTTCTGGTTGCAATACATTTATAAGTAGAATATTTATTCGTGCTATTCAATTTTAGATTATTGCTAATAGAAATTTCACAAAAGTTTACTGTTTAGTATTTTTAAATAGAAAAATGACTGGCAGTTTAAAGAAAGTGAGCAGTTATAAAACTGGTACTACTGGCAACTGGCCAGTAATGAAAGCCCTTTATTGAATGTTTTGCCCTTTATTAAGGCTGTTTTCAGCTGCTCTGCTGAACAAGCGCAAAATATCTTGACACATTTACAAATTATTTTTTTAACGGAAAGATATAAAATTGGAAAGCCTGACTATGGAAGCGATTTGGAATCGAACTATATTTTCCACTTTTTGATAAATAAAAAGTACCTATTGAACTATAAGTAACTTTGATCACGTAACAAACACTATTTTCACCTCTATTTGAGTGGTTATACTTCTTTCTCAGAAATGTGGTTTTAAATGTTCACTTTGACAATATTTTCTAAATGATCTATTGCGTCCCCCCCCCCTAAAAAAAAGGAAGATGAGTGCGATTATATAGTTTCTGTACAACAACACTTGCTAGTTTCATGCATTTCCGAACTTAAATTAAAACTTGTGTCAAAGTTGCCATTTTGAATTTAACAGCTTCCATTTTTTTTTTTTTTTTTTTTTTTTTTTTTTTTTTTTTTTTTAAGGAGGATTTTGAAAAAAATATTTCTTTTAATCAATAAAGTGGAATTTTAACTCATTTTTCAATCTAAAAATATATCAATTTCAGGCATGATTACCGAAGCGGTTTGTAATTGAACAATTTTTCATATTTTTATTAAATTATTTATTTAAATCTTGATCTATGAGTAATTGTTTCATTAAAGCAGTCTTTTTTCTTTTTCTGCCTTATAAGGTCTGGAAATTCCTTTCTAAACATTACTTTAACACTTTAACTGCATTTTCTGCCTTTACACCCACTCTCCTCCCCCCCCCCCCAAAAAAAAAAAAAAGAAACGTGGCATTCACCGTTACTGTATTATTTCCTTTTTTAAAGGAACACCGTATACCCTCTGATTCTCAAAAAAGTATTTATATATATATAATCTGTAAGGTATACCCTCTGCTTTGAGTGTATAATCATCTCCTTAGAAAGTACCCCTCCCCCCTTTTTCACCACTGCATATAAAATTCATTTGTGGTCATTATGATAACAGATAAAGGAAAACACAGGATTTAGAATAATTAAATGCCATGATCCGCAAATTAAATCATTGCATCTGTTTCAAGTAAGAAATTTAGACAATGTCTTAATTTGCGTACTTGTACTAATAATTATATAAAATATTAACAAATATACATGGTTATAATGAGAGTGTAATGTCAGCCATAATAAATAATGCAATACACATGAGTTTTATAAAGAATGAAAAAGAATATTAGCATCGATTACTGCGATATATCATAATCGCAGTAATCAACACCCGAACGCGCATCAATAAATGTGTGTTGTCATGAACGATGACGTCACAACCTGCGGCGTAGGCAAAGTACCGTTTTCGCGACACGGTAAATAGTGCCATGTAAACACCGTTATAAATCAATAATTACAGCTCAAAATCAAAAAAAAATTTCACTGCCCGTCATATCTCTTGGTTTTCTGTTGTTTTTAGATAAAATTAGAAAACGTGAAAATTCCTCATTGAGCATTGTGAGAGAAATTCTCATTAGCGAGTTCCCCCGGGTTAAGGCCCCACACTCGGCACAAAAAAACACCCGGATGGTAATGTAAAGTCTATGGGAGAGTTCTTTTCAAATATCTCGCTCAAATTTTAATATTTTTACCTGCTTTTTTTTAAGCTATTGCATAGCTTTTATCGCAGGCTTTGAGCTTTCAGCGCGGTGACCGAATCTAGAAATTCCGTAACGAGAAAACCTGACACTTTCGTAACGAGAAAAAAAAACTTGACATTCTGGCTAACGTCGTTTGCATATAACTCGCGATCTAATTTTCGTAGAGCGGGCAAATTTTGTTTGGTAATTTATTATGAGACAGTGTTGATTTTTGGTGACAGGAGACCCCCCCCCCCCACGATGAGGGTCGAAAAAATTAAAATGCTAACAACTCGCGATCTAATTTTTGTAGCGTGGCCAAATTTTGTTTGATAATTTATTATGAGACAGTATTGATTTTTGGTGACAGGAGACCCCCACGGTGAGGGTCGAAAATTTTTAAAATGCTTATAACTCGCGATCTAATTTTCGTAGCGCGGCCAAATTTTGTTTGGTAATTTATTATGAGACAGTGTTAATATTTTGTGACATGAGACCCCCCCCCCCCAATGGTGAGGGTCGAAAAATTTAAAATGCTTATAACTCGCGATCTAATTTTCGTAGCGCGGCCAAATTTTGTTTGGTAATTTATTATGAGACATTGATTTTTGGTGACAGGAGACACCCCCCCCCCCCGTGGAGGGTCGAAAAATTTAAAATGTTTATAACTCGCGATTTAATTTTCGTAGTGCTTCCAAATTTTGTTTGGTAATTTATTAAGCTATTGCATAGCTTTTATCGCAGGTTTTGAGCGCGGCGACCGAATCTAGAAATTTCGTAACTAGAAAAAACCTAACACTCCGGCTAACGTCGCTTCTGTTCGGCAGACTTGGGCACGGTATCCTTCGGTATATTTCGACAGACATTGACGCAGTATTTTTCATATATTTAAAGGATATCAAGTCTCAAACTTATGTTTCTTATTTCAGTTACCATAAACCTATTGTTTCAATGATAAAAATTCCTGATTAACCTACATATATTGTAAGATAATAAAAATATTTTAAACGATATTAACTTTTCATTTATTCAATAAAAGAAAAAAAATTGTTTTCTTGTCGGTCATCACGCTCAAAAGTGTAACTTGAATATTAATGTTAAAGAAAAAGAAAAAACTTGAATTAATATCAAAGACAAAAAAAAACTGCATAAATAAAAAATGCTATGCAATAGCTTTACCGCGGCAATCCCCGAGTGCCACACTTTTTTTTTGCACAAGATAGCTGAGGGCGATCTATAATCGGACTAGTTTTTACTTTTTCGATTTTGCTTATACATATTTTTTATTACGATAGCTTCAATTTCAAACCGGTTTAAACCGGTTTCGAAAATTAAACTGATTTTTTTAAACTCTGAAACCAAAACTGAAAAAGTAAAAACTAGGCCGGTTGTGTATCATCATTAAATAATGGGACAAATTGTCACAAATACTATGACGCGGTCTGTGCGATCGCTCAATCGAAAGACGAATAAAAGTCGATCTTAACTCATAGGATGGCATTTTTGTATAATACTTTTTATACATTGCTGTTATAATTAAAATTCATCATTACAATTGTCTCGGGGGATAGTACTAGAATTCCAAACGAAATAAAATTCCGATAGTATTTGTATTTAAACTGAAAGTTACAAGTTAAACTATGAAAATTTAAACAAGTTGGAAATTTCATGTCAAGCGTGACAAATGTGGAGCGTTCGTACTTTAACAGATTTTAAAATATTCAGATCTTGGTGTAATAGTATACTAGTATTTCGTATACCGTATAGTATAAGAAATTTTTGTGCGTCCCTGTAAATACCATATGTTTTCTAAAATATAGAAGTAATTTATAGTTAACCTCAGTAACGTATATTAATTTCATAAAATGTGAAATAGTTAAATAATATCAAAATGTTCCCCAAACAGTGCTTCCACCTATATCATTACGTAATGAAATACTTTTGTGAGGCCTTGTAAATTAATACTTTTTGTTGCACAGATTGTGCTAAACTTATTTTTGAATATAAACTTCATAGATGCATATCAATTCCATTCTGTTTGAAATGGCAAAACATCATTGAAATGCACTTAAAACTATTTTTCCCCTCTAGTAGTAATGTAATAGACTGTTTTTGATTGTTCCTGTAATTAAACATCCGATTTTCATAGCATTTGAAATGGTTCGACAAATTTATGCAACATTTTGAATTTCAAACGCTTCGGTTGAGTAGTTTTCGCTATGTTGCATGCGGACTGGCGGATGCATTGAACGACGACTGTAGGAGCTACTAGTCCAAAAGCCGACCGCACAAAACCCTAAGTCATCGAGCACAAGAAAAAATCCTTCATTTTATGGAAGAGTAGTGATAGGGGAATCTAATGATCCATGTCTGCCGGAAGTGAAGTGGTGCATAAGCCAAAAATGAATATCATTAGTGATTGACTTGATAAGCGTGACAAGCAAATTTAACGCAAAATTTATTCACTCTGTCAATTAAAGTTCCCTCACCCCCCATACATACACACACACACACACAAATTCTGCTCGTTCAATTTCAAACAGTGTCAAATAAATAGCTACAGATATTTTTTAGGGGAGATGGTAATGGGAGGGGGGATTCCAAATTTCTCAATAAATATATATTTATTGAAAATATATATTTCAACTTATAATTAAAAAATTTAACATAAAAAAAAATTTTTTTCGCCAATTAATGAGTTTTTTTCCCCAAACAAGTTCTGCTCGATCAGTTTTAGATAGAATCAGGGGAATAGCTACAGATATTTTTAAGTGGTGTGAAAAGACCAATTTTCTCAACTAAAATTTCCTGACTTGAAAATAATCGCTCTATTTTCTACTAAAGTGATATGTACAATGTGTGTTTAATGAAATGTAAAAAAGTTTCCTTTTCAAGGAAAAATACCCAGGGATGTAGTGGATGGTATATGGTGTATACCTTCTGGATTTTTTAAAGGAGCACCGTATACCCTCTTTTGCTCAAGAAAGCCATAGTTTACATACTCTAGGGTATACCCTCTGCTTAAAGCAGTACATCCTCGTATTTTTACGAATGCATCCTTGAAAATATTGTAAATAAAGGCAAAAATTATAATAGTTGATTTATTTAATGAAAGTTTTTCTGTTGTGTACGAATTGTAATCCTACTTCATATGAAAAATAACCTCATGATATTTTGAAAAAGGAACAAACTTTTGGAGGAAATAGAAAAGAGACATTGTGGATGGACAGCAGTAAGGATATTCAGTTCTGGTACATGCATGATATTTTCATATAGCACAGATAAACAAAATGACAAATTGATTCAGGCTGCTTTTTTATTTCTTTTGATGGTTTAAGACTGTTCTTAAATCATAAAGGGGCAAAACTTTATGACATAAGTTTTAGTTTATTTCTGTTTGTAAATGTATGAAACTAGTAGGTGTTTTTTGAGAAACTTTAATAGCAGTTTCAGTTTCTTTTCTTGCAAAAGCTTATTTTTCAGAAAATAGTGTCAAAGTAGGCATTTTAAACAGACTTTTCTCGCGAGAGAAGAAAAACTAGCCGAAACTCGTGTGAAAATTGCCTTTTCACGTGATCAAAAATTTATAACTCAATACGTAATTTATTAATCAAAAAATAAACAATTCAACTCCAAATCGCTTCCATGGCCAGGCTTTGCAATTTTTATATTGTTATGTTAAAAATTAATTTATAAATCTCTCAAAATGTTTTCCCGCTTGTTGAGTAGAACAGTTGAAAACAGCTTTAACTAGCTAACTGTATGAAAGCTGATAGCTAGCCACCAAACAGGAGTATTACAAAACTCTTTAATTTCCCAAAACTAAGCCCAAATTTCTCAATTTCATATATATTGGAACCCCGCCCCCCCCCCCCCCCAATCGCGATGCCTCTGGATAGCGTAGAGAAACACTGTGTGCTAAATATTTTGAAAAAGTGAAAATATTCTTAATTGTTTTCAAAGGTAAAGATGTTCTTTAAGAAAAAAGTTAATCTAAAGCTGTCATCAGATTCACGAACTTTACGAGAGACAAACTTTTCAGCCGATTTTAACCCCAACTTTTTTTTCCCGTTCAAAGAGAGAACAAGGTTACAAGAAAAAAACTAGTCGTTGGGGGCCACCGTAATACTTACCCATCATGGATATGTACATGAAAATAAAACATGTGGAAACTATTTATACAATGCATTGCAATTCATAAACAAAATTTAAATATTGTTAATATACATAGTAATGCTATATTAAAGAACTGCTGATGTACAAATTTCGACAAATTATATAAAACGCCAAACTACTCAAGTAGTACCGAAGGGCGTAAAAGAAGCATCCTTATAACTCCAAAAATAATAATTCTATTGACTAACAATTAACTGTGTCGGATTAAGTGTCTCATTTCCAATTAAAATATACCTCTGAATTGAAATTTGAATGAAATACAGGGTCATGAAAAATCGAAGAATGTGGAAAACAGGATTACAAATATCTCGGCAACTAATAATCCGATCGAATTCGTTCTATATGTAAAATGTGTGTTATTTTATTGCCTTTTACGTCCGTCCCTTAGAACAAAAAAATTCGAAAATTTTTGTATACCTTTTGTATGGATATCAGAACGAATTTTTCGAGAGTCCGAAAAAAATAGTTTCGGATAATCGAGGTTGCTGATATTAAATAGGGTTCGTCCCATTCTTACATACTAACTACATACAAAATTTCAAGTCTCTATCTCAATTTGTTCGGGAGATAGAGCGTTTACAGACAGACAGACAGACAGACAGACAGACAGACAGACGGCTAATTTTTTTTTCTAAAAATATGTTTTTCGGAATCTCCACTATCTAAAACATGTAAATCCGTCAAAAAAATTTTTTCGATTTTCAAAACGATTGCAAGACTTACCCTATACTACGTATGATGGGTAAGTAAAAATGGAGGAAAAGCCGGAAAGCCAGTTCTACTAGTACCAGCCTCTAATATTTATCGCCTATTTGTATCAGTCGCTTATCTCTCATTCGTTGAAATGTTCGATGTTGGATGAAAAGTCTCGGCTAGCCCAGACTTTTTTGGAACTGTAGAAGAAAGTTGGGGAGACATTGCTGTTTGCCATCACACTAGTTGTTGCTGCGGATATATCTCAAAAAGTTGAAAAATGAAGTGTTGGCTCAAAAGTCTTTCGAAATGTTGGTGAATCTATATATTCTGTGCTAAATATTTTGAAAAAGGGAGAATATTCTTAATCGTTTTCAAAGGTAAAGATGTTCTTTAAGAAAAAAAAAGCTATCTAAAACATTTTCATTTACAAAAACCTTTCAATTTACAGAGAGGATTCTGTTAGTTTTAAAAAATTTCAGATACTTCCCGTAAGAGTATTTTTGGCTAATAAATCAGATTATTTTTGTAAATATTTAACAAAAAAAGTTATAACTACCAGTATATTTAATAAGTGTTAATAGAAACATACCCAGATCTCGAAATATTATTTTTAAAGCTTCCCCTATATCTTAAGACATTAATTGAGATGAAGCAATTTCTTCACTGATTCTGTAGATACGTGGATTAAATCAGCGCAAAAGTAATTCATAAAGGGTTAAATCGTCTATACCAGGCATGTCAAACACGTGGTCCGTGGGCCACAGTTGGCCCGCCAGCAACTGATTTGTGGCACGCCAAGCCTTTGCCATTTTCCCTATGTTTGATTCCGTTCTTGTTGATAAGGAAAATACATTTTGCACGAACACACTTGAAGATGTTGCAAGTTTGCCAAGTTGCAGAATGTGTGTATTCAAAATATTTACCACTATAACTGAATATTAATCTGCACTACATTTAATAACAGAAATTTCATGATTAAATGAAGAGAAGATTACTAGTGAAAAACTACTCTTTTGTACGGGATATTTGATATTTTTATTTTTACCGAAATAAAGAATTGGAATTAATGAAATAGGTATTATTTTTCATAATAAATAATTTAAATTTTATTTCTCGTGTGTATTTTAATTTTTTATCCATAAATATCTAATTTTTGCAGTTTTGTTGTTGATGTTGCTTTTAAACAAGGTTACATTTTTAATGTAAAGATTTACTTTTCTGCAATAGTAAAAAAAAAAAAAAAAAAAAAAAAAAAAGCAAAACAGAATATTTTTTTTTTTTTTTTTTTTTTTTTTGTAATGTGGTTCGCGGCTTCATATATAAATGCTTAATTTGGCCCGCGATAGTAATCGAGTTTGACATGCCTGGTCTATACTAATCAGTTAGCACAGTTCTCTATAACCTCCTCAGTCTGGTGTTACCTGGAGGCGACACTAAAAAACACCCCTTAACTTAAATGCTCCTAAAACAGGGCCGTAGCTAGAAGTGAACAATAGGGGGAGGGATGGGGAGCGAAGAGAATGTAAAGGGGGGGGGGCTCAAGAGAATTTAGGAAGAGCTCATTTTTAGGTGCGTTCGTAATTATGTAAATACGTAGCACCTATAGTTGTCGTTCAGTCCGTCCGTCTGTCCGCATATAACAACGCAAAAATTACCCAACCGAATCTTTTGAAATTTAAAATATATAATTATTACATAATTTTGTCGAGCCATTTCAAATTTTATAAGAATCGGATGGATAGATTAATTACAGGGACGATCAAAAGAATTCCGTTACATAACAGTCAATGGGGAAAAATATTGCAAATGCATTTTAATCGTTTGAAATTTAAATTACATGCTTATTACATAATTTTGTCAAGTCATTTCAATTTTTTTGAAAATAGGATGCATAGATCAATTACAGAGACTATCAAAAGTATTCTGTTACATTACAGTCAATGGAAAAAAAAAAGTTTTAAATGCATTTTAATGATAGTACACTCATTCGAACATAATATTGATATGCATCATAAAGTACATATTATAAAATGCATTTTGCATAATCTGTTGTGCAAAGAACTTTTATTATTGATTTTCAAGGCCACACAAAAGTATTCCATTAAATAATGAGTATAGAGAGAACATTGTTTGTTGCGTATTTTAATTGTAATTAACTATTTACAATTTTATGAGATTGATATACGAGAGTGATATTTTTTAAAGCTCCGTTATCCTACGAACGCACCTCATTTGCTACGCTTCACGTGCAATTTCCAACTTGTTTTTCTCTTTATGATGCAGAATGATAAATTGGTGCATGTTCACATAGTACGTACTATGTTTATTATTAAACTGTTGTAATAACTTCAGTTTATGCTAAGAAAAGTATGTGACAATGAAAAATTTGAGTGTATAACTATTCAAAATTAAACATTATGTATCTTCATAACTGAAAATAGGATGAGTTTGTTAGAAAAACTTTAGATACAATTTAGTAATTTAGCAACACTGAAAAGGTTTCAAAACTAAATTAGGTTTTTGAACAGAATTTCCGGAACAAATTCATTGTGTGACCTTTTAGTTTTTTCCAAGAAAAAGTTAAATGCTTTCTTTTTTTTTTTTTTTGATAGGGGGGGGAGGCTGAGCCACCCATAGCACACCCTTACCTACGGCCCTGTTTTAAAATTGATAAAATTACATCTAGGCTTTTTTTTAACACATGTCTGCACCAGGGCCATAGCTAAGGGAGTGCTATAGGCGGCTCAGCCCCCCCCCCCCTAAAAAAGATTCCAAGGTCACTAAATTAATTTCTGCTTCGAAAATTCAAATGAAATTCTATTCAAAAATCTAATTTAGCTTTGATAACCTTTCACAGTTTTGCAAAATTACTAAATTGAATCTAAAATAAGTGTTTCAACACTATGTTGTACTATTTGTACATATGTAGCTAACATGTTTAATTTTGCACCAGTTATATACTCAAAATTTTCATCATCATATACTTTTCTTAGTATAAAATGAAGTTTTTACAACAGTTTAATAAGAAACATACCTACAATGTAAATATGCACTAATTTATCTTTCTGCGTCAGAACGAGAAAAAAAATTATGAGCCCTCCTATAGATCGCTTCTAGCTACGGCCCTGGTGTGCACGTTAGAAACATCCATATAGATTGATGCATTTTTAGAGATATTTCATAATAATTTTAAACTTGTTTTTGTAGTTTCACGTACAATTTGTCTCAGGACTGTGGAGGTTAAATTTTGCAATTACTGTATTGGATATTATGTTCCAACTTTCGCAAGTTTGGTCAAAAATCCACGATTACCTAATTAATACACCCGAAGAAAAACTCCAACGGATACTTTTACGATTTACAAAACATAGCAGAAGATCTATATAAAGCAAACCTGAAAACGCAAGGTTGTACGTTATATGGATCACATTTCAGACATTAAATTTCACTCAAATGTAACCAATTATGTCTGAAACATATCAAAATACATTAGCAGTAGCGGATCCAAGGGGGATCATGACTCTCCCTCTCCTGAACGAAGAAAATTATTTAAAGAAATTTAAAAAATGAAATATTGATTTTTATTTTTTAAATCATCCCTTGTTTAACAATGAGAATCCTTTTTGACTCTAACCAAAGTAAGTAATTTCTGATACATCCATGAAGTATTTTTCAATCTTAGATTCAAGATTAATCTTTTCAGAGCAAATGTAATTGATTAACGTTTCCCATTTTTCAACAAAGGTTAAAAACATTCCGCGAAATATGGATTTTTAAACTGAATTTCACGTCGTGACAGCCAGTTGCTCCCTCATGACGACTTTTTGAAAATATTAAGTCCTAAAAATTTTCATAAAATACCCAATTTCTTGAATGATTGTTTGAATTTATATGAAATTTGAAAAAGCTTCAATATTACACCTTTGTTAAAAATACTTTATAAAAATGTTGCAAATATACCTGGATCCAAACATTCATTATATTATTTTCAATATATTTTACATATAAATAACATATAAACTAAACATAAACATTTTTTTTTTTCATTAAAAAGTACTTAATTAAGGAGTTAAAATTGAACTAATGAATTAATTAAAAAAACTTTACATATAAATATAACATATAAACTACACATATAAACATTGTAATTTTCTTTCATTAAAAAGTTCTTAATTAAGGAGTTAAAATTGAACTAATGGATTAAATTTAATTTTCAAGACAGTAAAAATTTTTTTTAGAATATGGGAATTCAGGTTGTTCTTCACTCCAAAATTCATTATTTACATATGAGAAATTGTAATGAGGAATTGTGTTTATAATGGTCTGCTGTATTTAGGATTACGTGTATATGTGCATAAAACAAAGTGGAAATCAGATTTAAAAAAAAAAGACATTTATTAAAAACTAAACATATCACACAAATAAATAATTTTACAAATGAGGTCATAAAAGACAATCTTAAATAAAATTGCTTACCTGTATCAAATATGAAACAGAACGAAGATAATTCAAAGTAGAAGATAATAAACCACTTGATAGTATGATAATGATCGCAAAAGAATATACACAACAGAATAACTCCAGTTTTAGATCTCAACGATGCAAATAGCTAACCGAGATCAACCAAAGTGTCAGAAGCTACGAAATTTATGAACTTCATACAGATGACGTTTTATCAGATTCATACCTCATTGGCTCCTAAATTTTCCCCCTGAAAATTGAATCCAATGCGGTTCCCATCTATTGAAGAGAGATCTAATTACACTGATAAAAATCTGCTGCATTTTGCTGCAACGCACTCCCCTGCTTGAATAGAAAACGGTTACTTGGCCGTGAAATGGAGCTTTCTCATTGGTTGGAATAGAGATATTATATACAAGCGGTGGAGTGCGTTGCAGCAAATTTTTATCAGTGTAGATTTAAGGGGGCTTATTGGACAGGGAAGTGGCAAAAGGAAATTTGGAAATTTAATTTTTTTTTCTTTTTTAAGAACGTAGATAGGAAAGTTATTTGTCGATCTGTAATCTTATAATATTTTAAAGATAATTATGAGTATTTTAAAATTTCGGCTAAAATTTCAAAAATTCTGAAAAAAAAAATTATTTAAACGGTTGAAATGACTGGAAAAGGTAAACTTCTGAGCTCACAGAGAGATAAAAGAAAAAAACTTTTCTATCTACTTGCAGTTTTTTTTTTTTTTTTTTTTTTTTTTTTTTTAATTTGAATGAACAAGGATAAGTAATTTTCTCATAGGTGGGGTGTGGTGTTATGTACGACGGCCGATTATCTGCGAGAGGGATATAGGCCTTGGGGAGAATGCCCTCCCTGGGGGTCTTTCTTAGGGACCTGAAACCGTATTTACGCAATGTTATCCAATGTTTGAAGGAAACAACGGAAAACTCCTGACGGTTAGATCGATGGGCGCGATTGGATTCGAACCCAGCTTCGAGAGCAGAGCCTTTCAATCAACTGGTGGACCAATTTTCTCATAGGATATAGCGTTATGCAATTTAGTTTTTTTGCGGGGAGTGGGGGGGAATTTGAGAAAAGTACATTTTTCGGGGGCGGGGAATTTTAATTTTTTTTTTTTTTTTTTACTGTTAAAAGAAATTTTGATTTATTTTTTAATATCACTTTTAAATTTTTTCAACATTGAATTTTCAGAAATGTTCCTGTGTTTTCTTTCTTTAAATTCTAGATAAGGACAATAGGAACTCATTCCGCTATGCTGAACTCGCTATCTTTTGAATGTGCTGTAGTCTGTAGATTATAAGTAGAATATATTTTACAATTGATATTCTGTTTAGGGGGAGGGGGGATCAATGTTAAAGTATGACGATTTTTTTTTTGGGGGGGGGGAGATTTGCATCGTTGGGTTTGGGGGAATGGTCACTACTTGCTGTTATGGCTGCTTTTTACTTTTCCGATTTTGGTACAAAACCCCACCAGCGACTGAGAGGTTCTGCTGTCGAAGCTGGGAGACAGAGGATGCTGGGTTCGAACAGAATCCTGCCAGTCAGCCTAATCGTTTCGGAGATTTTCCGTGGTTTTCTACGAACCTTGGCTGCGCCGTGCAAAAGGGGGGAGGGAGGCGAACGCCCTGGACGCGGAATTTTATTGAGCACCAAATTTAAACTAATAACGTTATTTTTTGCCTGCAACAAGAAAAAGCTGGGTGGAAGGAAAAGCATTGAAACTTTGCCCCGGGCGCAGTTTTCTCTTCGTACGCTCCTGGTGCATGAACTTTGGAATTTCCTTGCGTAAATACAAGTTAGTTTTTTTAGAAAAATCCCCATGGAGAGTTTTCCCCCCATTAGTATCTATATCCATAACGTTGATAATAGGCCATCCTAAACACAACCAACCGATTTTGGTTCCAGATTATTTTTTAATAAAAGTACTTTTACTTTCCAAACCGGCTCCGAAAGTGAAAGTACTTTCATAAGAAAATTTGCAACCAAAATCGAAAAAATAAAAAATAGCCATATTGAAGATCGACCTCAGCTATCCTATGCAAGAATAATTTTAAAATATTCAAATTTAAAACAGAAATTCAAAAATAATTAGAACATTTGATTAACATTACCGAGCGAGTGTTTTCAAGTGACTGAAGAGTCCCCTTAACTGGCACTGAATTTTACATTCGGCATTATCAGCTTTCTTTTTAAACCTAATTCGACAATATTTTTTTCCCCATTCAATAGACATATTTTTCTAAATATAAAAAATATTGAATCATATGAAAACCTACTAAATCTTCAAAAAGATAATGACATAAAAAATAAATTAAAAAAATACAAAATTTAATTTTTAATAACTTTTTATAAAGAACCTCCCTGCTAAATATGTTGCACCTTTTAAAACTAAATAAAATACGTTTATTTTTGTATTAAATTTTAAAATGTAATAAAAGAATATTGGTATATTTGACTTCCGATATAACAGGATCATTCGACAGAATTGGGTTTTAAGTTTGTGCGCATCGCCTTTGGTTTTCTAAATTAAAATGCACTTGGAAGAAATTAAAATGGACTTGGAAAAACTTTCTGTCTCAAAAATATTTAAAATTAGAGTGACGAAAACTATTTTTTACAAATTTAAAAAGTTTATAAAATGATTTAAAAAATATTTTACGGGTTTTTTTTCATTTGTTTATTTCATTTATTTATTTATTTATTTTTTATACAGGGGAAAAAAGTATTAGATTTGTGAAAATTTTCAAATTCCGCTTTTTGACGGATTTACACGTTTTAGGGCTCAGAGACTCCAAAAAACATGCTTTTTAAAAATGTCTGTCTGATTCTCTGTATGTTTCATAAATTTTCTAGGCGCTCTATCTCAAGAATTAATGCAATGATTTTAATAAAAATTTATTTTCAGGTAGTCTGATATAAATTCATGCTGATTAGTTTTTGGTGTAAATGAAGGACTTGGCCCGTGGCTCTACTCGGCCCGCCGGAATCGTTTAGATTTTTTTAACGGGCCGAACCAGCAAAAAAAAAAAAAAAAATGGGTCAGACAAACCGGGCCGGTCCGATAAAAAGAAATTAACGGGCCAGACCACCGGGCCGGTCCGATAAAGAAAAAAAAAATTCGGGCCTTCCGGCCCGTTCTGAATATTTCAGCAGAAACGATAAAATATGATCTATTTTCAATGAAAATGGTTTTAACGAGAATAAGTATAAATGTGCGTCACAAGCCATACTAGTTTGACAGCATCAATGTAAAAATGTACCGTGTAGAGATCGGCATCGGAGAGTTACATTGTTTACCCGTTTACATAACCCGTTTTAATATTTTTTTTAGATGACTAAAGCCGGGCCGAGATCAAGCTTGCATTATTTTTAGCACTTTCCAACAAAGTTGAAAAGTGCTTATGCATTGGGTTTGTCTGGCCGTCTGTCCGCGCTCTAACTCCCGTAAATATACTCGGATTGCTATGAAATTTTTATACGTTATTGTGGTTTACCCTAGCACGAACCCTATTGAAAATGAAGTATCTACCATGATTAGTTTATCTACAGAGATAATCAAAATTTTCCCATTACATTACGGCCTATGGGGAAAAATCGTTAATATACTCGGATTGCCATGAAATTTTAGGACGTTATTGACGTTTACCCTAGCCCGAACCCTATTGAAAATGAACTATCTACCATGATTAGTTTATCTACAGAGAGAATCAAAATTTTCCCATTACATTACGGCCTATGGGGAAAAATCGTTTCAAAGGAATTTTAAAGATGTTATACCATGTCAAACATATTAAAATATGCATTGTATAAAATATAAGGTGAAAATGTAGCTATTATTCATTTACAGGGCCAAACAAAAGAATTCCATTAGATAATGGTAAAAGGGGAAATTGTGTGTGACATATTTTAAATATATTAAGCTTTTTCATGTATAATAAAATTGATATATGTCACTGAAGCTTAATATAAATTATACGCTACTGTCTTGCATAATATGAAGTACATAGCATTTACAGGGCCATACAAAAATTTCAAATAGTATATTCTTTCCTAAGTACCGTATATGTGTCCGATGATGGCTGATGGAGGAATGAAATGCATTTTAATTATGATATGCGCTTTTATATTTCGCTAAATATATGCACATTATATGGTGTGTATAAATGTTATAGTTGATATACAGGGCTACCCAAAAGAGCTCACCAAGGTTACTGAATATGAGCGTAAATTATTTAAACGTGGCTCTTAAATAAGCTATGCATTTTTACGCTGAGCTTCACTCAATTTACTGAGAAATGTTTGCAGAATATAGATAAAAGGATATACAGGGACAAGCAAAGAATTCGGTACATGGGCGCTTATGAATGATGATTTATGAGAATGTGATTTCAGTTGTTTTAAAAGTGTTTTAGTTTACAATAAATTTTAGCCTAATTCTGACGTGTAATAAAGGTACAATGTAAACTACAGGGTTGAACAAAAGTATTCTAGTATGTTTCCATCTAATAGTATGAATTGCTGAAAAAGAAATTTAGAGCTACTGAGGATTTTCTTGCTAAACTAAATTTTCCCATTATATCAACTGACATATGAAATACAGGGCTGTTCAAAAGTACTGGAATACATATTTGGGTACATTTGGCTATACACTATTATTTCCCTAAATAACAAAGTTTTGTTAAAGATTTCATTAAGTGTTGGAAAGTGCTTCATAATCTACGCTTAACGCATGATTTTTCTTACTTTTTTCATTTATTCTAAGCGATATTGACTTTTTTAATGAATCTTTATTCGAATATTGAAAGCCTAAGAATCTAAGTAATCATTAATGTTGTTAATGTATATTTCCTGTAAAATATACTGTAAAATCATTTTATAGATATGTAGGCAGTATTCTTTAAAGGAATCCTAATTATATGATAAAAATCTGAATTTTTAGAAATCTTAGAAATTGGAACGGGCCAAAACGAGCAGGGCAGGGCCTAAAATATAAAAATTTAAACGGGCCAGGCCAAAATAATTTTCCTACGAGCCGGGCCGGGCCCGGGCCTGGAAATTCCGGCCCGCGCAGACCTCTAGCGCTGCTATGCTACATTTTTTTTTACAATTTACGTAACAACTATATCTCAATAACTATTGCATGAATTTCCATCGAACTTGAGATTCAATTATTCCATGACATGAATTGATGCTGTTTACATTTTGCTGTAAATCGCTCGACAGGTATCAATGCTATGCTACTTTTTTCACGGTTTTTGCAATAGCTTTATCTCAAGTGTTAATGCACGGATTTTCAAACTTCAGATTCAATAAATCCGTGACATGAACTAATTCTGTTGTGAATCGATAAATAGATAGTGCTAACTATGCTGATTTTTTCCCGATTCCTGCAATAGCTCTATCTCAAGAACTAATTCACGGATTTTCATCAAACTTCAGATTTAGATATAGCTTGATAAATATTATTGCTATTTATGGTTTTGGTATAAGTACAGGTGGTGCTTTTATATTTTTATTTTCCCGATATCAACAGTATCCTATTTTAAGAATTAATGTACGAAATTTCCTGACTCTAAAGCCCACATGATGAGCATAGATTATCATTTAATTTAGGCACTGTGGTAGCCAAATTTTGAAGTATTAACATGCATGAAATACAAGAAAATTTTGGAATTTCCAAACTCGACTAGTTTTAAATTTTATAACTAATTCATTTTAGAAAAAAATAAGCATATTTCCTTTAAAAAAAAAATTCCCGTTTTATTTCGAGAAATAGTCCTAGAATCACTGCACATATTTGTTTCAATTAACCCTTTCCAGCGCAGTGTTACCACTCCGACAACACCTAATTTTAATTCCAAACTTGCAAACGGCACCAAGAATATTTTATAGAAATTTCACTTTTACAATGAAAGCGTGAATTTTTGAAGTCTTAATTTCTATAAAAGTCGTTTTTAAATTCCGGTGTCAATCACCAATTCCTTATTTTATGAGTAGAATTTGCCTGCGCCGGAAAGGTTTAAATGCAGGGGCATTCGGAGCAGCTGCCCCGGGATGGTTGGTTCACCTAAGGGTGGTGCGTTGAGTAGGGGGCTTCCTAAGGGTGCCTAACTCGTATTTAAGGAAAGAAATCAGGGGTTCGAAGAAAACTACGGAGAACTCCGAACGATAACACCGACGGCCACAATTGGGTTCGAACTAGAGGTCTGCATGGGACAAGACCAGGCCAGCAAAATGGTTCCAAATTTTCTAACGGGCCGGGCGGACAAAAAATTGATTGGGCCAAGCCAAACCTATGAAAAAACCCCACCTTATAACGGTTTACCGGCTCGTTATAATGATTTAAGCAGAAACGATAAAATATGAACTATTTTCAATTAATATGGCTTTAACGAGAATAAGTATAAAAGCGCGTCACGAGTCGATACTAGTTTGACAACATCAATGTAGAAATGTAACTTGTACAGTGTAGAGATCGGCATCGGTCAGTTAGATTGTGTCCAAGAAGTCTTCTTTTGGGATGGAGTTCAAAAGCTTCGTCACGTTTCGTTGGATGTCGGTAATATAGTTAAATCTCAGTTTATGGATTGGTTTTAAGCTTTGCAAGACACCAAAAAGAAATTCATGAGGGGTGGTGCAAATTGAACATCCACCATACTCGCCAGATCTCAATCCTCCAGATGTCTTATTATTTTCACCATTCAAACTCTCTTTGAAAGAGATTTGACCATATTGCTGACATCCAACGAAACGTGACGAAGCTTTTGAACTCCATCCCAAAAGAAGACTTCTTGCAAATTTCTCAGGACATGTATAGCAGATCGAAGCGGTGCATGGTTATGGGAGAAGACCATTTTGAAGGATGGTATGGTAATTTTTGTTAATATTTCATCTACATTAATTTTACAGGACTATTCACCGAACTTTATTATGTCTCTCTGATAAATCGATGCAGAATTTATTAAACGTTGAAGGGGCCAACTCAATGAAAATCAAACATAAATAGTTCTCGGCGTTTTCCGACTAATTTTATAATTTTACCAAGTTATCACAATTAGAAAATGTAATAGTTTTTAATTGTAAAAAGTTTAATGATATTTCTAATTATATTGGTAACTTTCGTCAAATCCATCAGCAATAGAAAATGTATTATAGTTTTTTTTATTAAAGTTTTGAACCAATTTGCCAGTTCAGATTGTAACGGCATGTGCAAACGTTTGGGGGGGACTCCCCCTGTCCACCTCCCCCCCTTAGTGAGGCCCCTGTCTGCTGCGTTGTTAGCAGAGAGTTTAAACCTCGGTGATTGCATTGCACAGGCAGTTTCTTGAGATCGTGGTTGTATTTTATGTCGTATTGTGGATTATATGTAATCCTTTTGTACTTAGTAAGTAATGCATAAAAAGTTTAAAACAACAACAACGAAAAATGATGCGTTTAGCATAGATTATGAACTGAGTGTCTAGCAGCTTGGAAAAGTCAGAGAAATTTATGTGGAATATAAAATTTCGGTTGGTTGTTTGTGTTTAGGACGGCCAGTTATCAACACTAGATATATAGATCCTAAAAAGAGGGGGAGAGGTTTCTAAGATAACCTAATCCGTATTTACGCAAGGAAATCCAGGGTTTGAAGAAAACCACGGAAAACTCAGAAAAATTATAGGCTAACAGGAGCGATAGGGTTCAGATCCAGCAACCAGCTTTAAAAGCAGAACCTCTCGGCCACTGGTGAGGCAGGAAAAATTTAGATAAATTTTCTTTTTATATGACTAAGATTTGAATTTTCAATGCAAGAAAAATCAAATTTTTCTCTTTATAAGTATATACTAGAAAGATTATTTCAACCTATTGTACAAATAATTTTGTCTACTTCTTTTTAATCCTTCTTATAACTCAGGCTTTGGGGGCGTCAATAAATGGTGATTACGCTTGAAGGGAAGGAAGGGTGTTCATGAAATTGTGACAGTTTGTGACAAGGGAGTGGGAGGGGGTAAGAAGAAACGCAACATCACACATTTTTGTTAAAATAAAAACATTAAAATTCAGTAGATTAAATTATGGAGTATGAAGTTATTTTAAAATTAAAATGTTTTGTGTTCATAAAGATAATACACTGGCGGAAAAAAAAATCCCAACACCAAGAAAAACTTATTGTAGAGTAATGAAATTTGGACAGTGTATTTGTCTTGTTAAAATGTTTAATTGATTAGATTTTTGAGATCATAGGTTAATTTAAGGTCAAGAAAATGCATTTCAAATGTGAAATGTTGTTACATTAAAAGTCGCTATAACCTCCAGCATTTTGAATGTATACTTGCACACGTGCATGCATTGTGTCATACAGGTGCCGAATGTCACTTTTTCGTATGGAGTTCTATGCTTGTTGTACTTGCTGTGTCAATACTGTGATGGTCAGTGCTGGCTGGGGATGACACCGGAGTTCTCATCCAATGATAGCCCATACGTGCTCAATGGAAGACAGATCTGGTGATCTCGCTGGTCAAGATAACTGGTCGACACTCTTTAGAGCACGTTGCGTTACAGTAGCGGCATGAGCGCGCGCGCTATCCTGTTGAAAAACGCCCCTTGAATGCTTTTCTTGAATGACAGCACTACAGGATGAATTACCGGACTGACTTACAAATTTGAAGTCAATGTGCTTGGGATGAGCCCGATAGTACTTCTGGTGTCGTAGAAAATTGCTTCTTAGACCATGATTCCAGATTGTAGATCCAGTGTTTTTAAGCCGCAGACAGTTTGATTGCAGGCGTTTCCCTGGCCTCCTTCTGACCAGCACATGGCCATCACTGGCACGAAGGCAGAGCATGCTTTCATCAGAAAATACAACAGATCTCCACTCCATCCTCCAGTGAGCTCTGGCTTGACATCACTGGCGTCGCAAACGGCAATGGCTTAGAGTCAGTGGAATGCATGCCTTGCATCGAGCTGTCCTTGAAGTAACCGATTTCTAACAGTTTGTTGTGTCATTGTGGTACCAACTGCGGCTCAAATTTCTGTCGCAGGCACAATACGATGAGCCACAGGCGTACGCCGAATACGACGGTCTTCCCTCTCAGTAGTGCCACGTGGACACTCGGAACCTGGTCTTCTTGAGGCAATACCATCCCTTGACCATTGCTCCCTACAATCATGCACGGTGGATACATTCTGTCCAAGTCTTTCTGCAAAATCGCGGAAAGAAAATCCACTTTCTCGTAGCCCTATTTTACGACCTCTTTCCAATTCGGCGAGCTGATGATAATGGCTTCTTCGTCTTCTTAAAGGCATTCATGATCAACCTCAACTCAATTCGTCAAATTTTGAAGAGAAAAAATGCTCACGAACTTTACAGCACTCGTTTAAAACAAACCTGACTTTAAAGTTGTGAGTGGCGCTAGTGGCGCCACACTTATGCGCGAAGCCCGAAATTTGAATCAATGTCATCTTTCAGATGTATAAACACGCCTACAAAATTTCGTTTGGCTAACACAAGTCTTTCTTGGTGTTGGGATTTTTTTTCCCGTCAGTGTATTTAAAGCCAAACATGTTAAATACTATTTCAAATTCCAAATTATTACTGTTTCCAATTGTTCTTTCATATTAATAACTTTATTACTATACTATACTAATTATTTTTCTTGTTGTAAACCTTATTCCATGCAAAATACGAATCACTTTTATTGTTCAGCTCACAAATGTCACTAGAACACAGTTAAAGTTTAAAAATAAAACTTGAAATATGATCTAAAACGTAGCTCTTTTCTTTTGAACTATTTCCGATCGAGATAAAAGAGCGGGAAAAAAGCAATGAATCAGATGTTCATGTTATCATTCGTAATCGTAAATGTGCTTACTAATACACTTACTTACGTGAATTATATTCTTTCTTATGATCCAATTCTTTAACCGCAAATTTTTCCTTCTGAAGTTCAGTAGCATTATTTCTAATAAAGAAAAATAAAGTTTTACTAGACGCGTAAAAAGATTTATGAAACACAAAGACGTGATGGAAAAATAATCTTTTTCCCATTGTAGTATTTCCATAAAAAATTAAATTCGCGTGGATTAAAAAAAAATATTTCCATTAGCTTTCCTAGTTTGAAGGAGAAGTCCTTAATTGACCGAGCGAGCGGAGCGAGCAAGGTCTACAATTTAACTTGGGGCAAAAACACATTTTTTGTATGTATGTTTGTAATGCGATAACTCTCGAACCGTTGCTTTAATTGAGCTGAAATTTAATATGTGTGTAGTACTCATCAACACAATTTTTAAGTTCGTTGGGCATCAAAATCGGTTAATTAACGGTCTTTAATTAACTTAAAATCAATGTAAATACATTAATAAATACATTACTTCACTGTAAAGTTTGCTTTCTCGGTAAACATGGTAGAAAACAACTGCGCCATCTAACGGTGAAGAACCGCATCTGTCTCCATTCGTTTAACATTGGGGCATGGGGCAGTCACGCAGAAGGTAATACTACAAAGCGCGCCTGTTATCCTGGGGCAATCAATAGCGCTGTCAACACGCGTTGATAACTACAATTTAACTTGGAGCAAAAAACACATTTTTTGTAATACGATAACTCTCGAACCGTTGCTCTAATTGAGCTAAAATTTAATATGTGTGTAGTACTCATCAACACAATTTTTAAGTTCGTTGGGCATCAAAATCGGTTAAGCAGTTTTAGAAATATTTACATTTTTGTAGAAATAATAATTATCCTATTTATTTCCAAACTATAAGTGAAATTTTGACAAAAGTTTGAAAATATGTAAAAAATGTCAGTAGGTACTATTTCACAGATAGTAAAGGTACTATTTCACAGATAGCATCGAAATCGATTCAGTAATATTTGAAAATTCAGTAATATTGGTAATATTGGTATTCAGTAATATTGGTAAATGGGGCTCTGGGCTATGTGCGCGACATTGTATTCGAACCAGATTCAGCTCCACCACATGACATGCCAATTGTGATTTGTGTACAGTTCGACAAATATACTGGTCCGCATATAAACGGTTTGGTTCCCATTCCACCTATGACCCGGTCGTGGAAGACTGGCCAAGTTTCGTGCTCTCGCACACAGTTTCCATTGTCGCTTGCATGGGCCATAACTGTACACAAATCACAAGGCCTGACTTTGGATAAAGTAGTGGTGGACATTGGCGCAAAAGAACTGGCGGCCGGTTGTTCATATGTCGCTCTTTCAAGATGTAAACGGCTCACAGATATAATGTTTGACCCAGGTTTTGATTTTATAAGATTAGAAAAAATAAAAAAAATGAAACTATTGCAGCTAAGAATAGGTGAAGAACGAAGACTGGAGAATCTTTTTGCTGCAACAGTAACAAACAGTTCTACAAATGAATAGTTACTATCTGTTTAGCTTGTATTTATTTTCAGTTCTGGTAATTTTCCATTAAATTTCGGTATTTGTACTATTACAGCATTTTTTTAACGCGTCCATATGTAAAAGTAAATACTGTCCATACAAACGGGTCAGTAATCATGCCAGTCGGTACTACACTTACGTCAAAAAAAATCGCGAGGTCCACGTTCGCGGCGAACTACTAGTATACATTCAAATAGAATTAGGATAATTTTTTTATATGCTAAACTGTGAAAAACAAAACGTTCCGTTTGATCGGCATGAATGCTATTCTCGCGGGATGTGAGTACAAACAGCGCCGGCATGAATGGTAGTCTCGCGGGATCTGAGTAGAATCGGTGCCGGCATATATAGTGGTCGCTCGTCCCCAAGGGGTTAATGTCGAAAAGTAATGTCGAAAATGCTTCAAACGGTCGAAGAATTGTCAGTTAAAATAGCGAGTGAGCGCCTCTAAGGCACTAAGTCCTCCTCGTTTTGTGTAAAACGAAAGTGAGTGAAGAACATCCTTGTTTGAGGGGTAGGCGTTCCTGCTCCTTTTATAAACGAAAACGAACTGTTTTAAAAAAGCATAGAACAGTTCCTTTCTCCTGTTCCCTGAATGAATGAGTAAGGAACGAAGACCTATTTCTACCTGGGACTGGACTGCTGCTGTAGACAGGGCACTGATTGATTATCGGTTTCAGAGATTCAAAAAGCCATCTTTATTACTTTACGGAAGAAAAAGATGTCGATAATTCTTTTGGAAGGAATTTAAAGTAATGGTGGTTTCTGATGCAAAAGAAAATTTTAGTGCAAGATGCTTTTTTTTTATTTGAGAAACAAAATTTTGATTACATAGAAATAAAGATAATGTTACTTTAAAAAAAAGGGGGTATATTAAAAAAATCAGAACATGTTCAGTAAAATAAAAAGGGAACCCATGACCGATATTTAAAACAATTGCTATAAATGCAGTTTTGCTCCTTGACTTTAATCTGGCTTTAACTAATTTTTTTCTTTTTATTTGTTGATTTTGAAAAAAAAAATTACATTATTTATTTATTTACGAAGTAACTTAAAATTATAAAAAAGTAAACGAGCATTTTTTTCATGAGGGGGGGGGGGGGGATACGAAAAATAAATAAATAATAAAAAAACACCCGTGGCACTTGACTAAGACACATCGTTTCAAAATCTATTGTCTCTGAAATTTTTTCCCCTTTTTTTTCGGTGACCACACGTGGTAATGTATCTTCGAAGTGCACAAAAAAATATTTTAAAATCCCTAAATGCTGATTTTCAGAGAACTTAAGCAATTCTTTAAATGCAAATATTCATAATGTTTTGTAGCTGCTTCTACAACACTTAATTTTAAAATCAACCAAAGGTACTATGTTTCTTATTAAACTGTTTGCAATAACTTCATTTTATGCTAAGAAAAGAATACGATGATGAAAATTTTGGGTGTATAACTGGTGCAAAATTAAACATGTTAGCTTCATACGTTCATATAGGATGAGGGAGTGCTGGATTACTTAGTTTAGATTCAATTTAGTAATTTTGCAAAACTGTGAAAGGCTATCAAAGCTAAATTAGATTTTTGAATAGAATGTCATTTGAATTTTCGAAGCAGAAATTTATTTAGTGACCTTGGAATCTTTTTTAGGGGGAGGGGGCTGAGCCGCCCATAGCGCCCTCTTAGCTACGGCCCTGGTGCACACATGTGTTAAAAAAAGTCTAGATGTAATTTTATCAATTTTAAAACAGGGCCGTAGGTAAGAGTGTGCTATGGGTGGCTCAGCCTCCCCCCCCCCCAAAAAAAAAAAAAAACATTTAACTTTTTCTTGGAAAAAACTAAAAGGTCACTCAATGAATTTGTTCCGGAAATTCTGTTCAAAAACCTAATTTAGTTTTGAAACCCTTTCAGTGTTGCTAAATTACTAAATTGTATCTAAAGTTTTTCTACACTCGCTCATCCTATTTGCAAATATGAAGATACACAATGTTTAATTTTGAATAGTTATACACTCAAATTTTTCATTGTCACATACTTTTCTTAGCATAAACTGAAGTTATTAGAACAGTTTAATAATAAACATAGTACGTACTATGTGAACATGCACCAATTTATCATTCTGCATCATAAAGAGAAAAACAAGTTGGAAATTGTATAAATAGAATTAGCGAGTGTTGAAATGGTGATGCATTTAGGTGATTCTGCAAAACTGTGAAAGGGTCTGAAAATTAAATTAGGTTTTTGAACAGAAATTCATTGAGTGACCTTGCATGTTTTCTAGGGGGGGGGGGGGGCTGAGCCGCCCACAGCGCCTCCTTAGTTACGGCATTGCCTTGAACTGCAGAAATAAGTCTTGCGTCAATGGAATCTTGAAAAACATTTTCCCTGCCGTTAAAATGTATGTAAGGAAATGTCGCTGACTATTGTGTATAATCTATGAAAAATTATTTGAGATTATTGACAATAAAAATTTTATTGTCATACATTAATAGAAAAATCATATTCAATTATTATAATTATGTAAGAATTCAAATAAGATTTTTTTTTTCAATTTACTATTTTTCCATCTTGTTAATGAACAAAAAAAGTTCAATTTCTAGAATATCCTAGGATTTTATTTTTCATAGTAATTTCATAAAACTAAGTAAGATTTGGATAAAGATGTTTAAAAGTAACATATGTCTAAAATTATTAAGTAATTTTTATTTTTTCACATCTTTTCTCTTTTATTAAATATAAATTCAAAATGTTAGAATGAAAATAAAATTGTAGGGTTTTTTTTTTCAGTTAAACTTTTCTTGTTTTTAAATGGGATGCAAAAATAATGAATAAAATAAAGCTTTTCTTTAAATTCAATATATATATATATATATATATGTTAAACATTGAATTTTTTCTCACCAGCCCTATTTTTTTTAAATTTATTGCGTAACATCGTAAACTAGTAAATCCGAAATAAATTTCTTTAAAGTAAAATAAAGAAATGACAAATAAATCAACCATGCTAATATTAAAAGAGGTTAGTCCTAAATCAAGGTGCAAAACATAACTTTAATGTTAAAGCATATAAATGAAATATTTAGCTTTAAAATATCCCCCCTCTCCTTTTATTATTATTATTAATTTTACTTAAAAAAAATATATTAAATTCACCAACTTATGATGTCATAGCATATAAAGGAAATGTTATGGGTAGTCATAAAAAATATTACATTTATTATTATTATTTTTTGAATATAGTGACAGTGAAGGATGTTTTCATATCACTGAAACAAAAAGAAATTTTAAATTAATTTAAAAAGTCCTGCAAAAGTATTTCTAAAGGATTCGCCAGCAGATGAATTTCCCTTATCAGTATAGGAGGAGCTTCAATTTGTTTATCCCTAAGTGTTGTGTGATTCAGCGCCGACCGTCCAGCGTCCAGATCACTTTAAATTGCTACCGCTAGCTGCCTAATGGCGCTAACAGTATATCAACGAGTAGAAAGACGTGTTTTCAATGCTGACATGTTATAAAACATTTATTAAAACTTTCATTGAAATATTTTTGATGTGAGTGTAGTTAAATAATATGAATATTATTTAAGACGTGTTTCCAATAAATAAAATTATTTCTTTGCAACATTAATATGATCCTCAAATATATGTATGCACACATGTAATATTCTAATTTGGAAAATAAAACTAGTCGTTGGGAGCCACCGTAATACTTACCCATCATGGATATGTATATGAAAATAAAGCATGCGAAAACTATTTATACAATGCATTGCAATTCATAAACAAAATTTAAATATTGTTAATATACATAGTAATGCTATATTAAAGAACTGCTGATGTACCAATTTCAACAAATTATGTAAAACGCCAAACTACTCAAGTAGTACCGAACTGCGTAAAAGAAACATCCTTATAACTCCAAAAATAATAATTCTATTAACTAACAATTAACTGCGTCGGATTAAGCGTCTCATTTCCAATTAAAATATACTTCTGAATTGAAATTTGAATGAAATACAGGGTCATGAAAAATCGAAGAATGTGGAAAACACGATTACAAATATCTCGGCAACTAATAATCCGATCGACTTCGTTCTATATGCAAAATGTGTGTTATTTTATTGCCTTTTACTTCCATTCCTTAGAAGAAAAAAATTCGAAAATTTTTATGTACCTTTCATCAGAACGAATTTTTCGAGAGTCCGAAAAAAATAGTTCCGGATAATCGAGGTTGCTGATATTAAATAGGGTTCGTCCCATTCTTACATACTAACTACATACAAAATTTCAAGTCACTATCTCAATTTGTTTGGGAGATAGAGCGTTTACAGACAGACAGACAGACAGACAGACAGACAGACGGACGGCAAAATTTTTTTTCTAAAAATATGTTTTTCGGAATCTCCACTATCTAAAACATGTAAATCCGTCAAAAAAAATTTTCGATTTTCAAAACGATTGCAAGACTTACCCTATACTACGTATGATGGGTAAGTAAAAATAGATATGTATTTAATCAGATTAAGTTCATTCAAATAGAAATAATTAAATAAGTGTCTTTTATTCTAAAATATCTCAAACAAAACCAGTCAAACATAACTTAAGTCAAACATTACTTAACAACATAAAAAAGGGGGATTACTTGGAAATTCCATTAAGTAAATGCTGTTGGATTTTAATTCAATAAAAAGTTATAAAAAAAATAAAAGAAAAACTAACAAAATAAAAAAGAATTAAATTAATAGATTAACAAAATATTGTTAAAACTTAAATCTACTTTTTTTATACAAGAGACTCTATTTTCAAATGATTCAGTATAAACTATGTTGTTCCATTATTGTTGATTTCAATATAATTTATTTAAGTCTATATAATTTACTCAATCCCCTTCCCATGTTTTAGTTCTTTTTTAATTATTTATTTATTTTTAAATAGTAACTTTCGCATCGTCAAAATTGTAGTAATGTTTCTAAAATTTTTCAATTTTTTTATTACATATAATGAGAGAAAAAATTATTTTTCAATTTTCATATTATAAGATTTTTATTCATACACACAAGATTTTTGTTTCAGATTAAATATTATTTTCACATCAACATCTAAAATTTTCGTCTAGGAATTTTAATATAATAAAAATACACAATAATAAAATGTAATTAATAGAAATGTGTTCCAGGGACTTTAATTTATTTTATATTATAGTATTCTTATATAGTTATTTTATACATATATTATTGATAACATTTGAATTTATTTCAATGAATAATTATAATGAATAAGTAATTTATTGTTTCAAAAAGTCAACAGATTGGCTGTAAAACTTTAGTATGTTAATTTTATTCCTTTTTTAAAAAAAATTGTAAATACTTATGTTATTAAAATCTTTTTTAGATACATATCTTTGCTCTGTTATTCGGCATTTTTTGGTAATGCCATAGGTGAAATTATGATATTTACTCAGTTAGTCATAAAAATGTCATTAAATGCGGACTAATGATCTAGGGTTCTCTCAAGGTGGAATCAATCATAAATAGTCATAGCGCAATTTTAATTATTGATAAATAAAGACATTTATGTAAAATTGCAAATATATGCATAATTGCATCGTAAAATACTTTTCGATTATATCCCAATAGCTTACGCTAATTGCTCCTCTTTCGTGTAAGTAGTCAGTCATTAATTGTTTTCAAAATGTGTACTCCTAGTTTATTGACTTAATTAACTGTTGTTACAATTTAAGCTCTTTTTGTTCCCTATGTAGTTTAAGAATTAATAAATTCGTCGTGTTATTAATATTATCCTTAGTGTTATATTAAAGATTGGAAATAAACATAATCTTGAAGCGAGTAAAAAAAAAAAAAAAAAAAAAATACAGATAAGAATTTTACTAGTTTCTAAATAATTCGAAATCTACTAGAGTTTTTATTAAAACGGATTTCATCTACAGTTTACGCCGGGCAGTACAATGGGTAGCTCGATATGATCCAAAAATAACAATAATACTACTTTTACGGATTTATAATTGCATGTGATTGATTTAATTTCACTTCAGACTGATGTTTAACAAAAAAGCTGGAGTCAAAGTCGGCTTTTTTTAGTGACTCAGACTCCGCAGCGCTGGTTACAGTAAATATTTAGAATTCTGGTGTATGGCAAGTTACAGTTAAAAAAAAAAAAAAAAAAAAAAAAAAAAAAAAAAAAAAAAAAAGAGTAGGTGGTCCGCCAAGTATCGGAGGCGGAGTGTAGAGTTTGCAGACCACTTTTTTGGGAGGTGATATCAATATTTATAATGCAGCGAAGATACTCCCAAGTTAATGGATGGCGTAAAATTGCACCTCTAGTGGCCGTGATGAGAATTAAAATGTTCGGTAGTGGATGGAGCATTCTATGTTTGGCTTTTGGTCCTGCCTTCATCCGCTGAAATTTTCGTTTATTTCGCAGTAGCATAGCAATGATGATAATGAGAAGTTTTCAGTCATGTCATTCAACAGATGCAAAGAGTAATAAAATACTTACATTTTTAAGAAAAATATTCTCATGATATATTTTTCTTCAATTTAAGTATTATTTATTTTCTATTTTCTTATAATTTGTAATGACATGAAGAATACTATTAATATTTTAAAGGATATTCATACTTCTCACGTTGTTATACGATATAAAATCTTAACAGAAAAGAAATAAGATTAAACATAAAAAGCAAGAAAAAATCCGATTAGTTTTATCAACAATTAAAATATTTCATCACTCTTGGAACTTACTTAATGACAGAACTTTTGATTGCTGTTACTTTTAATGGTGGTAATAAATGAGGATTCCTAAAGGCCCAAACACATTTGACCACTTCTTGAAGTTCGGTGTCGGCTCGTTTGTTATGGCGACGAGGTGTTTTTGATCTTAGAGAGTTTTGCAGGAAAGGGATGTCCAGTAAAAGAAGAATCTTTCCGTCAAGTAGGGTGGATTGCTTATCTCCGATTCTTTTGTTAATTCCCCTTGTTTCTATTACGAAGAAACCGCAAGTGGATCCTATACAAAAGACTTCCTCACTTTTTCCAAGTATTCAGTTGAAGGAAAGAGTATTACAATCTGGACGGAGCTTTAGTCATTCTGCTCGTCCCCAAGGAGTTAACAACAGTTTACTGTCTAGCTTAGCTTCCTAATATATTAAATATAAGTCATCCAAAAGACGACTTATCGTGAACCTTAATCATGCTGTCACATGTGCAAACATTACAAATTAGATTTTATAACTTTTTAAATTTTATTCTGAGTTTTATCTGGTGTAAAAGTTTGAATTTTCTGAAAATTTTATATATATTATATATCTTTAGTCTTTTATTTTTATTTATTTATTTTATTTTATTTTATGTTTGTCGCTGATTGAATCGGAAAGTATACTATGCATGTTAACCCATTAATGCCTGAATTATTTTCTTCGTTAATGTTCAAATTTTTTGCATTTTCCCACCAATTTTAAAATAAGAATAACTTGTATCTTAATTTATAAAGTAATTTGTCTCGAGAAAGAAAATATTTCAATGTCCTACTTTTTACTGGTGTGAAAAGCGCTTACTTGAATTTTTTTAAACTGTCCCAAAAATGGGACACTAGGCAATAATGGGTTAATATTTTTTTTCACGAAATATCATTTAACACGAAAATTTTCGCATGAAACGCAGATTCCGACGACGAAATGAACGGACAACGAAATGAATGCTGCAAGAATGAAGAAAATGATTAGAATTACTCTTGTTTATTTAAATGCGCATTAGAATTGAGATATAAATAAAACAATGAACGATCTCCAATAGTTTGTGGACAAAATGTCGCCGAAAAAGAGACTTAAAAAAATGGGTAGCGAATTTTTCAGGTAAAAAAACATTTTTTACCACTTATTTTTTATCCTAATGGATGCAATTTATTAGTAGTATATTAGGAAATCGAAAAAAAATTTGTTGACATCAATGATATTGATGAGTTTCATACGAATCATTTTTACGAATCATTTTACGAATCATTAAGAATCTTTAAACAAGAATTTTTTTTTTTAATACGAAAAAAATAATCTCATCCGTTTCGTATTAAACGTATTTTACTGTATTATTATTATCTTTATCACTATTTTAAGAATACAACCAGTAATGTTTTTAAATCATTTTTAAGAAGAAAGAATAAATCTAAAATTAATTTCAATCATCTTTTAGGATATTTTTTTTTACAGGATTGGTCAGTAGGCGGAGCTCATTTCCAGTTTGGGAGGGGTCTTCAGTTTATTTATCCCGGAGTGTTGACAGATTTAGTGCCAACCAAGTACATCTTCAGAAAACGAAGAGGAGCCATTTCTTAGGGCTAATGTGAAAGTGGCCATTTCCTCAATTACAGACAAGCCCCGCCCCTTTCTTTTAAAATAATAGTACACATTTCTGTTATTAATCCCAGCTAAATTTCCGCGATAAAAAGGAACTTGTAAATGAAGAATTAGATGAGAAATTTTATCATCAGAGCAGGGCTGTCCAACCTTTTCGTAAACAGGGCGCAACTCAGCTTTTGGTATTCAATGAAGGGCGCCATTTTACAAATAACAAAAAAAAAAAAAAAAAAAAAAAAAAAAAAAAAAAAAACGTGCGGCAGTATTATTGCACAGTTTTACTAGTATACATGCACATCTTAATGATGTGGAAATGAATCTTATGGTAGTAGACAAAAGGCACCCATGGTTTTTAAATTGCATGTATTAAATTTCAAACTATACATTTTTCTACGTAAGGTCTATCTCAAAAATGTTTTTTAGCGTAAAGTACCAAACACTTTAAACATGCCTATAAAAGGACAATAACAAAAAATAAAAATAAAGGTTTCTTTTAGGATACTAAAATACGTTTTGATTCATTTTGAAAGCGTGTTTTATAAAAAGTGCGAAAATAAAAACAAATATCATAGCATCCCATATAGCTGGTTCCAGGGAGATAGTCTGGAAGTGCTTTTATAGATGGGAATCATTTTGCAATGTTTTATTGATTTTTCTAAGTAAACTGAAAAGTAAAAGCCTAAAATTTCAAAAATCAGGAAGGAAAAATTGAGCTTTTTTATCCCTGCTATAAAACAGCAAATCCATTGTGACAACAGAAAGATAAAAAAAAAATGCTGAAATTTGATGCATATGCAAATTCGTCTTCAAAGGGACGGGCGGGCGGGGAGAGGGAAAAAGGTTTATTTTTATCTTACTTCTTAAATATTAAAAATAGCTATTTCAGATTATTATCAAATTTAACCATGTTAATTACACTTTATAAACATTAACAGAAATCATCAAAATATGCATGATTAAATTTTCAAAGTATGTTTCTGACTTTTAATATGTTTTCGCAGATTTTGAAAATATCTCTCATGAAAATAAGAAAGATTTTTAAGAAAAAATTCTTTATAATGAAATTTTACGGCTAAAAAATATAATAACAGGAAACCTTCAAAATGGCGCCAAAAAAGTCTGCAAAGGACGCCATGTCGCCCGCGGGCGCCGCGTTGGACAGCCCTGAGAGAATATGAAATATAATTTTTGTATGAGTTGCGTCATCCCTGCTCAATTTCTGGGATAAAGTGGATTTGTAAATGTAGAATTAGATGAGAAATTTTATCGTAAGACAACATAAAATATAATTATTGTTTGAATTCGAGAAGTTCTTTAACTCCTTTATAAACGAATTATTATTATTATTTAAGCGCGATACACTGACGGGAGCGATATAACGACTGTGCCTGAAAAGCGTTTCTAAAAGAAAAATACTGAACCTTAACTTCAGCTACAAGGCATTCCATCTAATTCTTGTTCAAAAAAGCTTCGCGCTCAACACAAAAGATATCGTAAAACGTTTAATTAATGCAAAACCGTGCTCATACATCATACTTTTTTACTTACATTTCGCATTTTGAGAATATAAAAACCAATATTACTAGTGTTTTTATTTTCCGTGATAATTTTGTTATTGGCAATTCAAAAACTATAATAAACTAATTTAATACCTGTTCTATGCTTAGATTTTGGCCTTTCAAAAGTTTTGCATGCTTTTCGAGACGCTGAACAGCATCGGAGAAACAACAAAAGTCTTCGTCAGATTTTACTTCCTTTGTTTGGGTCACAGAAATATTATCTCCTCGATCTGCATAAGTCTCATTTTGAATTATGGATTTATTTATTTTTAATATTAATCAATTTCTCAATAAATTTTCACTAAGGACATTTTTCACTAAGTCCGTTCTATGTTTAGATAACAAGGTGAAAATTCATGTATTAAATATTTTAGATTTATTGTCATCAAAATGTATATAAAGAAATGCCGTTGACGAGTCCGTATATTCTTTTATTAGCAAATCGGAAATTTATCAAAGGAAAACTGAAAATGAGGATAATAGCGGATTACCCGATATAACGAAGTCTTACATTGGTCGAAAATCATCTTCTCAACATTACATACCTCATTAATAGTGTTAAAACTCAAACATTAAAAAACATAATTTTTCTAAGTTAAATAAAACTCGTCGAAGTAACGACTATGCAGGACTGTCTTTTCGAAATAATATGCGACAAACGTCGACGATACGACGATACTAATCTTTTTTTCCGAGGAGCCTGGGACCATGCCCCACAACCCCGGTAACAGAGCAGTTTGGAAAATAACCAGGTGAGAATTCTCTGGCAGCAATGTAAATAAAATTCGGGATAGGTAATTTAAAAGAGAAAAAAAAGACAAATAAAAATAAAAGAAAAATAATAATTAAAAGTTTCAGTTTAGTAAAAAGTCTAAGTTAAAAATTTGCTGCAAATTTAAGGAATCAGCTAACGCAACGGCACAGGTTACTTGTTTTACCGGCATATGTAACCGACGGGATGACTGTTAATTAGTGTATGTTATTTAATTAAACTTTCTTTCAAATTTAACTGGTGTAAAAGATTTATTTTTGTGAAAGTTTTATAATAGAGGTTATTGCATGCATTTAATCCTTTTTTTAATCTAATTGAACGGTATAGGAACACAGTAAACGAGAAGATTGTGAATTTTCTGCTTTCTCACACACAAAAGAAAGAAAATTATTCGAAAAGTCTCTGGTTATACTTGTGGAACTGAAAAATAATCTCTGACTCAGGGAAGCTTCGAAATCGCTTTCCATTGAATTCTATTGAAATAGTTAGAGTCACAAATTACATAAATAAAAGGTGAAAAGGCAAATAAATTTTTCACTAGACTATGATTCTAAAAATTGTACCATATAAAATGTCAGACAGACAGAATGCATTGTTATTTTCACATTACATTACTCGATTTTTTAACCGACTTCCAAAAGGAGAGGAGGTTATCAATTCAACGCGTATGTATTTTTTTATGTACGAGTATGCCGTACGAGTCACCGATTACTGCGAAACTACACTCTAAAACTGGGAGGAGTGAAAAGCTCACTTTTTGCAAGAGTGATTTTCATTTTCACTCTTTTTAGAGTGAACTTTATACAAATACACTCTTTAAAGAGTGGAATTTCCGACTCCCTAAAAAGGAGTGAAATATCTCACTCCGTTGTCGAGAGTGAAATATCTCACTCCGTTAACGAGAGTGAAAACCCGGCATTATACACTTGAAAAAAATCCCCGCTCAATTTTGAACCAATATATGGAGTAAAACAATGAAAAGTACCAAAATATGTCAATTCTTACTTTTCAAAAATTACATTTTATAATATAACCTATAAAATTATGCTTATTTGCTATTAAAACGCACTCGTTTTCAAAAATGAGTGTCACTCCTTCGATAGAGTCAACGGTCACTCTTAAAAAGTGACTTAGATATGTATTACGCATCAGCCAATGAGAAATCGTCTTCTCAGTTGTGATGATAAAAATGTTTCCGCCATTTTATCGTGTCCGTTATGTGTCTCACTTTCGTTTCCTCGGTCTACAAATGTGGATCTTTAGTTTGTATTATTAATACTGAAAAGTAGTTTAAATTTCGATCTTGGAATGATATACTCGATATCTTATGATTCAAAATAATCCACATAGATTAAGTTTCTTGATCTGGAGTTAAAATGGAGAACAGATAATTCAGTAAAAAGCAATAATACTCCATTAATACTCAGTGACGAAGATGTTGCACTGTACATATCTTATTTATCAAACAAAGGATTATTATTCATCAAACAAGGGGTTTAACATAAAAAACCGGTAAGTCAATTTTAATTTCAACTTTTTATTTTCCGAATGTAACTTCTAGAATGTTGAGTTAAAGTTTTGCTTTAACAGGAATCTGTTTGCTTCTGCTATCTTTATGTGCGTGGAGGAAAAAAAATCGCTGACGCAAAGATTTGTGTTTTATCTTTGATGTTTATAAATGAATGGCTTTAGTAATTTTAAAAGTTTGCAGTATGAATTATATTAGATGAAATTTATTTATTAGAGATAAATAACTCATTAAAATTGTTTTTCCAATAGTAAGAATAATACATATGTAGTCATTTCTTGTATTTTATATTTCCTTTATTTTTCTTTTTCGTACATGAGTATACTTTTATAAAACTTTAACTCACATTTATGGAATACTATAGGGTAGATGTAACAGTAATGTACACACCTGAATGTTTTTGGTTTATTAAAAAAAAATAACTAATAAAAATTTAGCTTTTATTTATTTATTTTTTTTTTTTTCGTAACTCGCCCTTGCATATTTTATAATTTAGCACTTTTGTTGACACTCTTAATTAAACCAATCAGGAAGCACAAAATAATGTTTTTAAGTTTCACTGTTTTTCATTGAAAATCGTGTTTTCATTGAAAATCATACTAAGAGCTAGCTTCATTTAATAAATTTATGTATTCCTTATTTTATTGCAAAATTTGCAATTTTTCGTTTTTGCAGTTGAAGAAAGCTTTGAATTTTATGTATTTAATGTCGCTTATAAAATTTCATTAATTTTTAAGGTTTTGAGAGGAGTGTCCATTACTGGAATACTTAAGTAGTGATTTTCCAGTAACGTACACCTCATATAGGCACTGTTAAAAAAGCAATTACGGTAATGTTTATAGTGCATAAAATATTTTGATTTAATTAAAATTTTAAGTAATCAATTTCAATTTTTAAATTGCACTTACCAAAATGTTATGACACCAAAATTTTTATAAGTAGTTGTTTTTAAGTTATATTAATGTGATTTATACAATTTCAATATCTTCTTCATTTTATTATTATTTTTTAAAAATGAATCTAACGATGTTTTGCCTATTTTATAATCTGGCAATCAAACCGCCCATGAAGCCGAAAAAAATGTTTAAGGGCACAGTCAAAGAGGGGCTTATAGGGCTTAATCATTCACCATTTAAATAAAAACACTTAAGTTACAGAAGTCGTCAAAAACACATTTTCTCTTAAATATTTGTTTATTTTTACTTTTTCAATTTTGTCTGCAGATATTTTTTTAAATAACACTTTCATTTTTGGTACCGGTTTTGAAAGTAAAAGAAACTTTATAAAAATATCTGCGACCGAAATCAAAAAAGTAAAAAAGATGCGATATAGAGACGAACTTCAGATATTCAATGCAAAATAAATAAATAAATAAAATGTCAAAATACAAACGAGATATTAGAAAAATCTCTCCCCATAGAATTAGCATTAGCTCGTGAGTGTCTTCGCCGGCAGGTACTACATGCACATCTACTCTATATACGGGAATAAAAAATTTTGAAATTAAATATGACTTACCATGTCATTTTATAAATACGGCTTGTATTAATATATATTTTTCAGAAATAAAATTTTAATTGCACATAAAAAAAAAAAAAAAAAACATAGATAACGTGCATTATGGATTTATTTAAATAATATGTAAAACTTAATGGGTATATCTGAAAAAAATATATATATGTTTAATATTGTAAAACTGTTTAATAACTTGTGCTTATGGGCATTTTAAAACTATCATATATTTATGGGACTACCAATGAAAGCAAACACAAGGAAAAAGATTGGAATAAAATAGTTTATTTCTGTCAGTAATCTACCGGGTGATCCAGAAGTTTCGGGAGTTTTGAAAAGTTAATAATTAGGAAACTATGTATAATACAAAGGTTCTGTTTTCAGATATATGCTCAGAAACATGTGGGATTTTTGTTTAGAATGAATTTTTTTAAATATATATAGTTACCATTTTTAGCAACAGGTGGCGCTGTTGTATAAGACTGAATGTACCTATACCATGCGTTATATAGACACATGAGTTCATTGCGAAGCTTCTTTTCTATAATATTGATGAGATTTCCTTTTAAGGGTGGTTTATGTTCAAACATTTTTTGTAAGGTAAATGAAATTGCATTGTAAGGGAAATTTGATACAAAATTTCATGAGCAACTGCAGTGTTTAGACATTGTCTAGACTATGTTTAGACACATCTTTGCATGTCGCGTTGTTTTCATATCGTACAATACGTCAAGTTAAAACTGCAAAAGAATCAATGGCCATTGCAAATGTGAAATGCCATGTGGTAAGCAAGATTTGAGAAAAAGGCTCATTGGAAGACCGTAATAGAAACAAGAGATCCCAAATGTCTGTTACAATCGTAAATTAGGTAGGATTCTATGCCAATACTCTGTAGAAATCACCAGTTCATGGTGAGTGCAGTAAACTTGTGACATCACGATGAACTGAAATTTTTTCTGGAATTTCTTTCTGCTCTGAGGATACTGTGCACGCTGTTTTGCATCGGCTCACGGCGGTATTTATAAGCCATGAGCGTCATGATTAAACTTTGTAACCCTTGGACACTAATTCGTTCTTTTAAATGAGCTGTATCATGCTATAAAAACAATATTATCAATTTTAGCGCCACCTGCTGTCAAAAAGTGCAACTAACATAATATTTTTTTTCATTGAAAAAACAAATCCCACAAGTTTCTCAGCATTTCTGTGAAAACCGTATACTTCTATTGTTTATGGTTTTCTAATTATTAGCATTTCAAAAGTCCCGGGACTTCTGGATCACCCGGTAATTCATGTGTAACTTTAATTACGTTTTCCCTTAAAAAGTTCAATTAATGTTACATACTTTGAATTAAATATTGTCAATAAAGTATTTTATTCCAATCTGTACCACGTTTGTATGTATTTTCATTGTATGTTCTAAAAGACAAGATTCTTTTAACCCATTCGTGCCCAACAACTTTTGCTTAAATTTTATTTGGTTGGCACCACTATATTTAGAAGATTTAAGTTTAGTTCATTAATCACGAAAATGCATCGTTTAAATAAAATAATTATTGCTTTTCTTTTTTACCGGTGTCAAAAACAGTGCTGAATGCACCTTTTGAAGCGTCCCTAAAAAGGGACGCTAGGCACTAATGGGTTAAAATGCCCATAATAGCAATAAAAAAGGGAATTCATTGCAAAAAAAAAAAAAAAAAAAAAAAATAGAGCATTCACTCCTATGAAAAAGTGACTACTCACTCCTACTAGGAGTGAAAAAACGCACTCCTTTAGCGAAAGTGAATAGTCACTCCTCAGAAATAGTGATTATTGACCCCTGTGTAGAGTGAATATTCACTTCCTAGGAGTGAGTATTCACACTTTCAAAGAGTCAATGATTCCACTTTTGCCCAATGTGAATAGTCACTCTAAAGAGGTTCGGCATATTTTGAGTCTGCGATAGAGTGAGTATTCACTAGTCTGGAGTGACTATTCACTCCTATTTATTTAGAGTGTATGCAACTGACTTCTGTTTTTTTTTTTTTTTTTTTTTTCGTTTTAAATGAAAGACGATGCTCTTGAATTGGTGCCACTTCCGTTTCATCGAAATTGGTTCAGTACTTTTTTAGTAATTAGGAAAAAACTGATAAAATTAGTGATTTTTCGCTAATTAAAAGTGTTGAATAAGTTCGGTGAATGGACTGCAGGCAGCATGGCCGAGCGGTCTAAGGCACCAGATTGAAGCTCTGTTTTTCGAAAGAGAGCGTGGGTTCGAACCGCACTCCTGACATAATTTACATCCATGTAAAATTTACAATACTTTTTTTCCGTATTACAATTTTTATTATTAACCGGTTTCAGAAAAGAAAGAGGAAGTTATAATATATGTTTTTTTCCCTATGTATGTTCACCGATTACTCTGAACTATCCAACCGATTAATTTGGTTTTTGTGTTAAATAAAAGAGGCTACTCTTGAATTGGTACCATTCCCATTTCATTGAAATTGGTTCAGTGTTTTTTTTAGTAACTAGGCAAAATTTAATAAAATTTGTGATTTTTCGCAAATTAAAAGTAACATGGACTTTGTATAAGCTCACGGCTGCAGCGCTGTCAGGATAGCCATGCAGTCGAAGGCGCCAGATTTAAGCTCTGGTTCTCGAAAGAAAGCAAGGGTTCAAACCCCACTCCTGACATAATTTACATCAATGTATAATTTTTTTTTTCGTATTATAATTTTTATTATTAACTGACTTCATAAAATTAAGAGAAAGTTATCAATTCGACGCGTATGTATTTTTTTTCTACGTATGTTCACCGATTACTTCGAAACTATTCAACCGATTAATTTCGTTTTTGTGTTAAATAAAAGAGGCTACTCTCGAATTGGTACCACTTCCATTTTAATAAATTGGTTCAGTACTTTTTTAGTAATTAGGCAAATTTTTATAAAATTAGTGATTTTTCACAAATTAAAAATAATGTGGACTTTGAATCAGCTCACAGATTGGAGCACAGTCAGGATGACCCAGCGATTTAAGGAGCAACATTTAAGCTCTGGTGCTGGAAAGAAACGTGTGTTCGAACACCACTCTTGACAAAATTTACATCCATGGATAATTTACGATATTTTTTCTGTATTATAATTTTTATTAACTGACTTCAAAAAATCGTTAACTTTTAACTAAAAAGAGAAAAATAAATTTTTCTACCAAAAATTGAATCAACTTCAAAGACTACTACAAAATGAAAAATAAATTTTTTACATAATAGTAATAAAAAATAAAATTAAGAGAATAGTATTTACCATGCGTATTATTATATTTATGTACATTAATTTGATTTTTTGGAGTCGGTGCCAGCCAAGCCAATTTCAAAAATTAAATTATGTATCCAATGCAAAGCCTAAGAATAAAGACCTGGCTGGCACCGACTCCAAAAAATCAAATTAATGTACATAAATATAATAATACGCATGGTAAATACTATGCTCTTAATTTGATTTTTTATTACAATTATGTAAAAAAATTATTCTTCACTTTGTAGTAGTTCTTGAAGTCAGTTCAATTTTTGGTAGAAAAGTTTATCCCTTATTGATCCCAGCTAAATTTCTGGGATAAAATTAACATGCAAATAAAAAAATTAGAAATGAAATTTTACTGCAAGAAATTATGAAATACAATTATTGTATGTATCTCGTGAGTTCGAGAAATTCAGTAACGCCGTTATACACCGTGATACTTCGGAGAAATGAAAAAATGGTTCGATATAATGAACCCAAATCGATATTTCTTAAATTTATTATTTTTATAATAAATTTTATTAATTTTATTATCTTAAATTTATTATTTTCCCAACTCGCTTAGGTCACATGACGTCTTGACAGAATGGAGTGATATATACGCGTTCAACACAAAAGAGATGGCAAAACTTTAAAAAAATGCAAAACCGTATAGATACAATTTTTTTTTTTTTTTTTTTTTTTTTTTTTTACATTTGACATTTTTATTTTAAGAAAAGAGCCCAGTACTTAAATTATGAAATATAATTGTAAGAATTGCGTGAATTCGAGAAATTCAGTAACGCCATTATATGCCGTGATACTTGGGAGATTAAAAAAAAAGACACCATATAGCGAGACAAGGTCCAACTCGATAGTTCGTCACGTGCTTAGATATATCGATTGAAGCCTTGACCGAGTGGAGTGATATAACCAGGGGTGAAAGAAAGTCTAACGCCAAGAAGCTTAACACAAATAAGATAGTAAGAGGTTAAAAAAATGCAAAACCACATATGCAGATGCATTTTTACTTAAATTTGAGATTTTCCGAACATAAGATCACAGTATTGTTTTAAAACTCATTTGATAATTTGCTTGCCACTAGAAATTAAAAATTAAATATATAAATAAAAACATAATGAACTAATTGCAATATACATAGATTTCGGCATTTCAAAATTTTTATACGATTATTCAAAAAACTGACCAGCATTGGGTATACCAAATCCACGTTTGATATTTATCAGCTTTTTTCTTTTCGAGCAATAGAACTGTTGTCACCATGAACAGTCATGATCGCTTGAATTCGAGAAATTAAGTAACGCCATTATATGCCGTGGTAGTTGGGAGATAAAAAAAAATCACTTTACTAAATCCTCGTTAGATATTCCTATTCGTCTTTTACTTTTCGGGCAATACAACTATTATCACCAAGAGCAGCAGAAATAATTTATTCATCAGTCAAATTTTTAAACAAAAATTTATTGCCATCAAAATGCATATAAAGAAATGTCGCTGACTACTCCGTATATTCTTTTATCAGCAAACCGGGACTTTTAAAATCGTGGGACAGCTCAAGTCGAGCAAGATCGCCGAATACACTATATAACGAAGAGTTACTCTAGTAGAAAACTCCCTTGCATATCACAGTAAAGGTCATTAATAATGTGTAAATTGAAATTAATAGAAATACTTCGATAATACTGCATTTCTTAAATTAATATTAAATTGTTGCAAAATATTTATTAAAAGGTACTTTCAAATTTTTGTGATGTGAGTGTAATTAAATAATATGAGTATTATTTAGAACGTGTTTACCTTAAGAAAGATTATATCTTTACAATGTTAACCCTTGGCACTCCGTTGTCTCCGCTGCCGAGACATCATCTTTCCTTGCAAAATTCGTTCTTGTCATCAGTAATAAAGGAAAATAAAATTTGCCTTATTTATTCAGAGCATTTTTGAAATTGTGTACTTGAAGGAAACTTCTTTTTTAAAAAAAAAGAAATGCTGGCCAAATAAAATTTGTGTAAGAAACGCCGGAGTCCAAAGGGTTAATATGATCCTCAAATCTATGTTTGCACACATATAACATTCTAATTGAGAAAATTAAAAACGTATATATGTATTTAATCAGATAAAATTCATTCAAATAGAAATAATTAGATAAGAGTCTTTTATTCTAAAATATCTCAAACAAAACCAATCAAACATACCACGGGACCATACCTTGGAGCCAACGTATGGAGTCAAACATACCATACCTTGGAGCACCATAAAATATCAATAAAGGATTTAACTTGGAAATTCTATTAAGTAAATGCTTTTGGATTTTAATGCAATAACAAGTTATAAAAAAATTAAAAATAAATAACAAAGTAAAAAAAAAATAGAATTAAATTAATAAATTAACAAAATATTGTTAAAACAACAAACTTAAATCTACTTTTTTGTTACAAAAATACTATTTTCAAATGATTCAGTATAAACTATGTTGCTCAATGATGGTTGATTTCAATATAATTTATTCAAGTGCGTACTCAATCACCTCCCCCATATTTTAGTTCTTTTTTATTTATTTATTTATTTTAAAATAGCAACCTTTGCCTTATCAAAATCGTAGTGATGCTTCTAACATTTTTCAAATTTTTTATCTTATATTATAATGCGAGCAAAAATTATCTCTCCCTCTCTCTCTCTCTCTGTGTGTGTGTGTGTGTAAATTTTATCTTAAAAACGGCTCTAACGATTTTCGCAAAAATTTGGATTTTACCATTTTCGGGCACGAGAAGACCATTGGGCTAGGTCACATGTTCAAAAAATTCAATTATTGGGTCATAATGGGTCAGAATCAAGCTATTTATATCTAGAGAACGGCTGGATCGATTCTAAGGAAATTTTGTATCCAATCGTTTTTTGGCACGAGAAAACTATTGGGCTGGGTAACATGTTCGAAAAATTTCGATTAGTTAGTCATTATGGGTCAAGCCATTTTTATCTAAAAAACAGCTCTAACGATTTTGACCAAATTTTATATTTTATCGTTTTGGATTACAAGAAGATCATTGGATTAGGTAACATGTTTGAGAAAATTTGGCTAGTGGGTCATTTTTAGGGTCATTGTGGGTCACGCTATTTTCAATATGTTGCATTCAAAATAAGGTAAAAATCCCCCCCTGTACCTATTAAATCATTGGTAATGCAATGTCAGTAGCTCCGCCCACTGCTAGGGCATATTGCAATAATGCTTACATTTTCGGCTATTTTCCTGAAAATTTTAATTTAAATTGTTATGGAATATTCTTAAACCCACCAACATTTTTATTATTATCATTATTTGTTAATAATAATAATTACTGAACACCAATATCACGTGTGAGGTGGTGGTTGTAGTGTCTTTGGTTAAAATGTTGCAATATAACAAACCAGGGCCGCTCTTTTATTTTTGAAAATGCGTATCTATAACACTAAGGTATTTATTAGATAAGACTCTCTCATTTTAATAACCATTTAATTTTAAGTGTTTATTTATTGTTTGAATGATTTTGTTCTTTGAATGTCAATTTTTGTCTTTTTCATTTAAAATTTCTTTAATGCGACATTACTTTTTCTTAATATTTGGGTAATATAAAAAGAAATATTAATTTTAGAATTCAAGGAGAGAAAAGTTTAAAATGCCATTATAATTTATATCGATTAGCGTTGTGATAAGAAAGCTACCAATGAAAATAAATCATGTCTGCATTATCTAGTTGGGTGTAAGGGGGGGGGGGGAGTTTATGAGAAATGGGGGATTTCCCTGACTGAAGTAGCCCCTTAACTAGACGGTTTACCAGTTTAACTGATTGCAAAGATCTTAAAGAGGGAAAAAGATAGAAAGCTTCCATTGGCTCAATGTAAACCGCAGACTTTTCCCACCGCCACGTAATCCGTGCTACATTTAACTATGCTGGAAAACAAACTTTACAGGGGTGAAGCGCAGCAACATGCGCGCGCACTTCGCTCCAAAACAGAAAAAATAAATAAATGAAAAAAAAAAATTCCGCGCTTTTCGTCCCTTTAATATTCTGCCTCTTCTGTTTGCAATTAATCATTTTCACTCAAAGTATGAGGACATTAATAATATATAATTTTTCACCCTCTTCATTTTAAAATGTAAGCGACAGATTTTTATGCATTTATATGTAATTTAAATATTAACACAAGTTTCCACTTTTATTAAAAAACTGTGATAAAATCATTATTTTAATTTGTAATAAAAAAGAATATAATGATATTCTATACAATACTATTATACTGTATAATACTATACTACATAACACTATTATAATAATTAAAGAATAATAATACTCTTGCGTTGTTATATTAAATTATTGCACATTATCAGCGATCTGTCACAAGATCAGAAAAATCAGAATAATAATAATAATGCTATTCTATACAATACTACTATACTATATAATACTATTATATTAATTAAAGAATAATAATACTATTGCGTTGTTATATTATATTAAATTATTGCACATTATCAGCGATCTGTTACAAGATCAGAAAAATCAGAATAATAATAATAATGCTATTCTATACAATACTACTATACTAAATAATACTATACTATATAATACTATTCTATATATTACTACTATAATAATTAAAGAATAATAATACTATTGCGTTGCACACTAATATAAATGCATACTAATATAAAAATACGTAATAATAATGTATTAATAATATATGGCATAGATTACATTTTAACTACACAATAGTGCGATAATGATCTTTAAATTAAAATGGAAACTTATGGGAACATTTAAATAAATAACATATACATAAGCATCTGTCACTTACCCTGTTTTAAAAAGCTGTAAATGCTTAATAAATTCACTGCTTTTACGAGCCGGCGAGTATCAGCATAAAGCAAGATGGCCGACCCACGCTACACAAGCAAGTGTTGTTCTTGACCGGAGAAAAAACGCGGCGTCTGCGCGCGCATATCAACGAAACTATCTTTCGTCCTTGGCGAGCGGCGGGCACGCGCGCCCACTGCTTCATCCTGTAATGTTTGCTTTCCTGCTATGCATGGTAGCTCAGGATAGAGCTCATCAATGTGACGTCACAGACAACTCAACCCCGCATTTCCATGGTAACTGGGTCAATACAAACCGAAAGAGGTTAGAGTTTGTTAGAGATGTACGATATACCTTCAAAAAATTTCTTTCAATATGAAATCAGATACCGTTCAAAGGCTGAATTCATTGAATTGCTGAAGTTTTTAAAGCGATCCGCAACTGTTTGGGCCGAATTGTAACTTGTTTAAGTCAGTTTCAGGGTTGAATTTTTAGCTTCACGATAAAACAAAATATTTCATCTCTATCTTTTTTTAACTCTGTGTTTTGTTTTGAACCAATTTCTGGGGTTGTGACGTCACCACTGATGAGCTCTATTACAAAGGTACCAACAGATGGCGCAGTTACGTGTTTTCGAAGCTGATGTTCTTGTACCAGTCTATTTCTTTGCTGATTGGGCAGGGCACATCTCCAATTTTAAATCCAACGAGGAGACCTTATTACCCTATAAGCACTCTCTCGTTATTTTAACACAAGAGACTTTGATGATGATGACCCAAGTATGAGTAGTGTAAAGTATTATTAATAATTACTCTTTTCATTTTACCGGTGTGAGTATGAATTTTTATCACGTTATCATTGTGCTTATTCAAGGAGCACCAAGCGTAAACTTTCTGCTTTGAATCTAATTAGTTTATTTTGATATATTATAAAAGCACACTCATTATTATTGTTATTATTATCTATACTATAAAGGCCAAACGTATCTGTGCGTAACGCATACGTCATTTTGCGAATGGCAACACTTTCCCCTGTAATTACGGTTTTGCAATTTTCGCTACTGTAAAATTTACACTTCTAAACATCGCACATTTTAAATTTTTAGACCGTCGTATGCAGAAAAAATGTACTTTTAAATGCAATTTCTTTGAAAGCTGTATCTCAGTTTATGTTTGAGATATTAATTTTTTTTTTTTTTTTTTTTTTTTTTTTTTTGTAGTTTTTAGCACCAATTTTGTAATTGTAGTAACAGAATCACTCCATTTTCTCTTAAATTTAAAAAAAAAAGAAAAAAAAAAGAAAGAAAAGAAAAGAAAAGAAAGAAATTTAAAAGAAAGAAATTAAAATGCGCTACTTTTTTGGACCGCTGGGCAATATTCTTTTCCTTAAAATGTGAAGATCTAATGAAATTTCCACTGTTAAATTCTTTGCATTGGCACGGATAAACGTGTTTATAAGGAACCGAAAATTACTAAAGAGTTCTGGAAAAAGTCCCTCATCCCCAAATTGACCTATAACAGCTCTTTCCAATCTGAGGTACGTGGAAATAAAATAAATAATAAGAACGGTATTGGCGGGAATCGCAAAAATAGTTTAAGTAAAAACACATAATGAAAATTGATAGTTTTAGATTACAAAGTTAGGTCATGTGTAAATCCAAGATGTTGCACTCAAAATAAAAGCAAAACCCACTGTACCCAATAATTCATTGATAATGCAATATCAGTAGCTCCGCCCACTGTTAAGCACGTTGCATTGGTTCTTATATTTTTTGCCATCTTCCCGAAAATTTTATTTAATTTGTTATGCAATACTCTTAACCTACCAACATTATTTTTATTATTATTATTCGTTTTTAATAATAATTGCTGGACGCCAATTTCATGTCAGAGGTGGTGGTTGTATTGTCGGGTTAAAGCGTGCTACAAAGCTGATCTTTATTTTCGTTATGGAATAGGCGGAGTTATATCACTAGCATATATTAATAGAAAAGTTTCAGTCATTTTCATGAACATTTAATTTGAATGTCTACTTATTATAGGAATAATCTCCCTCTTTTAACCTCTTCGCTATTGCCGATTATAACAGTATTTTTAATTATTACTGAATTATTTCTTCTCTCGTTTGACTTCTGAGCGAGATTTTTGTTTTATTTCCATTAGCTCGAATCTTAGAATTCGAAACATATTATTCTTATATCGAAATTTCATTTATATCTGAGTATCATTAATAAAATGGGACAAAACTGATGTACCTATTTGGGTACTCAGGGACTGAAGAGGTTAATGTTTATTTCTGGTATTTTTAATTAAATTTCTTTTGATGCTACATTGATTTTACTTACCCATTATACGTATTATAGAGTAAGTCTAGCAATCATTTTGAAGGATTTGTACGTTTCGGATACTCCAGATTCCGAAAAACATATTTTTAGAGAAAAAAATTGCCGTTCGTCCGTCTGTCTGATTGTAAACGCTCTATCTCCCGAACAAATTGAGATAGAGACTTGAACCATTGTATGTACTTAGAATATAAAAATGGGACGAAGCTAAGCATATTGCTTTAGTCCCTATATTTTCTGCCATCTTCACTAAAATTTGAATTCAAATTGTTATTCAATATTCTTAACCCACCAACATTTTTATTATTATTATTATTCAATAATAATAATAATTGCTGAACACCAATACCATGTCAGAGGTGCTGGTTGTAATATCTTTGGTTAAAGCCTTCTGCAAAGCTGTGTCGTTATTTTCGTTTTCGAGTGGGCGGAGATCTATATCGCTAGCATATATTAATAGAAAAGCTTCCCTCATTTTCATGATTATCTAATTAGAAGTGTCTCCTTATTATATGAATAATCTTGCTCTTTTAATGTTTATTTTCGGTCTTTTTAATTCAAATTCTTTTAATTTTACATTGATTTTTTTTATATTTAAGAAATATAAAAAATATTAACTTTAAAATTCTTTCTTTAAAAAAAAGTTAAAAATGTCGAAATTAATTTGTATCGATTTATTATAGGGTTGCGATAAGAAAATTATTAATGAAAAATGATTGGTATAGATTAGACGACTACAAGCAATACTTTTCTGTTTCTGAAGGTCCGCACCTACCTTTTTATTGAAAAAAGTTTTGCATTTTTTTAAATATCTAAATTTTATCGCGAAATAAATCGCGTGTTTCTAAATGTCCACAAATTCGGCATTATTTGAAAGTTTTTACCAAAAATATTGATCCGTTAAGTGTTTGAATTTATGAAAAACAATTTCAAACTAAAAAAAATACATATTAATTTACAAAAAATTACAATATATCTATAAGAATTATTGAAAAATTTCTGCCCTATTATTTTGTTGTTGTATTAGTTAATCAATCATAAAACCTACAATCCCCCCCCCCCCCAATTAAAATTTCAGGTTCCGCGAAAATCCTGAAATTTCTAGAACACGAAATAATTTCAATAAGATTTCATTTCACTTTCAATTCAAAATACTCTGTACGAGTTATTTCTTAATGAAAATCACTTGCTAAAGAAGTTAAAATTACGAGTGTTTGAAGTAGCTTTATTTACTTTATATATATATATATATATACATATATATACAGATATTTCACCTGGAAAAAAAAGGGACCCATAAGTACCATGAATTTACAATACTTCTACATTCGTTGCCACACAAAATCTACACAGCCAGCACAAAAAGATTTTATAAGTTTATTTCTTAACATATTGTCCTATATTTTTTCTATAGTAATAATGGAAAAAAAATGCACCCGCATCAGCCATAATAGATGACTTTTTAAAAAACACCAGAATCCACCAATGAAATAATCGCAGAATCCACCATAACTCATAATATACACACATCCCGCCCACAAATAATGAAGATTATCCTCTTGCTATTCCGGGGGAGGGGTGGGAAGTGCATATTTATACGTTAAAAGATCGAAACATGTAGGTCAGTTTGTCTTATATGTTATTCTACACTTTAGAAATTATTTTAGAAACTCCATAACGCTCATCCGCCCCCTAAATTAAATGTTTTAAATAATAATAATAATAATAATGTAGAACTTATCGAAACGCAGAATATCCACAGCCCCGCCTCCAAAAACTGAAGATATCCTTATTTTGTTTCGGAGGGGAGGTTCATATTTGCACATTGAAATATCAAAACAAGTAGGTCATTATTTAGAATTCATTTACTGGATAAAATAAAAATCCAAATAGAAAACTAAAATAATGTATTTCAATGGACTTTTGTTGAGATAAAGATATAAAACACTACAACACCATGGAAATAATCGCACATTCACAGTATCCGCAAAGAAACTCTTCGGGAGGGTTGAATTCTGATGGGGATTGGCCGACTTGTATCACGTGACTTGGCGGGAAATGACTTGGCTACCGTCTGTCAAAGTGATGTAAATCGGATAAAGGCAGGAATGCTAAGGCTTCCATAGGCCTAATGTAATGTGTTGAATTTTGAAATAAAATTATTGTTTTTATTATTTTATCACACGATGTCGACAGAGCAGTGTTTGTTACCAGATGATTATGTGTATAAAATTATTAATTTTGAAACCAAGGAGGGGAATAAAAAAAATGTACACGCACTAACGTAAAGTCTGTTGTTTTGGCAAAATAAAATAGTGATTGATATTGGCACAGCACATTTGACATATCGCCATTTCCCGCCAAGGCATGTGATACAACTCGGCCAATCCCCATCAGAGTTCAACCCTCCCGAAGTGTTTATTTGCGGATACTGTGAATATGCGAAATAATCACCATGGACGCATTTCGAGAAACACTATTCCTGCAAAAGACGGAAATTCGACATCAAAAGTTCTGGCCAATCAGATTTCGAGAAGGTAAAAAAGGTTGGGAAAACCAAAATATGTATCTGTTGAATATGCTAGATTACACCGTGATCAACGAGGATTCGAATTAAACATCAAATACAAAAGCTACATATTTTTCTCCGTAGAATCCGAATATGCAATAAAAAATGGGGTTATAATTTAATACTTCAAAGTTGGATACCCTCTAACCCGTAGGGGGTCGGTTGCGTTGGTCAAATTTGATATCACTGAGTAACTTATTTAAAAATATTTAACGCGTATTTTTTTCGTTTTTCAATCTGATATGTATTTCTTGAGTTATTCGATCGTTTCCAGACTTTTCGGACACCCTGTATATCTTAAAAAGAAGTGAATATATAAATATTTACAATTTTTAAAAAAGGAATAAAATGAACATACTAAAGTTTGCAGCCAATTTGTAGACTTTTTGTAGAAACAATAAATTACTTATTAATTATAATTATTAATGATAATTATTCATTGTACTAAATTTAAATATTATCAATAGTATATGTATAAAATAACTATATATGAATAATATAATATAAAATAAATTAAAGTTACTGAAACACATTTCTATTAATTGCATTTTATTATTGTGTATTTTTATTTTATTGAAATTCCTAGACGAAAATTTCAGATGTTAATGTGAGAATAATTTTAATCTGAAACAAAAATCTTGTGCGTGTGAATAAAAATCTTATAATGTGAAAATGGAAAAATAATTTTATTGTAATTACGTATAATAAAAAATTTGAAAAATTTTAGAAAAATTACTACGATTTAATAAGGCGAAGGTTACTAATTAAAATAAATAAGTAAATAAAAAAGAACTAAACTATGGGAAGGGGATTGAGTACGAACTTGAATAAATTATATTGAAATCAACCATGATGGAACAACATAGTCTATACTGAAACATTTGAAAACAATGTCTTCTGTAACAAATAAGCAGATTTAAGTATGTTGTTTTAATAATATTTTGTTAATTTATTAATTTTATTCTTTTTTATTTTCTATAACTCTTTACAGAATTAAATTCCAAAAGCATTTAATTAATAGAATTTCCAAGTATCCCTTCCCCCCCCCCCCTTATTTGATTTTTATGGCGTTCTATGATATGTTGAGCAGTTTTGTTTGAGATCGCCCGATAATAAAAGATATTTATCGAACTATTTCTGTTTGAATGAATTTAGTCTGATTAGATACATGTCTATTTTTTAATTTTCTAAATTAGAATATTACATGTGTGCATATATAAATTTCAAGATCATATTAATATTATAAAGAAATAATTTTTCTTAGGGGAACACGTTTAAATAATACTCATATTATTTAATTATGCTCACATCAAAAATATTTCAGAGCAAATGTTAATAATTATTTTAAAACAAGATACTACTCATCACAACACATCGTGAGTTCCTGATGTACTGCTAGCGCCATTAGGTAGCAAGTGGTAAAAGTTTAAAGTATTAGGTAATCAACAGCATTCCTAACTGTATCACTTCCAGGCAGGGTTGGGCAATTTGAGTCTTCTTGATGTGCGGACGCTGACTCGAGTCATTAACCGGCCAAGTTACGGCCAAACCTGAACGCAAAGATCTTAGAGAGGGAAAGAGATAGAAAGCTCTCATTGGCGCAATGTAAACGCAGACTTCTTTCACCGCTACGTAACCTGTGCTACTTTGAGCAGTGCTAGAAAACAAACTTTACAGGGACGAAGCACAGCGAGGAGCACGTGATGGGGGGAAGGAAGGGGGGAGACCCGCGCATTTCAACCTTATAGTATATATTGAATTATTATTATTATTTAATGAGTGTCTATTATTTTTTGTTTCATTAATGGGAAATGTATGTATAGATATGAAAGAACTGATGCTATTCTCTTAAAGGAAAGAAAAATATTTAACAATTGAAAAGTATTGTTTTCTTTTAAATTTTATTCGTGATAGTAATGAATTCTTTGCAATTAATCATTTTCACTCAAAGTATGAGGACGTTAATAATATATAATTTTTCACCCTCTTCATTTTAAAATGTAAGCGACAGATTTTTATGCATTTATATGTAATTTAAATATTAACACAAGTTTCCACTTTTATTAAAAAACTGTGATAAAATCATTATTTTAATTTGTAATAAAAAAGAATATAATGATATTCTATACAATACTATTATACTGTATAATACTATATAATACTATTATAATAATTAAAGAATAATAATACTATTGCGTTGTTATATTATATTAAATTATTGCACATTATCAGCTATCTGTCACAAGATCAGAAAAATCAGAATAATAATAACAATAATGTTATTCTATACAATATTACTATACTAAATAATACTATACTGTATAATACTATTCTATATATTACTACTATAATAATTAAAGACTAATAATACTATTGCGTTGTTATAGTATTACATTATTGTACATTACCAGCGATCTATCTTTCACAAGATCAGATATATGATCTCAGAAAAATGGACTCTTCACAATTCTTAAAACTTAAATTTCTCCTTTCTTATTAAATTTATTAAAAAAGTCGAATTAAAAGATTTACATTTTGTAGTATCTACTTTTGCGAGACTGAAGTTTGTGAAATACAATGTAATCATAATATTAAAATATAAATATACTATCAAGATAATAATATAAAAGCACACTAATATAAATCTAATATAAATGCATACTAATATAAAAATACGTAATAATAATGTATTAATAATATATGGCATATATTATATTTTAACTACACAATAGTGCGATAATGTTCTTTAAATTAAAATGGAAACTTATGGGAACATTTAAATAAATAACATATACATAAGCATCTGTCACTTACCCTGTTTTAAAAAGCTGTACTGTAAATGCTTAATAAATCCATTGCTTTTATGAGCCAACGAGTACCAGCATAAAGCAAGATGGCTGACCCACGCTACCCAAAACAAGCAAGTCTTGTTCTTGATCGGAGGAAAAATGAGGCGTCTGCGCGCGCATATCAACGAAATTATCTTTCGTCCTTGGCGCGCGAAGCGCGCGCGCGCGCACTGCTTCATGCTTCATCCTGTAATGTTTGCTTTCCTGCTATGCATGGTAGCGCAGGATTACAAAGGTACCAACAGATGGTGTAGTTACGTATTTTCGAAGCTGAGGTTCTTGTACCAGTCTACTTTCTTTGCTGAACGGTCGGCGCTGAATCGCACAACGCTTAGGGATAAACAAACTGAAGCTCCTTCCATACTGATTAGAGAGCATCATCTGCTGGCGAATCCTTTAGAAATGCATTCTGCAAGACTTTTTTAAATTAATTTAAAATTTCTTTTTGCTTCAATGAATTGAAAACATGCTTCGCTATCACTATATTCTTAAAATAATATTAATAAATGTATTTTCTTTTATGACTACCCATAACATTTCCTTTATATGCTATGACATCATAAGTTGATGAATTTAATATATATTTTTTAAAATAAAGTTAATAATAATAATAAAAGAGAGAGAGGTGGGGGGGGGTATATTTTAATGTTAAATATTTCATTTATATGCTTTAACATTGAAATTATGTTTTGTACCTTGACTTAGGACTAACCTCTTTTAATATTAGCATGGTTGATTTATTTGTTATTTATTTATTTATTGTTTTACTCTAAAGGAATTTATTTCAGATTTACTAGATTACGATGTTATGCAATAAATTTTTTAAAAATTAGGGCTGGTGAGAAAGAAATTCTGTGTTTAATAATTTTTATTTTTTAGGAATTTAAAGAAAAGCTTTATTTGATTCATTATTTTTGCATCTCATTTAAAAACAAGAAAAGTTTAATTGAAGAAACGCCTAGACTTTTATTTCCATTCTAACATTTTATATTTATATTTAATAAAAGAGAAAAGATATGAAAAAATAAAAATTACTTTATAATAATTTTATATATCAGTTACTTTCAAATACCTTTATCCAAATCTTACTTAGTTTTTTGAATGATTTTTATAAATAAAATTCACAGATTTATACAAAAGTATTTATAAAAAAATCACCTTAACCATTTTTAATAATTTACCTGAGAAAATAAATTATTTTTCATGCAAAAAACAATTGCAAAAATGAACAGTTTATTTAAAAGGTAATGTACTTCTATATTTGGATTTAAAAATAGTAAAAAGGTTTGTTTTTACATGTATTTAAAAATTTAAATTCAAATTTAGTTTAGTACAAAATTTGAATGACACTTAGGTAAAAGTATCGAAATGTAATTGATAGCTAAATTTATCAGAAAGTAAGTATTACACATATTTTTTTTTGTCTCTCTCTTTCTCTTTTATTAAACATAAATGCAAACAATTACCATGAAAAATAAAATCCTAGGATGTTCTCGAAATTGAACTTTTTTTGTTCATTAACAAGATGGAAAAATAGTAAATTGAAAAAACATTCTTACATAATTATAATAAGTGAATATGATTTTTCTATTAATGTATGACAATAAAATAAGTAAATCTCAAATAATTTTTCTTTACAGTAAAAAATTAAAAGATAGAAATAACAAATAAATTATGTATGCTAATATTAACAGATGTTAGTCTTAAGTCAAGATAAATCGTAAAGTATTTATTTATTTTTATTATTTATTTATTCTTTCAGGCTTTTAGGGGGGGGGGGGAAATACTTTATGCACACTTTATATTGCGGTACACATACACAAATATACTTAAATAAAACTTCAACGTAAAACATATAAATGAAATATTTGATATTTAAGTATATTCCCCTCTCTTTCTTTTTTAACTTTAAAGAACTTTTATGCAAATTCACCGGCTTATGATGTCATATCATAAAATGAAAATTTTATGGGTAGTCACTGAATAACTATGTTATTATCATTATTATTATTATTTTAAGTGTATTATGAAAAATATTTTTAATGGATCACTAAGAAAAAAAAGAAAAGTAAAATTAATTTGGATTTAAATTTTACCTAGATTTAACAAAAACCTTCTCACTATTTTTTTAAGTTCAAATGTAAAAGTATCTATATATTTTGGTAACACGCTCTTAAATAGTTATTTAAAAAAAGTAAGTTAAAAGAATTGTAAATCTTTGTTGTTGTTTTTTTTTACATAAAAAATCATTCACATAATTAAACAAGATTTGAATAAAGGTATTTGAGAATAACTGATAGCTAAAATTATTAGATATTATTTGTTATTATTTTTTTCTCTCCATTTCTCTTTTATTAAATATAAATCCAAAACATTAGAAATCGGCTCAAAACGCCAACTTTGACATTTACCAAAAAAGAGGGAAATGAGTGGGTTTCATTAACTAGTTTCTAAACAACAACAACAGCTAATTTCATAAATTACAGAATAAAAATTAATTAAAACTTGTGTCATAAAGTTGGCCAGTTGTATTTAAAAACAGCCTTATCAAGATACAAAACTAATGGATTACAAAGAAGCTTTTCTTTGATTTCTAAAATAATAAAAATAATTCAATATCATTTGTCTATGAATAGCCATAATTTTTTTTTTCAGTTTACTGAATGACATCATAAACTAGTAAATCTGATATAAATTTTCTTTAAAGTAAAAATAAATAAATAAATAAAATAAATAAATAAATAAAAGTAATAAATGACAAATAAATAAAACCTGTTAATGATAACAGATGCTTGTTCTATATCAAGATACACACACATTCTTAAATAAAATTACAATGTTAAAACATATAAATTGAATATTTGATATTAACATATATTCCCCTCCTCTCATTTTTTTTTTATTTTTATTTATTTATTTTCTTTTATAGAAATTTTGTTTCAGATTAAAGTAGCTTATGATTTTATATCATAAAATGAAAATTTTATGGGTAGTCACAGGAAGGACATATAATAATAATAATAATTATTATTATTTTAAGAATACATAAGAGCGCTTTTAATCCATTGTTAAAAAAAAAAAAAAAAAAAAAAAAAAAAAAAAAGGTAAAATTAATTTAAAGAATCTTTCAAGATTTTATTGTTTGAGGATTAACCAGTAGATGGCACTTGTTTCTAGTGTGGAAGAAGCTAGCAGTTTATATATCCTGGAGTGTTGTGAGATTTAGCGTTCGTCCCAAAATGACATGCTTTTATTTTAATTTTAATTTTTTGTTTTTGTGCGAGAAAGCTCCTCCCACAATACTAGAGAGCGCCATCTTCTATCTAATTTTCTAAAAATAAAATCCCGCATTGTTTTTTGAATCAATATTGTATTTCATTTTTTTTCTTACCAATAAACCAAAAACAGTTTTATTATTATTATGACATACAAAAATATTTAATTTGTAAAAGAAAAAAAAAAAACCCGTAAAGTTTTAAAAAAAGAAAGAAAGATTGTAATGATGCGAGAGAAAGGGAGGGGCATATTTTAATATTAAATATTTAATTTATATCAAATCATAAACTAGTAAATTTTAATTTTTTAAGTAAAAAAGAAAAAAAAAGAGGGCGTGAGTGTGGAGAAGTACATATTTTAATACGAAATATTTAATTTCTATGATTTAACAATGTATTTAATTACGTTACAGTAATAATAATGTGTCAGTACATGTCTTGCAATATGTGAATCATGAATAATTTTCTTCCTTGTAAAGTCTGAAAGAAAAAAAATCTCTTGATTTAGGAATAACATCTGTTAATATTGGCGTGTTTTTATTTATTTGTTTAGTAATTTTAAAGATAATGTACCTTAGATTTATCTATATGTCATGCAACAAATTTTATAAATTGCATCTAGTTCTTGAAAAATCATATTTACTAAATATTATTATTTAAGAGGGTATTAAAAAATACTTTTCTTCCTCTGTGTCAACAATTAAAAAATTTCTGACACATTTGCAAACTTTTTTTTAAGGGAAAAAATGAAATGCGCTTACTTGATTTTTGAAATTACGTAAAATATATGCTTTCAGTTTTCACTCAATTAAATAGAATTTGAGTTATAAACAATTATTTTCTCAGTGTGACCATTTTTTTACGTTCCCAGTTTTCTCGCTTCGGAAAATTCTGTTCAAAATGCCATTTTTGACAGCAGTTCTTTCAATATTTTCTGCTTTATCAAAAAAATAGAAAACCACGGTACATTATATACTTTCTGAATAAAGGAATCTGTCATTTTGATGCATTTGAAAGCAAAAATGAATTAAAAAATAAATCAGAAAGTATGACCTTTGTTTGGATTTGAATACACCCTTTAGAATTCAAAGAAGAGATCTTTCAAATTCATTATTTTTATCATCTTGCTGACAAAGAAGAAAAGTTTAATTTGAAGAACCACTTAGGATGTTATTTTTCGTAAGATTTTGAATGTATACTTAGTAAAAAAGAAAAAGGGATAAAAGAAAATATATTATTAACAATAACATTTTAATAATTTAAGGTAGCAATTACTTTCCAATACTATCAGCTACATCTTACTTAAATATGTTATTGATTTCTATAAAAAAAAAAAAAAAAAAAAAGAAAAGAAAAAATATATACAAAAGTATTCGCATAGACATTTATACATTTTTAAGACTTTAATGAAGAAAATAAATTAATTTTAATTTTGAAAAACAATGCTAAATAGGCACCATTTATTTGAGCTATTTTTCTAAAGATCTATTTAAAAATGTGTTGAATTAAACAAGTATATATATATATTTACTACATTTGGATATTTAAAAAATACTAATAAGGTTTAAATTACATGTATGCATATATATTTAAAAATCTTAATCAAAATTTTGCTATTACAATTTTTTAAATATTATAAAAATTAATTTAATAATTTAATTTAATACGTAGAGTTCAAAGTTTAAGTAAAATTTACCGACATATTGGAATGTAGTTATTGCAAAAATTATTAAAAAATTAATTGATATTATTAATATTATATATTTCTTTCTCCGCCTTTTTCTTTTATTAAGTATGAATTCCAAATCTTATTATGAAAAAATAAGATGTTATCTTGTTCTATAGTGAAGCTTTTTTTGTATTTTAAAGTGATGCAAAAGTAAATAAAGAAAGAAAACGCCTCCTTGAATTCTTTAATAATAATTTGAAATAAAATATGATTTTTTTTATGATTATCCGTAATTTTTTCAATTTACTGCATGACATCATAAACTTGTAAGAGGTAAATTTTGATTTTTTTTATATAGATATATAAAAAATGCATTTTTTAGCAGATGCTAGTCCAAAGAAAGTGCAAAGGGATTTTTTTTTCTTTTTCAGGTTTTCAGGAAAGAAAATCATTTATGATACACATATTGCAGTATATGTGCATATACCGGGTGTCCCAAAAATGACTGATGGATTTTAAAATTCAATAACTTGCAAACGGTGATAGCTATCTAAAAAAAAAAATTGCAGGAGGGTTATGTATAATGTCAGTTTTTAACCGTAATTTTTTACTTTAGTTCGCATCTCAAACAATAGGTGGCGCTGACGGCGATTGAAGGCCAGGTCGGAGATGCGAAATAAAATAAAAAATTACGGTAAAAACACTCCTGACATTATACATAACCCTCCTGCAAATTTTTTTTTAAATAGCTGTCACCGTTTGCAAGTTATTGAATTTTAAAATCCATCAGTCATTTTTGGGACACCCGGTATATACTTGAATACAACTTCACTATTAAAGATTATAAATTAAATATTTTTTTATGAAATGTGTATCCTCCCCAATCACACCTTCTTTTATTTCTCCTTTTAGTTTAAAGTAATTTTTTTTTCAAATTTACTAGTTTATGATGTCATATCATAAAATCGAACTTTTATGGGCCCAGTTACAGGAAAACATATTACTATTATTATCATTCTTATTCTTTTTAGCACTTTCCAACAAAGTTGAAAAGTGCTTATGCATTCGGTTTGTCTGGCCGTCTGTCCGTATGGCCGTCTGTCCGCACTCTAACTCTCGTAAATAAACTCGGATCGTCATGGAATTTTTGGACGTTGTTCCGTTCCGGAAGTGTTAGCAGCAATAATCGGTACAAATTTGTTTACAGATAACAGAAAAAATTGTGCATTATTAAATACGGCTATAATTTTAGTAAGTGATGTGTTTGGAAATAAAGTTAGATTGCGTGCGGTGATTGACAGCGGATCGTCGATTAACATTTTAAGTAATAGTGCATGCAAGAGATTAAATTTACGACCAAAACCATTCAAGGGAATGATTTCGGGTATTAATGAAGCACATCAAGAAATAAGGAAAATAGTCAATGCAGAAATATCAAATGAACAAGGAACATTTTCCAAAGAAATAGAATTCGCTGTTTTGCCAAAAATTACAAACGAAATTCCAGTTTCAAAATTAGATATTTCTAATTTATGTATTCCACAACAAATTAATCTAGCAGATGACAATTTTTATACACCTGGACCAATCGACGCACTGATCGGTAGTCAATTGTTTTTTTCAATTTTAAAGAGTGAACAAATTCGTTTAGCAGATGCTAACTGTATTTTACAAAACACTGAATTTGGATATTTAGTGACAGGGTCGCTCCCACAAAGTAAAATTCAGTCCCATTGTTATCTTTTAACTGAAAATAGTCTAGACAACACTTTACAAATATTTTTTGAAATAGAATCCTTACCGGGTGATGACAGTAATTCTATTAGAAGCGATGAAGAAAGGTTTTGTGAGGAACACTTTAAAAGCACTTATAAACGAGATCAAACGGGTAGATTTACCGTACAATTACCCATAAAGGAAAATGCTGAAGCATTGTTGGGATTTTCTAAAGAAATTGCAGCGAAAAGATTAACTAATTTATGGAATAAATTAGATAGAAATAAAATTATGTCTGATCTATATATAGAATTTATGAACGAGTATGAAGCTTTGGGTCATATGACTCAAATTGAATCTGAAAGCGAAAAGGGGGTGTCTTACTATATTCCTCACCATACGATTTATAAACCAGAAAAATTATCCACCCCCCTGAGAGTGGTATTCAACGCTAGTTCAAATACATCTAGCGGTTATTCACTTAATTCAATATTGTTAAATGGGGGAACGGTTCAGCAAGATTTATTTTCTATTATAACTAGATTTCGTACGCACAAGTATGCATTCTGCGCAGACATTAAGAAAATGTACAGACAGATAATGATAGAACCGTTGCAGAGAAATTTACAAAGAATTCTTTGGAAGGGCAGTAAGGACGCTCCGATAAAAGTCTTTGAGCTAAACACGATTACCTATGGGACAGTTTCAGCCCCTTTTTTAGCCACGCGAACGTTAAAGGCTCTTGCTGATGAGGAAAAGACAGATTTCCCTAAAGCCTCCGAAGTCATACTTAACGACATGTATGTCGATGATTGTTTATCTGGTGCCAGTTCCTTACAAGCTGCAAAGGAACTACAATCAGAGTTAATTCAGATCTTGAAAAGGGGAGGGATGGACCTTCACAAATGGGTCGCTAACCATCCTGAATTACTACAAGATGCCGCCATATCAGAATACGCATTTGAGGAACACTCTCAGCAGATTTCGGTAAAAACTTTGGGAATGCTTTGGAAACCTCAGATGGACCATTTCATTTTGAGATTAATATAGAGCCTAAAGATGTTTATACCAAGAGAGATGTTTTGGCTCAAATAGCTAAAATATATGATCCCCTTGGCCTAATTGGCCCAATTATAACCAAAGCTAAGATATTTATGCAACATTTATGGCAATTAAAAATTAATTGGCATGAACAATTGCCTTCTAGCTCACTTCGAGAATGGAAGAATTTTCTTGACAAGCTAAGTAAAATAAATAATCTTACAATTCCACGGTATGTTTTGTCAGACAACATTGCAAGTCTAGATTTACATGCATTCTCAGACGCCTCTGGAAAGGCCTATGGAGCAGCTATCTACTTGAGATCTTTCTCCTCAAGTGGGCAATTCAGATCTAATCTTCTATGCAGCAAGTCCCGGGTAGCCCCACTAAAGCCAATGACAATCCCAAGACTTGAACTGTCTGCAGCTCTACTTTTGACAAGGCTAGTTCAGAAAGTGATTGCCACTCTAAAACTAAATCTTGAAAGAGTATGGTTCTGGACAGATTCTACAATTGTCCTATTTTGGATTAATACATCACCCCAAAAGCTGAAAACCTTCGTCGCAAACAGGGTTTCCGCGATCCAATCTCTTTCCGAAACTCATCAGTGGAACCATGTTGCCTCAAAATCTAATCCGGCAGACATCATCTCCAGAGGTGCAACAGCAAAGGATCTCATTGACAATGATTTGTGGTGGTTTGGACCAACATTTCTTCAAAGAGAAATTACAGTTCCCAGCCAACTTCCCACTCCCACTGCCTTTGAATGTGAACAAGAAATGAAAGCAGACTTTTCCCTATCCTTACTAACTGTGGAAAAAGATCCGAACATTTTAAATGATTTATTCAAATTGAACAATTTTTTAAAACTAATTAAAATATGTAGTTTTATTTTCAGGTTCATCAACAATTGTAAGAGAAAGGAGAAAACCAAAGGCTTCCTAACATCGGAAGAACTGAAATGCAGTACTTTTTTTTTAATAAGGAAAGCCCAGGAAAGTAAGTTCTCTCCTGAATTGTCAGCATTAAGAAAGGGGCAACCTGTTCCTTCCTGCAGTAAGTTAAAAAGTTTGGACCCATTCATTGATGAAAGTGGAGTCCTTCGCGTTGGTGGTAGATTAATCAACTCTCTCTTGCCCTTTGATGCAAAGCACCAAGTAATTTTACCCAGTGACCACAAGATCACTAAATTAATTTTTGAGTACTTTCATAAAAAGTACTTCCATATAGGTGCTCAGGGACTAGTTCATCAAGTACGCATGAAATATTGGCCCATAAAGGCTAAAAGCATTGCCCGGAAAACAGTGCACAATTGTGTCACATGTTTCAGGCACAATCCCAAGACGTTAGATCAATTGATGGGAGACCTCCCTTCGCAACGCGTAACACCTAATTGCACATTTTTCAATTCAAGCGTAGATTTTTGCGGTCCCTTTCAAATCAAATACAAAAATCAGAGGAAAGGTAATTATTCCAAAAGTTATGTGGCTATATTTATATGTATGGCTACCAAAGCCGTTCATTTAGAAATAGTAAGCGATTTGTCCGCTGCTGCATTCATTGCTGCGCTTAAAGGATTTTGGGCCAGGCGAGGCAAAGTAAATACTCTAACTTCGGATAATGCCACTAATTTTAAAGGTGCGTCAACTGAATTAAATAATTTTAAAAAATTATTGGAAAAACCTAACGAGGAATTATCAAATTTCTTTGCCGAAGAATTCATAACCTGGAAATTTATCCCTCCTCGATCCCCTAATTTTGGTGGTCTTTGGGAAGCTGGTGTTAAGTCCTTCAAACATCACTTGCTCAGAGCAGTGGGTAATAATATAATCACTTTAGAGGACTTTGAAACTCTAGTGGTCCAAATCGAAGGGATCTTAAACTCTCGGCCTTTATTTCCTCTTTCTGATGACATAAATGAGTTTGAGGTACTTACACCAGGCCATTTTTTAATTGGCAGGCCTATCAGCAGTATTCCAGAGCCTAATGTTATGAATATTTCTGATAATAGATTAACCCATTGGCAGTTAATTTCCAAATATGTTCAATGCATTTGGAAACGTTGGTCGGTTGACTACCTAAATCACTTGCAGCAGCGAGGTAAATGGCAATTTAAAAAGGAAAACATTAAGCTAGGCTCCCTAGTATTACTAAAGGAGGAAAATCTACAACCATGTAAATGGGCTCTTGCCCGGATTATTGAAATAATTCCAGGCAAGGACCACAAGGTTCGAGCAGTGAAGGTAAAAACTGCTACTGGTATTTTTTCACGAGGCATTTCTAAAATATGCCTATTGCCCACTAGCGACTGAATTGATGTATCTTTGGATTATTATTATATTATTTTAAAGCAATTATACTCATTGTTTATGTATTAAGTGTTTGTATTTAATGTCATTTTTATTCTTAATTAATTATTGTATTATGTTTATTGATTGATGAAATATTGCATATTTCATCCCCGGGCGGCATGTTCCGTTCCGGAAGTGTTTTTGGCTCCACCTGGCGAGCGCTTGTAAAAAATGGACAGTTGAGCTGTTGATCATCAAAGCATCAGCACGTATACTCGGAATTGATAATCACCCATACATCCTTTAAGCTATGGAAATCAATTTGAATTTTATAATTGCATATTAGTTCATCATTTGTCGTTTTGTGTTTTTATATGTGTGTGTATTTGTGCAAGTGACATTAAAAAACTTTAAAAAGACTATCAAGAATACAGTCCATCTATTCGACAGACGTTATTGATGTTTACCCAAGCACGAACCCTATTGAAAATGAAGTATCTACCATGATTAGTTTATCTACAGGGCGAATCAAAATTTTCCCATTACATTACGGCCTATGGGGAAAAATCAATTAATACACTATATTGCCATTGATTATGGGACACTTGCGATTTTAGACATTTTACTAAATATCTAGAAAAATACATGAGGAATCATCTCGAAACTCTTAATGTATAAATATAATAGTATACGTCATACATCTCCGTGAAGATTTTTTACCGAAACTCTATAGGGGACCGTCAACAAATTAAAAAAGAATGAATATCTTTTGAATAACCCTGTCAAAACTAATGTAGCAAAAGCGCTCAAACTCTAGATTATGATTGAATGCCTTATTGTAATATACTGTGTTCATTTTTATGCAAATAGCATGCATACTCGCAGAGTAATTAAGGTTTTTATAACAATGGCCCCAAATTTTTCTAAGTTTTTTCCTTATAATTTTCAGAGTTCTTAATATAAAATAATATTTTTTTCAGAAAATATGACAAACAACATTGCACACGGTACCCTGTAATCAGAATCAAAAAATAATAAAAATTGTATGAAAAATGAGTAGGTTTACTAAATATTTTTTTACTGCGCATGCGTCAAAGATATTAAAATTTCATTTGCATATTATGTTAGCTAAATGTATAGAGCAACTTTTGTAAAAGTCTCAAAATTATAGCTTGAAAATTCTGAAAGTAATCGTCTATAGAAAAAGGACAAAATCCGTTGTTTCCAAAATGAAGCAAAAAAATGAGGGATTTTATCCAGAAGTAGTCGTAACATCCCGTATTGTGTATTCTACATTGACACTAATAAATGAATATATGGATACAACCCCTCTTGTTTTTGCTTCATTTTGAGAATAACGGATTTTCAACTTATTCAATTGACGATTATTTTCAGAATTTTCAAGTTATGATTTTGTGACTTTCACAAAAGTTGCTCTATACATTTAGCTAACATAATATGCAAATGAAAGTTTGATATCGTTGACGCATGCGCAGTAAAAATTATTTAGTAAACCAACTCATTTTGTATACAATTTTCATTATTTTTTAATTCTGATTACAGGGTACTGTGTGCAATGTTGTCTGTCATATTTTCTGAAAAAAATATTATTTTATATTAAGAACTCTGAAAATTATAAGGAAAAAACTTGGAAAAATTTAGGACTGTTTCTATAAAAACCTTAACTACTCTGCGAGTATGCATGCTATTTGCATAAAAATTAACACAGTGTATTACAATAAGGCATTCAATCATAATCTAGATTTTGAGCGCTTTTGCTACATTAGTTTTGACAGGGTTATTCAAAAGATATTCATTCTTTTTTAATTTGTTGACGGTCCCCTATGGAGTTTCGGTAAAAAATCTTCACGGAGATGTATGACGTATACTATTATATTTATACACTAAGAGTTTCGAGATGATTCCTCATGTATTTTTCTAGATATTTAGTAAAATGTCTAAAATCGCAAGTGTCCCATAATCAATGGCAATATAGTGTATACTCGGATTGCCGTGAAATTTTAGGACGTTATTGACGTTTACCCTAGCACGAAACCTATTGAAAATGAAATTTCTACTATGATTAGTTTATCTACAGAGAGAATCAAAAGTTTCCCATTACATTACGGCCTAAGGAGAAAAATCGTTAATATACTCGGATTGCCATGAAATTTTAAGACTTTATTGACGTTTAACCTAGCACGAATCCTATTGAAAATGAAATTTCTATCATGATTAGTTTATCTACAGGGCGAATCAAAAGTTTTTCATTACATTATCGCCCATGGGGAAAAATCGTTAATATACTCGGATTGCCATGAAATTTTAGGAGGTTATTGACGTATACCCTAGCACAAATCCAATCGAAAATAAAGTTTCTACCATGATTAGTTTATCTACAGGGCGAATCAAAAGTTTCCCATTACATTACGGCCTATGGGGAAAAATCGTTTCAAAGGAATTTTAAAGATGTTATATCCTGTCAAACATATTAAAATCTGCATTCTATAAAATATAAGGTGAAAATGTAGTTATTATTCATTTACAGGGCCACACAAAAGAATTCCATTAGATAATGGTAAAAGGGGAATTGTGTGTGACATATTTTAAATATATTAAGCTGTTTCATGTATGGTAAAATTAATATATGTCATTGAAGCTTAATATAAATTATACACTATTGTCTTGCATAATATGCAAGGCAGTAGCGTATAATTCTTGCATAATATGAAGTACATAGCATTTACAGGGCTATACAAAAGATTTCAAATAGTATATTCTTTCCGAAGTACCATATATGTGTCCGATGATGGCTGATGGGGGGATGAAATGCATTTTAATTATGATATGCACGTTTATATTTCGCTAAATATATGCACATTATATGGTGTGTATAAGTGTTATAGTTGATATACAGGACTACCCAAAAGAGCTCACCAACGTTACTGAATATGAGCGTAAATTATTTAAACGTGGTTCTTAAATAAGCTATGTATTTTTACGCTGAGCTTCATTCAATTTACTGAGAAATGTTTGCAGAATATAGATAAAAGGATATACAGGGCCACGCAAAGAATTCGGTACATGGACGCCTTATGAATGATAATTTATGAGAATGTGATTTCAGTTGTTTTAAAAGTGTTTTAGTTTACAATAAATTTTAGCCTAATGCTGACGTGGAATAAAGGTGCAATGTAAACTACAGGGCTGAACAAAAGTATTCAAGTATGTTTCCATCTAATAGTATGAATTGCTGAAAAAGAAATTTCAAGCTATTAGGTATTTTCTTGCTAAACTAAATTTTCCCATTACATCAACTGACATATGAAATCAGGGCTGTTCAAAAGTACTGGAATACATATTTGGGTATATTTGGTTATACATTATTATTTCCCTAAATAACAAAGTTTTGCTAAAGGTTTCATTAAGTGTTGGAAAGTGCTTCATAATCTATGCTTAACGCATGATGATTTTTCTTACTTGTTAAGAATACGATGAAGAATGTTTTTAATTCGTTGTTAAGAAGGGGAAAAGTCTTAAACTATTTTCAATATCATTAGGATATTATTTTTACAGCATTAATCAGTAGACGTTGATCATTTCTAATGTGGGTGGAGCGTTCATTTCCTGGAGTGTTGTGAGATTTAGCGCCGCCCACGTGCATCTTGAGGAAACGAAGAGGCGTCTTGACTGTAAAAGTTTCTATTTTCAGTATTGCAGACAAGCCCTTCCTCATTCATTTGTAATATATGTTTACGTTTCTGTTATTCATCCCAGCTAAATTTCTGGATTAAAGTGGACTTGTAAATGAAAAATTAGAAAAGAAATTTTATTCAGAGAAATTATGAAATATAGTTATTGTATGAAACACGTGAGTTTGAGGAATTCAGTAACGTGATAATTGCAAGATTTAAAAAAAGTGCGATATAGTGAGAGTGACGATATAACGACTGCGCCAGAAAAACTTTTAGACTGAACCTTAAATTTAGCTACAAGGCTTTCCATTTAATTTTTGTTCAAAAAAGCTACACGTTTAACGCAAAAGATATGGTAAAACGTTAAATGAATACAAAACAGTATGTATACAGCATACATTTTTATTTACATTTCACGTTTTCGGAAGATAAAAATCCAGTATTGCTTGTTTTTTATTTATAATGTACTTATCAATTAAAAATCTCATAAAAAATAGTTTCACTTCAGCTGTATGTTTAGATTTTAGACATTTCAAATGTTTACGATGCTTTTTCGAGAAGCTGAACGACATCGGAGATACTATCTCCTCGTCCGTTTCTACTTCCTCTGTTTGGGCTACAGAAGTATTATTTCCTTGATTTGCAGAAATAATGTCTGTGTCAGTCACATTTTGAAATACAGATTAACTTGTCATCAGAATGATATGCCATTGACCATTCAATATATACTTTTTATCATCAAAACGGAACTAAAAATATGTACTAAAATAAACACAGATTGCAAAATGGTGCACATATAAGAATATACATTTAAAATACACTTAAAAATTATGATATTTTAAAAGTGTATTTTAAATGTATTTTTTTTAATTGTACTATTTAGCAATCTGTATTTATTTTAGTACAAATATTTAATGTAATTTATGATGCAATTTGTCCAATTCATAATTAATTATCAAACCAGAAATTTATTGGGGTCAACAAGGGGTGTAGTCGTAAAAATAGGAGCGGTTGTTCGCTTTAAGCAGAGGGCAACGCTCAAGGAAGGAGGTATACTCTACAGTTTGTATACTATAAGCTTTCTTGAGAAATAGAGGGTATACGCTGCTCCTTTAAAAAATCCACAAGGTATTCGGCGCATAGCCTCGTATACCCTCCCCTACATTCCTGAATTCAACTATAAACGAGAGAAGTAGCCGACCACGCAATGTAACGAAAGGGTTACTGTAGTAGTATTATTGGAGTAGAAAAGTCAACTTCGCAACTTAGAATAACCCATTAATAGTGTTGAACTCAAACATGACGTCTTAATTTATTACTTATTTATATACATGTACAAGTTGTCTAAAGGACAACTTACAAGATTAATTCCAGACGATTTCATAGAAGAGCTATAGACATTAGGGTGGGCCGAAAAAAACTTTTTTTCGATTTTCGATTATGGCGGGTGCGGAAAAGTGGCCACTGGTGGCACTCAGTTCATACAAAAAATTTGAGATTTTTTGGACATTTCCTTACCCTGCCGCAAACGGCTTGAAATTTTGCAAAAATGTTCATTTTTGAACTTTTTTCGAAAAAAATTAAAAAATGTTAAATTAAATTTATTTTGGTTGTATTTACTTGAAAAGGCATATTTAATGTACCAAACGTTTAAATAAGATCTGATCATGCATTATTTAATATCTATGTGTATTATAACTAAGGCTATTTTTATAGCTTTTTCGCGTATAACAGGCAAAAGTTGTATTTCTTTGAATCGATCGTTAGTTTCTATATTATTTATGTCCCTTGGTCTTCTTTATATTTTTAATATGTGTCAAACGTCATATATTTGGGGAAAAGACAGCAGTATACTTCAAAAACAAATCTGGAAGGTGAGAAAGTGGTGAAGCAGCACTCTAAGCGAGCGCAATGACTCGGCGTAATACTCAGGGAGTGAAGGACGAAATAGTTGAGAGCCAAAATGCGATAAAGGATTCTTGTTATTTATCCTTGCTCAGTTACCTGCGACATTTGATCAGTGTTAACGTGAAACCCCTTTGTAGTGATTATACAGTGCTTTTTGGGTCGTTTAATGTGCCATTGTAGTGTATTGTGCGTTTTATTACGACGAGCTTAGAAATGGCTAGTATAAAGGGCCATGACAATGCAAAGACACGCGATACCGTGAAAAGTAACTTTTTGGAGGCATCATGAATATTGAAAGAATTGCAATTGCCAACTTATGCTGATAATCATGCGCCGCTACTACTGGTTGCTTCACCATGTAGAAGTTGTGACAGTAGAGGATACGAATCTTGTCATCGATAAAAACAAAGTCAGAAGAGAGAAGTAGAAATTTGGAAGGAAGATACAGGCAGAAGTTATTGAAACAAGGAAAATTAAAAGCATATTTTGATGGTAGAAAGGATAAAAGTATATTAAGAGGAAGAAAAATAACAAGCGGCACCGTCGAGAGAAAGGCGAAGAACACATAATCGTGTTGTTTGAACCTAGTTAGGAATACTCGGGTCACTTGATACCTCGTTCCGTTACCTTGATACCTCGTCAGTTCAGAGAAGTCTAACTTGTGGTGACTTTGAATATTGTATAATGTTTTTGTTATTTCTTTTCCGTGACCGGAACGCGGTTATGTGTTTCTCGCCTTTCTCTCGACGGTGCCGCTTGTTATTTTTCTTCCTCTTAATATACGTTTATCCTTTCTACCATCAAAAAATATGCTTTTAATTTTCCTTCATTCAATAACTTCTTCTGCCTGTATCTTCTTTCCAAGTTTCTATTTCTCTCTTCTGACTTTGTTTTTATCGATGACGAGATTCGTATCCTCTGCTGTCACAACTTCTACATGGTGAACCAATCAGTAGTAGTGGCGCATAATTATCAGCATAAGTTGGCAATTGCAATTCTTTCAATATGCATAACGCCCCCAAAAAGTTACTTTTCACGCTATTGCGTGTCTTTGCATTGTCATAGCCCTTTATACTATTCATTCTAAACTCGTGATAAAACACACAAAACACTATAATGACACATTAAACGACCCAAAAAGCACTGTATAATCACTATAAAAAGGTTTCCCGTTAACACTGAACAAATGTCGCAGGTTACTGAGCAAGGATAAATAATAAGAATCCTTTATCGCATTTTGGCTCTCAGCTATTTCGTCCTTCACTCCCTGTGTATTACGCCGAGTCACTGCGCTCGCTTAGGGTCCTGCTTCACCACTTTCTGACCTTCCAGATTTGTTTTTGAAGTATACAGCTGCCTTTCCCCCAAATATATGACGTTTGACACATAGAAAAAATATAAAGAAGACCAAGGGACATAAATAATATAGAAACTAACGGTCGATTCAAACAAATACAACTTTTGCCTGTTATACGCGAAAAAGCCATAAAAATAACCTAAGTTATAATACACATAGATATTAAATAATGCATGATCAGATATTATTTAAACATTTGGTACATTAAATATGCCTTTTCAAATAAATACAACCAAAATAAATTTCATTTAACATTTTTTAATTTTTTTCGAAAAAAGTTCAAAAATGAACATTTTTTACAAAACTTCAAGCCGTTTGCGGCAGGGTAAGGAAATGTCCGAAAAATCTCAAATTTTTTGTATGAACTGAGTGCCACCAGTGGCCACTTTTCCGCACCCGCCATAATCGAAAATCGAAAAACGGTTCTTTTCGGCCCACCCTAATAGACATGGATTGCTTAATTTTTAAAATTTACTTTTGAATATATCTGGTGTGAAAGTTTGACTTTTCTGAAAATTTTATATAGGAGGAAGATGTAACCATGACGTACACTTATTCATTTTTTTAAAAACTAACACGCGTATCTTGTATTAAACATCAAAATAAAAGGAATAATAAGTAAGAAAAATCATGTGTTAAGCATGGATCATAAAGCACTTTCCAACACTTCATGAAATCGTTAAAAAAACTTCGTTATTTCAAGAAATAATAATGTATAATACACCCAAGTATGTATTCCAGTACTTTTGAACAGCCCTGTGTTTCATCTGTCAGTTGATATAATGGGGAAATTTAGTTTAGCAAGAAAATGCCCAGTAGCTTGAAATTTCTTTTCCAGCAATATTATCCAGCAAGTTTTATTTATCTATTATTAAATAGTTATTTATCTATTAGATAAAAACATACTTGAATACTTTTGTTCAGCCCTGTAGTTTACATTGTACCTTTAATACGTCAGGATAAAGCTAAAACTTATTTTTTAAATACTCTTAAAACAACTGAAATCACATTCTCATAAATTATCATTCATAGGCGTCCATGTACGAATTCTTTGCGTGGGCCTGTATATCCTTTTATCTATATTCTGCAAACATTTCTCAGTAAATTGAATGCAGTTCAGCGTAAAAATGCATAACGTATTTAAGAACCACGTTTAAGTAATTTACGCTCATATTCAGTAACGTTGGCGAACTCTTTTGGGTAGCCCTGTAAATCAACCATAACGTTTATGCACACCATATAATATGCATATATTTAGTGAAACCTAAACGCGAATATCATAATTAAAATGCATTACATCCCTTCATGAGCCATCATCGGACACATATACGGTACTTCGGAAAGATTATACTGTTTGAAATCTTTTATTTGACCCTGTAAATGCTATGTACTTCATATTATGCAAGACGGTATCGTGTAATTTATATTAAGCTTCAGTGAAATACACCAATTTGACTATACATGAAACAGTTTAATGTATTTAAAATATGTCGCACGCAATTCCCCCTTTACCATTATCTAATGAAATTCTTTTGTGCGGCCCTGTAAATGAATAATAGCTATATTTTCACTGCACACATTACGCAATGCATATTTTAGTGCACTTTGCGAATCCATATGAATATGAATATGTTTGACTGGGTGTAACACCTTTAAAATTCATTTGAATTTTTCGCCATAAGCCGTAATGTAATGGAAAACTTTTGACTCTCCCTGTAAATAAACTAATCATGCTAGAAGCTTCATTTTCAATAGGGTTCGTGCTAGGGTAAATATAAATAACGTATAAAATTTTCATAGCAACCCGAGTATAATTACGGGAGTTAGAGCGCGGACAGACGGCCATAAGGACAGACGGCCATAAGGACAGACGGACAGACAAACCGAATGCATAAGCACTTTTCAACTTTGTTGGAAAGTGCTAAAAAAGGAAAAGTCGCTGTTGTAAACGACTTATTCGTTGTTCGTTTTCTTTACTAAATGTCTAAGTATATTTTGAAAGAAAGAAGAAGAACCCTTTCTCAGGCGATGTTGAATCTGTTAAATATTGCAGACAAGCTCCGCCCCCTCCATTTATATGCATATATACATGAAATTAATATTAACACACACTTTTTCTAAATCAAAATAAAGAGCAAAGGGATTTTTTTTCAGGTTTTCTTAGAAAAGAAAATTTTTCATGATACATATATTGAAGTACTCGTATACACATATATTTAATTATAACTTCAATGTTGAAGAATATAAATTAAATGTTTGGTAATAAAAGATATACTTTTCCCTTCCCCCCCCCCCCAACACACACACCTCATTCGTTCTCTTTTTATTAAAAAAAATAATATTTGAAGCGATATAAAATGGAACTTTTATGGGCAGCCACAGAAAACACTTCCAATGAAGACAATATCCATAGAGAAACAGTTCCAATGCGAAAACACTTAACATGAAAAACTGGTTAGTATGAAATGAAATAGCCTTCCGGATAGTATACAATGCAAATTAATGCCTTTTTTTTTTCTTTTTACATGAAATGCCATTTAACAGAAAAATTTCGTGTGAAATCTAGATTCCGAAGTCGAATCGGAAAACGGAATCAAAAGTGCAGTTCCTGTCCCCTGTACTTCAGAAAAGCAGAAAATGAATAAAATTACACTCAGTTATTTAGATGCGCATTAGAAGGGAGATATGAATTTAAAAAAATGGATGAATTACAACAATTTGTGGAGAATGTTTTGCCCCCCCCCCCCCCCCCTCAAAAAAAAAAAAAAAAAAAAAAAAAGAAACAAACCCGAAATTTTCCGTTTTATTGTTATTTTTTTTTAATTTGCTTCTTATCTTAATATATGCTGCCTATTAGTAGTTTAAAAGGAATTCGAAATAGAATTTGTCAGCATAAAAAACTGATCAGTTACCTAATTTTTTGTTAAGAACCTTTTAGTAGGAAATTCCTTTAACAAGAAAAAGATTTTCAGTCCCATTAGTTTCGTGTAAAACGTGTTTCACTGTATTACTATTATCATTATTACTATCATAAGAGTACAATAATGGTTTTAATTCATTGTTAAGAAGAATTAAAAACAAAAACTAATCTAAAACTAATTTCAATAACTTTTTAGGATTTTTTTTACAGGATTAGTCAGTAGGCGGTGCTTATTTTCAGTGTGGGTGGAGTCTTCGATTAGTTTATCCCGTAGTGTTGTGAGATTTAGCGTCAATCAAGTAAATCTTGAGGAAACGAAGAGGAGCCATTTCTCAGGCTACTGCGAAACCGACCATTTTCTCTATTACAGACAAGCCCCGCCCCCTTCATTTGAAATATTTGTTTACATTTCTATTTTTCATCTCAGCTAAATTTCTAGGATAAATTGGACTTATAAATGAAGAATTATGTGAGAAATTTTATTGAGAGAAATTATGAAATATAATTATTGTGTAAATCGCGTGAATTCGAGAAATTCAGTTACTCCTCGATGTATTTTGATACTTCAGAGATTTTTTTTTTTTTTTTTAAAGCATGATATACTGAAAAGAGCAATGTAACAACTGTGCCTGAAAAGCGTTTCTAAAAGAAAAATACTGCACCTTAAATTCAGCTACAAGTCTTTCCATTTAATTCTTGTTGGAAAAAGCTACGCGCTCAAAACAAAAGACATGGTAAGACGTTAAATAAATGCAAAACTGTATACACACAGCATACTTTTTTATTTACTTTTCTCGTTTTCAGAATGTAAGAACCAGTCTTGCTTGTTTTTCATTTTCCTTAATAATCTTGTCCCTGGCAATTAAAAAAAGATAATGATCTAAAGTTTCCCACGGTTTTTCGAGAAGCTGAACAGCATCGGAGATACTGAGTCCTCGTCAGATTCTACATTATCCGCTTTAGCAAAGATGTATTATCTCCTTCATGTGCAGAAATAATGTCTGCTTCAGTCACATTTTGAAATATTGACTCATTGTCATCAAAATGTACAAGGCGGAAATTAAGTTTCCCTTGTCGGCTATTGTCAGAGTTGCGTATAAAAGTCAGAAAATAGAATGAGACATTAAGGATAAGACTGCAGGTTATCAAGAAGTATGACAAATACATTAATTATAAATAGAAGTTTTTTATACGTCCATTAAAAACATTTCAAAAATATATATTAAAATATTTAATTGCTAAAAAGGACGTCAAATGCTAATAAAACACATTAAAAGATCTTAATAATTTGACATGTTTCGATTGAATTTACTCAATTATCATCAGAAAAACAAATTATTACATATATGTAATTTATGTTAGATCTATCTAATAAACACAAAGATGGAAAAGGACAATAAACTATTATAAATGAAATTTAAAAATAAATAAAAATCACGCGCGTTATATTTTAATTATGTTTCACGTTGCTTAATTTTAATTTTCAAATTAACAATTCAATCCAAAATTTTTTTTATTTGGAATGACAAGGATAATAAATTTCAATAAAAATAATTTTTTAATAAAGAATAAAATATTAAATTAATTAATTAAATATATATTTTTGAAAAATATGACAAATGTCTGACCGTGTTTGTTATATATGTTGACAAATAAAGTTGTGTCGTATCTTTCACATCTCATTATATTGCTTGGCTTTCATACACTCATCTGTCCATAAACTCCAGAAGAAACTTCTTTTCAAAGAGCCCCTCTTATATAAAGAAATGCCGCTGACGATTTCATACATTCTTTTATCAGCAAATCGGAAATTTATCGAAAGACAACTAAAAATGAGAGAAATAGCAATCTATGAGATATAAATAAGTGTTACGGTACAAGAAAACAGACGTTCGCAACGTGGCATAGCTCATAAATAGTTTTGAAACTCATTTCGAAGACCTAATAGCTTAATTTCTTAATAAATTACGTAAACATCGCCCGAGAAATGACTTAGTATGATTTGATTGGTTTGATAAAAAGAGAAATTCAAGCAAAGTAGCAATAAAAACCTAACCTATTGTGTAATTCAGAGGTTCCCAAAGTGTGCTCCGCGGAGCCCTTGGGGCTCCGCCTGAACTTTTCAGGGGCTCCGCGGCGTTCCAGGAAAATAAACAAAAAATGAATGAAAATTAGCACATTGCAAGTGAAAGATTTTTTAAAGTATGAAGGAATTTTTGTCCGTGTTTGTAAAAAATAAATATATCTATAAAAGGATTGAAAAAATACAATAATACACTTTAAAAAACTATTTAAATATTCACATTATAGATGTACCTATTTTCTGTATAATATTTTTGGTTTAAATGGTTTTATTTTATGTTTCTGTATTTAATGTGTTTTAAAAATTCGATTTAAAATAAGATACAAGAAATAGTATTCTGAATCGAATATACAACGTGAACCGAAACAGAAAATATCCTCCAGTGCTGTTATCTCTGCCGAACAAAAGGGAGAACAGTTTTGTTCTTTGGAACTTCTCCTATTTATATGTTTATACTTAATTCTTTTTTGTTTAGTAACAAGTTTCTGAATAAATTTCAGAAAAGTATACAAGGTCGTCTCAAAACTCTGATAGATTCATTTAAGCATTACTTTCCAGCTCTCAAAATAAGATGCTGGACGATTTTAAATGGGTACTAAATCCATTCAATGTAAAAACAAAATCTCACTGATTTAGCTCTGAGGAAAACGAAACTCTCTCTGATTTAACATCTCAAAACTATCTAGTAATTTCTTTTCAAAGCAATGTAACACTGAATTTTGGTGTCATTTGCCAGATAAATACAAAATCTTGTTAGACGGAGCAAAATTAATTTTACTCCCATTTTCAACGACATATCTGTGTGAAGCTAAATTCAAATATTAAAACAAAATACAGTAACTGGTTAAATGCAGACCCAGACATTCGCTTACAATTGTCGAAAATTGCACCAGACATCAAAAAACTGTGCAAAACAATTCAAGCACATTTTTCACACTAAACTTTTGTATTTTATTGTTCGTCAAACTTTATGCCCCCCCCCCCCACACACACACCCAAAAAAGAACTATCGGCATTTAATTTTTATATATATTGTATTATTTTTATTTTCGGAATTTTAATCTTCTTAAACTGTTTATTTTATTTTTATTAAATTTTACTTATTTAAGTCTTCTATCCTAGTTTTAAAATTGTATTTAATTTTTAAAGCAATGTCTGTTGCTTAAAATGTCTTTTCTTAAAAGATCTTGTATCATTTAAAATCCCTCACTAGATTCACTTGTGTGTAATGTGTGTATATATTTCTTTTTATTTTTATATCTTTATTTTTTTTTAAATCTGTTTATGTTATTTGTACTAATTTTTAATTATTTAAAAAAATTTTATGCTGTTTTTCATAGTAAAATAATATTTGTCGCTAAAAACCTATTTTTATTGCATCTTCTATCATTTACAGCCCCTCGTTAGATTCATATTACATTTGTGTACATTGTGTATATATATTTCTTTTTTTTATACGTATAAATTTAAATTCTTTAATTTGTTTGTGCTATTTGTATATTTAAATTTTCTATATTGTTTTTCCTTGTACAGCATCGTTTGTCGAATAAAATGCACCCTTTTTGTATCTTTTATCAATTAATAAATCCCTCATTAAATTCATTTAATAGTTATATACTTTTTGTATCGAGATTCTTTCTTTTTGTAACTTTAATTGCTTTAATATACGTTATTTATTTTTATAATTTCTTAGTGTTTTTAAATTTTCTATGCTATTTTACATAATTGTATTTAATTTTATAAACAGTTTATATTGATAAAAACTCTTCTTTTTTTTTTTTTTTTTTTTTCATATTTCATCACTTTACAACCCCTCTTTAACATTTTCTTTTAACTGGTCCCTGCCACATTTTCCAATAACAAATAAGTCTGTAACAATTTTTAAAATATATTCTTTACATTTGTTACCACATTAAGTATTTTAAAGTTTGGCTCAGCTTCACCCCTCGCTTAGACTTTTTGTCAAGGAGTACCCGCCATAATATAAATTTAATCCTATATATGTATCCCATTGTGTTAGTAAGGTTTTCCTACTAGTTTCAGTTCATTTAACATGTGTAGTTTTTAATTGCACAGCTCTTTTGAGGCAAAAACAATGACGAAAGAAACGTTCTTTAAGAACTATAATTAATAAGCAAATACTTTAAATAAAATATTCAAAAAAGTTAACCCCTTCGCGATGGGTGTCTTTTACAAAATTTTAATGTTTTGTCACCGGTTTTAAAAAACAGAAATTCGTGCCTTATTAATCGAAAAAATGCCCCGATTAAATATGGCAAATTTTACAGTAAAATTTTACTGGTAAGATAAACAAGGGTTCTTAAGCCTTTTTGCGGCACGCATACGAGTCGTTCGTTCCCAAGGGGTCGTTCGTCCCCAAGGGGTTAACAATGCTGCATTTAACAATACAGCTTATAGATTTTGCCGCGCCCATTTAAACAGTAAAACGATGACCTACTTCTGAATGTATTTTTAAAAAATGGTTTTAAAAAAAAAGAAGGTGAGAGGCGATTCATTTTCGTTGCATATTTAGAAATACTAGAAACTTAAAAAAAAAAAAAAAAAAAAAAAAAAAAAAAAAGATGAAATATACCATAATTGCATGATTTTATTACGGGTAGGTGGGACTAGCGAAAACGTGTTGCAAAATTACTCATGGGATGCTACTATGCATTTTCTTCTTTCTTCGCGACTAGCCTTCTGGAATTATACAGAAGTATCTCTCTGCAAACAAAAACTGTACAACTTACCTTTATTTCTGTGTGTGTGGTTTTCGCCATAAATAATAATAGTTTTACGTAAGCCCTAATGCATAATGAATAATCCAAACATGTTACCATTTTGATTTTTAATTCCGAGTTCTTACTGGAAATCTCAAAAGAATAATTCTTATTTAAAAAATGGATTATCATTAACCCCAAATCAGTACTACTTGAATATAAAAAAGAACTTGTTTTCCTCGTTAGTAAAAGCTTTCAGGAATCACAAATTTTTAACTATAATTTTTGCTGCAATATCTCGATTACACAAATTAGATATTTTAATTTAAAAAAATGAGGGTTTTAATTCTTATTTTTATCTTATTGCATCCAAAAATAGTAATATAAAAAAAACTGTTAAAGGGTTATGTAATAGAAAATTTGATTTTTAAAATTTCTATTTTGAATTCAGTATTTCTGTATCAAGAGAGGTCCAAACGAAGAAGCTTAGTCCAATGTTGTAAATTACTGGCCTGGATTTTTAACCAGCAGATTTTTCTCTGTTCCATAGACATAAAAAAACATTAAATGTTAATTTGTAAAGCATTAAAGCATTAATTTGTAAGTCACAGAGTATCGTTGGGTTCAGGGGCTCCGCGTCAGAAATTTTTCCCAGAAAGGGCTCCGCGAGTACAAAAGGAACCGATGGTGTAATTTATAAATATTAATATGAATCTTATCTGGTGTGAAAGTTTAAATTTTCTGAAACATTTGTTTCGGAGATTAAAATTACATGTGCTTAGTTTTTTTTCTTTTTCGCAAATCGAACATGATGATATGATATCATAAAATAGTGAATTTGAAATAAAAATATTTTACCATAAAATTTAAAAAATGGAGCGAGAGGGGGTTGGTAAGTATTTATGTTCATACCAAATATTTAATTTATAAGCTTTACCGTTGCAATTGTATTTAAACATATGTGTGTATTTGTCTTGCAATTTACGTATCATAAAAAACTTTCAAGAAAACTTGAAAAAAAATTACACTTTATCTTGATTTAGGAATAGCCTCTGTTAATATTGGCATGTTTTTATTTATTTGTTCTTTTTTTTCTTTGTTTTTTATATTTTTATTTACTTTAAAGAAAATTTATTTCAGCTGTACCAGTATGCCATGCAATAAATTGAAAAAAAAATTAGTCATAGAAAAATCATATTTCATAAGAATTATTATTTAAGGGTGTATTTAAAAAAGAACTTTCCCAGGCTCAGCTATTGAAAATTTTCGGACACATTTTTCAAGGAAAACATGAAACTTTCAGACGTTATTTTTGAAAAGATGGATAAGCGGCCGTATGCTTTCAGTTTTCATTCATTTAATTAGAATTTGATTTATGAACAAAAATTTTCTCAGTTGGAAGCTTTTATTCGTCCTCAGTTCTCTTGCTTCGGGAAATTCAGTTAAAATGCTAACTTTGACAGACATTTTTGCAATATTCTCTTAACTTTCTCTGAAACTCTACAAGCACGGCACATTATTTGAATAAAAGAATCTACCATTTTGATGCGTTTGATAGCAAAAGATGAATATAAAAATAATTCAGAAAAAATACCGATTGGATTTGAATACACTATAAGAATTCAAGGAAGAGGATTTAATTCCTTATTTTCGTATCATGTTTTTAAAAAATTGAAGATTTCTCTTAGGATCTTATTTTGAAAAATAATATTTTCAATATAGATTTAATAAAACAGAAAAGGAGATAAAAAATAATAATAATAACAATTATTTTATAATTAATTTAGCCACATATTACATATCAATACCATTGGCTAAATCTTTCTTGAATGTTTAAATAATTACAAAAAATAAAAATAAATATACAAATTAATTATAATAGACATTAATAAGTGTTTAATAATTTAAAAGAGAAAATAAATAATTTTTTATTTTAAAACAACAAGAAAGAGCACTATTTATTTAAATTATTTTTGATAAAAATCTGTTATTTTATATATATATATAAAAACTTTTATACTACATTTTGATTTTAAAAAATGCTACTAAGGGTTTTTTTTATTATATTAAAAAATGTTCAACCAAATTTTGCATTTACAACATTTTATATACCTTTTAAATTAATTCAATAATTTAATTTAATACGTATAGTGCAAAAATTAAGTAAGATTTCCTTTAATGTGTTTTAATGTAATTGTTAGGAAAAATTATTAGAAAGTAATTAATATTATTAATATCATATTTTTTTCATTCATCTTTTTCTTTTATTAAGTATAAATTGCTAAATTTTTTGTGATAAATACAATTTTAGAGGTTCTACTACCTCTGACAACAAAATTCTATGAATGAATTCAAAACGACCGATCTGGCAACACTAGGGAAACAAAACGCTGCACCTGCATAGAGACAAGTGTTGGCCATCTTCCCCCACCGTTGTTCATTTGAGCGTCATTTATGTTCTGTAAAAGACGTGCTTTACTAAATGATTGTTCAGTGTGTTGGTTCTTAACTGAGAACAGGAAAATGAACGAACAAAAGATCAGTTTAAAGTTTGGTTTTAAGCTTTGCAAGACACCAAAAGAAATTCATGAGGGGTGGTGCAAACTGAACATCCACCATACTCGCCAGATCTCAATCCTCCAGATTTCGTCCTATTTTCACCACTCAAACTCTCTTTGAAATAGATTTGATCATATTGCTGACATCCAACGAAACGTGACGAAGCTTTTGAATTTCATCCCAGAAGAAGATTTCTTGCGAATTTCTCAGGACATGTATTGCAGATCTCAGCGGTGCATAGTTATAGGAGATGACCTTTTTTGAAGGATGGTATGGTAACTTTTGTTAATATTTCATCTACATTAACTTTACAGGACTATTTACCGAACTTTATTGTCAGAGGTAGTATAATCAAACATTTTTGTTTCTTTAAATGAAGCAAAAGTAAATAATTAAAGGAAACTGTTCCTTTAATTCTTAAATAATAATTAATAATAAAATATGATTTTTCTATGGCTATATGTAATTTTTAAGTTTACTGCATGACACCATAAACTAGTAAATAGAAATAAATTTTCTTTTACGTAAAAAATAAAATAAAATAAGTGAATAAAAACATGCTAATATTACCTGATGCTAATCGTAAGTAAAAAAAAAGAGTGCGTTTTATTAAAGTTTTTTATGTGTTTTTCCAGAAAGAAAAGTTTTTTTGACGCATATATTGAAATACAAGTAGTCATATTCACAGAACTTAGATTCTGAAGAATATGCATTAAATATGTGGTATTAAAAGATAACTCCGCCCCTCACAGATACACACACCTCAGACTATCTCTTTTTATTTTAAAGGAATTATGTTTCGAATATATTAGCTTATGACGTCATACCATGAAATAGAAATTTTATAGGTAGCCATATAAAGAACATTTTTTTAAAATCATTATTACTATTTTAAGAATACAAAGAGTGTATTTAATGAAAAATGTTTTTAATTCTTGTTAAGAAGGAAAAATTAAATTTAAAATAAACTAAAAAAAAAAAAAAACATTCAGGATGTTTTTTTTTTCTTTATGTAGTTTAGTTATAATTTTATTTTTAATATTATTTTAAAAATACAATGAAGAAAGTTTTGAATTTATCCGTTAAGAAGAAAAATGAAAGGCAAAATTAATTTCCAAAACATTACGGGATTTCAGTTTTAGAAGATTCGCAATTAGATAGCGTTCATATCTAGTGTGGGAAGAGCCTTCAGTTTGTTTATCCCTGAACACTGTGAGATTGAGCACCGGCCAAAAATATCTTGGAAACGAAAAGTCGCCATTTCTCCGGCGACTGTCAAAACGTCCTTTTACAATATTGCAGATAAGCTCCGCCCTTTACATTTAAAATACTTGTTAGCTTTTCCGTTATTGGTACGAGCTAAATTTTTGGAATGAAGTGGAGTTGTTAATGAAAATTTAGAAATGTAATTTTATTGTAAGAAATTATGAAATCGCGGGAATTTGAGAAATTCAGTAACGCCTTTATATGCCGTAATGCTCAGGAGATAAAAAAAATAGGGCAATATAGCGAGAAAAAAAAATCAACTCGATATTTCGTCATGCGCTTAGATAGATCGAATGAAGCCTTGACCGAGTGGAGTAATATAACCAGGGGTGCGCGAACGTCTCACTCCAACAAGCTCGACCCAAATAAGATAGTAAGACATTAATCAAATGCAAAAACATATATAGAAATGCATTTTACTTATATTTGACATTTTCCGAATATAAGAGCCCAGTATTGTTTTGCAATATCTTTGATAATCTGTCTGCCACAAGAAATAATAAAAAAAGACAATGAAATAATTACAATTCAGTTATATTCTTAGATTTTGACATTTCAAAACTTTTATATGATTTTTCGAGAAATTTAACAGTATTGGGTATACTAAATCCTCGTTAAATACTTCCTATTCGTCTTTTTTTTTTTTTTTTTTCGGGCAAATAGAACTATTATCACCATGAACAGCAGAAATAATTTCTGCGTCTGTCAAATTTTGTAATAGAGATGTACTTAAAATGTAATTAATATAGAGATGTAAGATGATTAATGTAAAATAATTAATGTAACGATGTATTAAATGTAGAGATGTATTAAAATGCATGCAAAGAAATGCCGCTAACTGCTCCATATATTCTTCTATCAACAAACCGGGACTTTAAAAATCGTGGGACAGCCAAAAACGAGCCAAATAGCCGACTACATTATTTAACGAAGAATTACTGCAGTAGAATACTACCCCGACCATCATAGCATAGGTCATTAATAGTGCAAAAACTGAAGATAATAGAAATACTTCAGTGCTGCATTTCGTAAATTAACAAAGTAAAAGTCGCCTCGAAATCAGCTAGAAAAGTGTACTGCACTCTGGGTCTATAAGGCCCGGCGCAGACCTCACGTGTTATTTAAGATATTAAAAGTCGTTTCGAAAAAGAAACAACTTTGTTAGTATATAATCCCTAATGATGCAATGTGTTGCTTAAGCTCGAAATGGAATATATTTAGTGATGGGCGATTTCGATTTTTTAAATCGATTTAATCGATACTACGGCCAACTCGATTTAATCGATACTTTAAAATTTTTAATCGATTTCTCTGAAGGTAATATAATTTTCATTTTTCTTCAAAAGTCGAAGATAAAATAGTCGGATGTGTCAATTCCAAAATTTCAGCGTAGTAGTTTCTAAGATAGAAGAATTAAAGAAACCTCAGAACCCCCCCCCCCTCCTCCTGCAAAATAGTGTTTTTTGTTGAGTGATGTACACCAAAAATTGATCAGGATCAAATTTTATCAGGTACCAGCTGAATCTGAATTTTGATGAAAATCCATGAAAGCGCGATATACAGCTATTGCGAAATGATAAAAAAATGCAACGTATCAGCGCCACCTGTAGGGCAATTTACACCAACAACTAAACAACACTAATCTATATCAGGGATTTACTGAATCCGAATTTTGATGAAAATTCGTTCTTGAGATAGCGCTATTGCGTTAATCATGAATAATGCAGTATAGCAGCGCCATCTCTAAAGAGATTTCCACCAAAATGTAATTAGCATCAAATAATATCAGGGACTAATTGAATCTAAATTTTTATGAAAGTCCGTGCATTAGTTCTTGAGAGAAAGCTAAAATGGAAACAGGGGCGTGCGAAAAGAGAACTGTGCCCGGTTCAAAGTTCCGATTTAGCCCCATCCCCCTATTAACTTTTTCTTGTGATACGCTAGAAGTAATGTTAGTAGTAAAAATTTGGCGTCCCCTAAATTTCCGCGCTCGGGACGACCGTCTCCTTTCGCCCCTCCCCCCTCCTTTCACATGGCGCTGAGTGGAAATTGTGAAAAATTCAGCATAGCAGCGCCATCTGAGAAGCGATATACATCAAAATGCAAAAAACACCAATTCATGTCAAGGACTAACTGGATCTGAAATTTGATGAAAATCCGTGCATTCGTTATTCAGATATAGCTGTTGCACAAATCGCAAAAAATGCAGCATAACAGCGCCACCTGTTAGGCTGTATACACCAAAAATTAATTAGATTCAGTTTATATCAAGGTCAAGCTAAATCTAAAGTTTTGTGGAATTCCGTACATTTGTTCTTGAGATAGAACGGTCAGAAATTTTTGTCATATACAGAATCACAGAGTGACAGACACACAAACAGAACGATATTTTTTAAAAACCATGAAATCGTGTTAAAGACCTTCTAAAATTTATAAATCCATCGAAAACGGGAAGTCGAAATTTTTCACGAATCTAATACCCTCTTCTTGTAAAGTTACAAAAGAAAGCAAAAATGTAAAATCGATTCTGCCCGTAAGATCGGTCTTTAGATTCGATGTCGATCTTTAGATTCGATGTCGATCTTTAGATTTGATTTCGATCTTTAGATTCGATGTCGATCTTTAGATTCGATGTCGATCTTTAGATTCGATTTCGATCTTTGAAATCGATTTCATTTTGATTTTCTAAAATTGAAAGCGCATTTTGGGAAATTCTTAGATACCAATAGAATTGTAATTTTTTTGATTTACTTTAAATGGATCCACGTTTCAGATCGAATTGATTTTTCCAATTTTATTGTTTTGATGGTAGTATTGATGTAAAATTACGTATAAGAATGGATTTTTTTTTTTTTAGCCTAAATTAGTGTTAAATGCAGGTATTTTTCTGCGATTCCACAGGAAGGCATCATGTTTTACAGCTCTGTAAGATAGGGGGAATCGCAATTTGTGCATTAAAAAACATAAAATCTCATAACTTCTGGGGGGGGGGGGTATCCCCTGTGGGCCACACCCATTAATTCGACAATAGGTTAAATCGTTATATTTTTGTTTAGATGTCCAGTTATTTGAAGTATTAGTTTATTATGTTTTATTTTTCACGCTCGTCTTTTCTAATCCCCCCCTCTTCCGAGTCAGTTTTAACTTACAGGGCCGTTCAAAATATGCATACAGTTTTAAAAATGTCCAATTCTCGGTCTATTTTATTTTAGATCCATATTTTAAATCCTTGACAAAAGATAAATAAGGGATTGCCCTTCCACCCGTTTGGGGTTTATCTGCGCCCCGCCGGAGGGCATATTTTTTTGTTTCTTCTAAAGAAACAAAAAACTTTTTTTTGGGGGGGGGGGGCAGAGGGGTTTTTTCTCATTTCTTGATACAATATGTTTATTGAAAGCTTATGCTTCATACATTACAAATCTAGTATAAGAAATTTTCTCCCATCATTTTAGGTCACGTTACGAACCCATAGTGGGTTAAAATTTTAATTTTTCGAAAAAAAAAAAAAAAAAAAAAAAAAAAAGAGACATATCAGCGAAACTGGGGTTCGAACCCGCAATCTTTTGATTGCACACGCAATATTGGCCACCGAGTGCTCAGCAGCGCTACTATTTCTTTAGATTGTCATCTTTAAATTCGTAATATCTTTTGAATGGAATGTCCGATTTGAATAATTCAAAAGGTAATCTACAGATATTGTAACAGGCATTAATACAAAATGATTTATTTGGATAAGGATTAAGGTATCGATAGTATGGTCTAATTTTGGTTAGTGTATTTATCGCGTTTTAAAATGTAAGAAAGTTATAGTGAGTTAACTACAAAAGCTGGACATATGGTATCGCACGGTTTTTTATAGGTATTGATATGTTCTTTAATATTATACAACCTTTTTTTTATTCATTTAAAAGTATTTCCTGACGATTCAATATTATATATCCTAACGATTCAAAAAATACACACGTAATTGTTCAAGGTTTCACTTCTGTCGGCATTCTCGGAGTGCCACTATTTTATTTATTTTTTTCATGTTCGCCCATCCTAACCCCCCCCCCCTTCCTCACCAATCTTAACTTACAGGATCGTTCAAATTATGACTGCGATTTTAAAAAAGTCTAATCCTCGTTCTATTTTGTTATAAATCCGTATTTTGAAACTTCAACAAATTCAAAATTATTTATTCAAAAGATATATTTGGGCCCGGGTCGCCCTTCTGTCTGTTTGGGATGTACCTTGCCCCCCCTGGGTGGGAGGCATATTTTTTTGTTTCTTCCACACCATCTCATGTAACATATCGTTATAAAGCTTTTACCTCCTCGTTTTTTTCTGTTACTACCCCTCTCTCCACCTAGTTACATGCTCTTGGCACTTTTTATAGTTTCAAAGAGTGCATGTTCAACGCGGGCCATCCCATGAATTCAGCATTAAGTTAAACACTATATTTTTGTTTAGAAGCTCAGTTATTTGGGTTATTAGTTTATTATGATTTTTTTTTCTAAGTTCGTCCGTTCTAATCCCTCGCTCCCCCTCCCCTTCCTCGCCAATCTTTACTAAATGGCCGTTCAAAGTATGCATGCAATTTTTAAAATGTCCAATTCTCGTTCTATTTTATAGTAAATCCTCATTTTGATACTTCGACAAAAGATACATTTGGGCCGGGCCGTAGCTAGAAGTGATCTATAGGGGGGGGGGGGGGGTCACGAGATTGTAGGGGAGGACTCATAATTTTTTTTCTCGCTCTCTGCAGCAGAAAGATAAATTAGTGAATATTCACATTGTAGGTACTACGTTTCTTGTGAAACTGTTTTAATAACTTCATTTTATGCTAAGAAAAGTAAATGAGGATGAAAATTTTGAGTGTATAACTGGTGCAATATTAAATATCATGTTAGCTTCCTATGTACAAATAGGATGAGGGAGTGTTGAATTACTTATTTTAGATACAATTTAGTAATTCTGAAAAGCTGCAAAAGGATCAAAATATTTTGAGACCCCAACTAAATTAGATTTTTGAACAGAATTACATTTGAATTTTCGGAAGAGAAATGCATTTAGTGACCTTGGAATCTTTTCCAGGGGGGGAGGGGGGAATAAATTAGATTTTTGAACAGAATTTCATTTGAATTATCGGAAGAGAAATTCATTTAGTGACCTTGGAATCTTTTCCAGGGGGGCTCAACATATTTTAGGAGGGGGGGCTGAGCTGTCCATAGCGTCCCCTTAGCTACGGCTCTGATTTGGGCTATGATCGCCCTTTCGTCAAGAGTGGGATTTACCTGCCCACTGGGTATGGGGCATATTTTTTGTTCTTCCAAACTATCTCGTGTAACATTTGGTTGGCATTAGAAAGAAAAAAAAGTTTTTTTTTATCTATACTCCTTGTTCCCCATCCTAGCTACACGCTCTTGGTACTCTTTATCCTCGGTTTAATGCCAAGTTACTCAGTGTTGTTATTAGTTATGTCTCTCAAATTTGTCAAAGCTTTTGTGTAAGTGACAACCATAAGTGACAATCATTTTAAAATTTAAAATTCTTATTATCCGACTCTAAAATCTGCAATAGCTTAATTTTATGCCTCCCTAAATGGGGAGGGGGGGGGGGTAGGAGGCGGTAATTACGGCCCTGCTGATTGTCTAAGTTTTGGAATTAGTAATTTGGATCTTCTCTGTGTGAATCTGAATATCGAAATATCGATTCTAGTATCGATTCTAGAACTGAGAAATCGATTCTTATTATGATCGATGTTGTTTTATACGATTTCGATTTTAATCGATTGTCAAAATTTCCAGAATCGCCCATCACTAAATATATTATTTAAAATTTTTGTATTTTATCTTTTCTGGTGTGAAAGTTTGATTTTTCTGAATGTTTTATAGATGCATTTTAACTTTTATTTTTCCTTTTGGTGGGAGGAGAAAGCTCCTCCCACAAAAAAAAAACAGAGTGCCATCTTCTGTCTAATCTTCTAAAAATGAAACCCTGCATTATTCTTGAAATCAATATAGTATTTCATTTTTCTTCTTAGCAATAATCTAAAAAAAATTCTTCTTTGTATTCTTAAAATAGTAATGAAAATAAAATTGTGTAATTCTGTCTGTGACTACCCATAGGTTTTTCGTTTTATTATATGACATAATAAAACATTTAATTTGTAAAAAAAAAAAAAAAAAAAAGGCAAAGATTTTAACGTAAAGTTAAAAAAAAGAAAGAATGATAGATAGATTGCGAGAGGAAGTGAGGGACATATTTTAATATTAAATGTTTATTTTATAGCATATCATAAACCAGTGAATTTGAAATAGATGTTCTAAAAAAAGGAAAAAAAAAAGAGGGCGCGAGTGTGGGTTAATACATATTTTAATACCAAATATTTAATTTATAAGCTTTAAGAGTGCAGTTAATTACGTTGCAGTAAAAATAATGTGTCAGTACATGTCTTGCAATATGTGAATCATGAATAATATTCTTCCTTCTAAAATCTGAAAAAAAAAATACTGTGATTTATGAACAGTATCTGTTAATATTGTCATGTTTTTATTTATATGTTTAATCACTTTAAAGAAAATGTATTTTAGATTTTTTAGATTGTCATGCCATAAATTGAAAAAGTTGCATCTAGTTCTTGAAAAATCATATTTACTAATTATTATTATTTAAGAGTATATTTAAAAAATACTTTTCCGCGCACAGCAATTAAAAACTTTTCTGTGCATTCTCAGACTTTTTTTTAATAAGGTGAAAAAATGAAATTTTCTGACGTGATTTTTGAAATTATGTAGAAGATGTGCTTTCAGTTTTCGCTCAATTAATTAGAATTTGAGTTATAAAGAATTATTTTCTCAGTACGACCATTTTTACGTCCCCAGTTCGCTCGCTTCAAAAAATTCTGTTCAAAATGCATACTTTGACAGCGGTTTTTGCAATTTTTCTGCTTTTATCAAAATATAAAAAAGCACGGCACATTATGTACTTTCTGAATAAGACAATCTGTCATTTTGATGCCTTTGAAAGCAAAAATGAATTCAGAAATAAATCAAAAAGTTTGTTGTTTGTTTCTATTTTAATACACCCTTAAGAATTCACGGAAGAGTTTTTTTTCTAATTCATTATTTTATCGTCTAGCTGAGAAACAAGAAAAGTTTATTTTGAAGAACCACATAGTATCTTATTTTTCATCAGATTTTCAATCTATACTTAGTTAAAAAACACATATATATATATATATATATATATATATATATATATATATATATATATTATTAGCAATTACATTTTAATAACTTTAGGTAACAATTTCTTTCCAATACTATTAGCCAGATCTTATTTAAATATGTAATCGATTTCTATAAATAAAAATAGAAAAATATACACCAAGAAATTCTCGTGTACATTCATAAGTTTTTAATAATTTAATGAAGAAAATAAATTATTTTTAATTTAAAAACAATAGCTAAAGAGGCACTATTTATTTAAGCTATTTTTGATAAAGATCTGTTTAAAAATGCTCTATATTTAAAATTTACATTTTCTAAAACATTTGGGCTTAAAACAATTCTAATAAGATTTAAAATTTATGAATATACATATATAAAGATAATCGCAATTTTGCATTTACAGCTTTTTAAATGCAATACTAATTTTAATGACTTTTTAGAATATTATTTTTACAGGATTAGTATTTAAATTCTGTCATAATACAAGACTCCCCCCCCCCTCCATCTGTTTCTCAAAAACGCATTGTATAAAATCCGTTGAACCTGAGGCTAAGGGTCTCTGCCTTACAACATATATTAAAAAAATCAAAATATGTGATTATCAAATTTGGTCCTCTCCTTGTAAAATTAATTTCAATATCCTTACAGGATATTATTTTTACAGGATTAGTCAGTAGACGGTTCTCATTTCCAGTGTGGAAGGAGCCTAGTTTGTTTATGCCGGAGTGTGGGGAGATTTAGCGCCAACCAAGTACATCTTAACCCGTTCGCGACGGCGCGCGCTTTCAGAAGTGCGCATCTGAGGACGGAGCGGGAAAATTTGATTTCCTCTTCAGGGCCGAAGGATTTTGCGCAGCTAAGCCTAACTCTTGTAGAGTGTTCTTTAAAAAATTATATAAAATTCGTTTTTCGATGGAACCTTTTGAAATGCACATACATGAAAGAAGTTGATATTATATGTATTCACACAAAAAATTGAGGTATTTTCTCCAATATTTTAGTATAAAAATGACGTTTTAAATATATATATAATGCATATTTTAACCACGTTTTCATGCTGAAAAACAATATAATACGATTTCAGAAGACTTACTTGCTTCTACTATAGCAACATATGAAGCATTTTAATCAAATAAATAATAATTTTGTTGAAAGAAACAACTTTGTTTCTAAATAATTTTTAACACACTCCTTAAACAAAAACAGTGTTTTTATAAAGCTGTAAAAAATCATTTGAAAATGTTCAATTTAATTTTAAATATTTTCGAAAATTCAAAAATTTTATTTAAATATATAATCAATCAAAAAATACATTTTAAATAAAAAAGTATCTAATAATGCAAAGTAAAATAGAATTATACTTTAAAATATACATTTCTAAAATGTTATTAAATATTAAAAATATTTTTGAAAATAAAAGAAAAAAATGTAGTAATGGATAACAAAAGAAATATCAAAAAAAGGGACTTGATAATGATGAGTAAACTGCAATAATTTAAAATACATTCATCAAAGAAATGTTGATGATAAAATTTATTTATTTATATCTTACATATGAGCATACTTAAAGCAAGATTAATTTATAGAATTAAATATATTGAATAATAATTAATGAAACTGAATAATCAATTCAAATAAGCTGATCACAAATACCATTGATTTTACAAGTATTTTAAAAATGGAAATAAACAGATAAATATAGAGATAATTAAATATATCGAATAAATGTATTCAGTTATTTTGGGAAAAAACTAACTATTAATTTGTAATATACAATTATTTATCAAAATTGCAAAAGTTAAATTATTATGTTATAATCAATAACTCTCAACAATGCTACTTTAAGAAGGCTAAATATTTTTCAAAATCTCTGCTATTTCATTCTTTGTAAAACATTTATGTTTTCTGATATTTTAATAAGTTTGGATAATATGATATATAAATATAGATAACTTAATTGAAAACAACTTAATTGTTAAATAATAAAGAAAATAGCTGAAGATAAAAATCAAAAATTAAAACTAAAGTAAAACACAAGAATGTTTTTAAACTTCTTTTTTTCTTTTCTTTCTTTCTTTCTTCCTTTTTCTTTTTCTTTTTCTTTCTTTTTTTTGTTGTTTTCTTTCTTTCTTCCAGAGCAAATTAATTTGCCATAACAAAATAAAAGTATTAGTTGGATTAATCCTTTCATTTTGAAACATCAGGCCTCAAATCGCTGTAATCACAATGATTTACACACAAATAAACAAACAACAACAAAATAAAATTAAGAAAATATTCACCCGTTGACCTGAAACTCAACCATTTTAAATCATCCAGATAACAGTAGGAAAAAAAAGAAAAATAAACAGAAACCGCATTAGCTAGAAACCTTTAGCGTCAGAGACGTAAGCATATCTCACAAGGCATCATGTTTATACTGAATCAGCTCATTCACTTTTCCCCCCCTTTTCAAATACTGTACAAAACTTTACGATAAATAAATAAAAATAAATAAATAAAGCTTTACCACACATGTAAAAGATTTATGATCGAAAAGAGATTGCGTTTCAGAAAGTTTAAGAAACAAATGGATGAACTAATCATGTTTCCTTTTTACTGCAGTAATATTTTAAATAATAAAATAACTTAGATTTAAAAAAAAAAAAAAAAAAAAAAAAAAAAAAAAAAAAAAAACATTCACTGATTTTATTTGCTTTTTATGTTAGAAGGAAGTGTATTCTTCCCAAATATAAAGTCAAATACGATTATGATAAATATTTTATGCGTTATATTATTTTCGATAAAACGTTCCAAACGGTTGGCACGAATGTTAGTCGCACGGAATCTGAGTGCCAACAGCGCTGTCACGTATACCGATCGCGCGGGATGTGAATGCCAACGATGCCGGCACGTATACCGGTCGCTCGTCCCGAAGGGGTTAAAATAAATAAATAAAAATATGCCAATATTAATATATATTATTCCTTAATCAAGATATATAAATAGATTTTTTTCAGGTTTAAAAAAAATACACACATATATCATCTATACTAATAAAATCCGTGCGCCTCTGTCTGTCTGCTTGAAGCCGATTACAGTTCGCAACGCGGGCGAGTTGGAAGTCGCGAGAGGTGTCTTTCGATTGGAAAAATTCCGGGGAAGTCATTTCGGGCATTTTCGAGACCGTGGGACCAAAATTAAAAAAGTTATGAATTAAAAACCCCTTGGGAATCGGAACGAAAAATATCTCAATTCCGAAACGGTGCTCCGAAGCAGAACACTGCGCTACCTTGCGGTGAAGGAATGAATTTTTCCCCTTTGGCTAAAAGAAGAAACAGCCGAAAACCTCCATTTCTACCGGCGCTAATTGCGTCTTTCCCGCATCAATTTTTTTGACTTGCTGTAGAATATTTACCGTAGTTTTCGCTAAAATATTGAACTTAGAAATAAAACAGGACTATCGAAACTTTTTTTTTGCGCGTTTTTTTCTTAAACCATCATGCAGACAGTTTTTAAAGTAGAAAAAAACTGATTACATATTCAGAATCTGCGTAAAAATCTTCTTCTGATGAACTAAAAAATACGAAAAAATGTCTTTTGGGCGCGTAGTACCCACCGTGCAAAACCAGATATTTTTAACGGGACTATGGCGCGAAGCGACCATAGCGCCGATCCACAATCTTTTTTTTTTTTCAAGTGCACGTGGCCCACAGTGCGAAATCATATAATTTTAAAGGGACCATAGCTCTTTAATTTACTTTTTTTGTGCTTGAGGATTCGAACACCAAGACTTGCTTATTAAACGAATTTTTTTGCTTATTACATACTGCTTAATACCGAGGTTCGTTTGGAAAAAGTGGCCCAGCTAGCGGGCGTAGCTCGCTAGTATATATATATATTCATAATGCATTTATATTGAAGGACATGTACACACATATGCTTAAATATAACTGTAATTTCAAAAGATATGAATTAAATATTTGGCATTAAAATATATACTCCCCTCACCATCTCTCTCTCTCGCTTTCCTTTATTTTTACTTTACTTTACTTTAAAGAATTTTATTTCAAATTCACTAGCTTAAGCTGTCAAATAAATTGAATATTTGGTATTAAAATACGCCCCTCCCTTTCTCTCTCACTTTTTTCTATATCATTATTATTTTATTTTATTAAGTCTTATTATTTCAAATTCACTAGCTTATGATATGATATAAATCAAATATTTAATGTTAAAATATATAACCCCTCCCTTTCTTTCTCATTTCCTCTTCCATTCTTTATTTTTTTAACTTTAAGTTAGAGTTTTTTTTTTTTTTTTTTTTCAAATTCACTGTTTTATGATCTCATATCATAAAATGAAAATTGTACGGGTAGTCACCGAAAGAATTATATAATTTTATTTTTGTTATTATTTTAATAATACAATGAAGACTGTTTTGAATTTCTTCTTAAGAAGAAAAAATGAAATGCAAAATAAGTTTCAAGAACATTACGGGATTTATTTTTTGAAGATTAGCCAATTGTACGTCACTCGTTTGTAGGGTGGGAGGAACTTTCTCAGTTTGTATAACTCTGAACGTACTGCGATTTAGTGACGATCGATATACTTAAAACATTTTTTAATGAAAACGAAGCAGAAGTGAGCTGTTTGTATATTATTTATAGAAATGTCAACTAAAAAATATTAAATATTTTCAAAGAAGGTTTTGAAAAATCCTTAACAGATAGCTTTTAAAATTTTGAGCGGAATAAAGAATGATAATAACACTATCGCCATAAAATATCTATTTACACTGTGAAAAAGCCATTTTAGGGAAAGAAGAATGTCTATTCCGATCCACGCGTCCAACAGAAATGATAATTACCAGACCGTTCCTGTCTTCCCTCCTGTTACAAAGACCCCTACTTAAGGCATCCCCCCGTCGGACTTGAATCCCTTGCGCAGATAATCGGCCGTTATAATAACACCAACACCATCATTATTTCGGTTAGATTCAATATAAACTTTGGATCAGAGTACCGTCTTCTTTACAAGACATGGTTAAAGAATGGATAAACTAGACACACGTCACGTTTGATGAATACCATTGTTTTCAACACTCATCATACTCCTATTAGAGCGCTGCAATTTTTTATATAATTAAAGCGAAATTTCCTATTCGAAAACAGCGGTGGATGTATGTTCTGGTTCTGTAAAATAATTATTTGCATCACCCCCTTTTTTTCTAAATGTGTTTAATAAAATGGTTTTTCTAATTGTGTGTGGTACAATTTTTTAAATCTCAGTCTAGTGAAAAATTTATTTGCGTTTCCACCTTTTATTTTAGGGGGCATGAGTGGTGACTTTAACTATTACAATAAAATTAAAGAGAAAGCGATTTAGGCGCTTTCCTGAGTCAGAGGCATTTTTAGACTTCCAGGAGTATAACCAGTGATTTTTCGAGAAATATTTCTTTTTATGTGTGCGAGGAGGCATAAAATTCGTAATTTTCTCGTTTCGGGTACATTGGTCGGTCAGCGACATCTACTAACCGCATGTAACATTGAATGCCTATATAAAACTTTAAGAAAATTCAAAGTTTCATACCAGGTAATGTTTAATATCAAATTTAAAGATAAAAGAATGCATTTCAAAACATATATATATTTATCCATAACATTCAATTCGTACAAAGTCGCTTAATAGGTGACTTTTATTTAATTATTTACAATTTAGTAAGTTGTTAAGAATTTGATTTTCTACTTAAAAATGTTTTTACTATATCGTCACCTGAGAATAAGAAGGTTCTATTTGGCCAAAAATCAACTTCGAGTTAGAAGACTTTGAAAATCAGCATGTTTTGTACGTGCAGCTATTAAAGTTTGTAAAAAACTTTTGGCATTAATAGGTTCATATACAGGTATAGACAGTAATTCTACAAAGTTTTTAAATAACCTTTTCATGGATTTTTTTACATTTAAAAATTTTGATAGAACCATATTATTCTCAAACGTCGTGTTATCCTTAGAATAAGATGGTTCTATCTTGAAAAAAACCTTATTTTTCTTAATTTGCGTAATTTTTATAGCTTAACAAAGTGAAAGCTCTTCTATTAATTCAAATAAACTTCAGTGGATAGTAAAATATTTATTAAATATTTTGTAGCACAATAACAGAAAATTGCCTCTTCCACTTAATCATACTTGTTAAACCATCTTCACAAAACTAATGAATATACTTAAGTTAAATATATTATTTAACTGAACATAAAATAGCTTAAATATTAATTTTATTATATAGAAACCCAACAGATATTTTAAGCGTGCTATTTCAGTGGGGGAGTATGAAAATTAATACAAAAAATTGTGATTATATTGATAAATGAAATTGAAATGAATTATAAATGAAATTTTTCGTATTACAGTCAGGTATACTCTTGATCAAAGAAAATACTTTATATCTCTAAGGAAAAAACTTTCTTGTCCTTTTTAAAACAACAAAATAAGTTTGATAGTCTGTTGTTAGTCGAAATTTTGGAATGTTCCATAATCCATGTTTTATTTTATATTACAGTTAGGCTAATTTCTCTTAAGCATATTTTGAAAATAGAACCTTTCATCTCTCGGAAACTAATTTAGCATGCTCTGCAAGTCTTTTATTTTACCTTTTTTAATGCAATCCTTCTTTATCTGCTGTGCTTACTTTAGGATTTGGTAAAGTCCTTTGTGGAAATGATGTTTATACTCCTCGTCGTTTGGAGGGGCTCCTTTGTAAATTCACCGTTGTGATATTCTGGTCACAATAGTTGCTTGTCTTAAAGTCAATATTATAAAGAAGTTGTGTGAAACACAATTGTATCACCTTGATCTGCGGAATGATATTATAGGCAATTTTTTTTTTGGTTCACGAGTGGAAAATCTGTGAACTGTTGTGATTTCATTCTCGGGGTTGTAAATTGATTACTGCGATTTAATCTGAGCAACAGACGTATAAATGAAAGTGGCGAAAAATATTCTGTTACATCCATTGCTCTTTCTATTTGGCTCTTAATATTATTTACTTCTTGCACACATGAATGTCCAGGTGTACAATATTTTAGAGTAATGTCCATAATTTGTGGATGAGATTGTATAAGTATTGCAATTGCATAAGATATCATTTTATTTCTATTCTGCGGAACACAACTGTCACAATATAAAATTAAACTATCAGCACGTGGAAAATCTCTCAGTATCTTCCGAACAGTCGTTGATAGAGCTGAGCTTATGTCATTTTCATCTCTGCCTGACATGTCATCTGTCCAGCAACAACAATATGCTTTATTTTCTTTCTTTCATGTTGCATGTGCTGTCATGTTATACAAGTTAATTTTCTTGCTTGAAAATTAACTTTAAAAAACTTGTTGACATCACTTGGGACATGTTATAAATTTTCTAATACAAAGCAAATGACTGATTTATCAGGGGAACTTCTGTCATCATTTTTTAGAGTTCTGGTGGATTCAACTTCTGTCTTGTGCAGATCATATTTAAATTGCATGTCATTATATATTTCTCCTTGGGTTTCAGAATGTTTATACTCCTCACAGTGATCACACCCATCTTTTTTTGGTTTATTGAATTCTACGTTGAACTGCGTGTTAAATATGTGCCTATAAAATGAAAGTTTCACTGGCTTTACATTGCTTTCTATGCATTTCTGAAAGTACAAATCATACATTTTCTGAAAGTTAAGCTCTGATTCTAAGTTTTTTTAGTGCTTGCTCTGTTGTAGTTTGACTCAATCTTTGAAAAACTTTCAATATGACCTTTTATTTTATTCTTGATATCATTTGAGATTATTCTGCTTGAAAATTTAACTCGGGCAGCTGGAGACAAGGCTGGAGCAAGCTGGAGACAAGGTATTGCCAGTAGGATGTACATAACTTCATAAAGGCACTTTTAACTTACGAAAAACCCATAGTCCTGCTATCAATTGGATTTGTAGGAATTACTTTTACTGATTTTTTTTAAATTGTTTTAGCATCAAGAATATCTAGAGCTGGTGCTTCAGCTAAATTGTCATCCCTTCTTTCCACAGGAATTTCTAAATCTAAATGAATTAGGATTAACCACTTCACCGGCGATGGGTATGGGGAAACAGTGCTTTTAACCCCGAGTTATCTCGGGGCAGACGGTTAAGTGGTTAATCCTTCATTCCTGCTTCGATTAGGTCCATTATAAAAATTAAACATAATTCGTTTTGCATATCGACGTACTAAAAGGATTGTTACTGATAAAATTGTCCTCTATATTTTACCGAAAAACAATTTAATTATCGAAATAATATATTCTTTCACACAAGAAATAAAATATTTCCGGTTTTCATTAAATATAGTAAAATAATAATATATTATCTTATATGCTGTCTGCGATTACTTTACACATAGAACTCTGTTATTCTGACTGCTTTCAACAATTTCTGATGGAACTATATTATTCTCTTTCGCAAGCGGATGTAAATTATATACATCAAAATTTTAATGCAGAAATGCATTCATTGATACAAATGGAACATTCCCATGGCAAAAAGTCAATTTTTTTCAAAATGTCAGTTAGAACCTTATTATTCTCAGGTGACGATATGTAAGGAAGGTAAGTTTTCTTATTCTGTAACACTTCGTTATATCGCGTAATGCAGCAAGTGGTAAAAATTATAAAGCAGTTAACCCTTTATATGCATATGGTACATATCTTTTAGAAAATTGTCTCAAATCCCATACAATGGAAGTGATACACTGTGAATGGATTTACATGCAGAACTTTAATCTGGGATAAAATTAGAAATGGGGTACTTAAGCATAACCATATCCGATGCTAAAATCCGATAAGACAATGTTGAGGCTGCCAGTCCCTCAACTTCCGGATTTCTCTCGGGTCATGTCAAGTCTATGGGTGTTTAATGCTTTTTTATATTCAAAATATGTTCTCAGGAATTTTATATTTTTAACTTCTTCTCTCAAAGTCTCTTATTGAAGGATGTCTTTTTTTTCCTTAGTTCACAATGTATTCCTAAAATCTATGTCTAATTTGTTGTCCATTATGTGTCATTTTGACTTTAGTAATTTAAATGGCAAAATCGAATAAGCATAGGCTAACTGCACTGAACTAAACTAATTTTGCCCCCCCCCCTTTTTTTCTCAGACATTGTTGCTTGGATTACATTAAATTTCATTTTAGCAACAGTGTAAAAACGTTATTGTTATTATTAAAATTAAAGTGTTTTTTTTTTTTACTTTCTTCTATCTTTACAAGAAGAAAGTATTGGATTCATGAAAATTTTCGACTTCCGGTTTTCGACGGATTTATACGTTTTAGAAGGTCCTGAATACGTTTTGACTATTTTTAGAAAATGTCTGTCTGTGAGTCTGTCCGTCTGTCTGTCTGTCTGTCTGTCTGTCTGTCTGTGTGTCTGTCTGTCTGTGTGTGACAAGAAATTTGTGGGCGCTCTATCTCAAGAACTAATGCTCGAAATTTCATAAAATTTTATATTCAGTTAGACCTTGATATGAATTAGTGCCTATTGGTTTTTGGTGTAAATTGGCCTGCAGGTGGCGCTGCTGTACTACGTTTTTTATAATTTTCAAGATTGCTATATCTCAAGAACTAATGCACAGAATTTCATCAAACTTCAGATTCTGTAACCCCTTGTTATACATAGACGCTGATTAAGTTTTGGTGTAAAATTTTCATTTGAGCGGATACATTTTTATTGTTTTCATGTTTCTTTTTTCCTAAGGACTGAAATTGTAGCGTTTTTACAGCCCCTTAATATGAGTTTGATTATATATAAAATTCCTGTATATCCAATAAGATCCTGTATTTCCGTAATATAAGATTCCTGTTTGATCTGCAATATTTTCATACATATTAAACTATCTTTGTTTTCATCGGGAATCAAAATCGTAGGATGTATATTCAGCCAGTTTAAAATTCTTAATGCAGCTTACGTTTGAGCGTACAAAATACTCTTTTGTGCGGTAAAAGTTTCTGTCAGAGTGGCCGCACTTTTACGACAAATGTTTTTGATACAGCACCAAATTGTCACAGCATTTATTTTTCCACGTTGGCTAAAATTAAATGTTTTATACGCTTGTTAACTTAACTATTTTGAAATTCGAAAAAAGACCATACGTTTGAGACAAAGTGAACGCTTGGAGAGATGATAATTTTTATTTTGAGCAAGATAAATTTTGCTGTTACTAAGCATTCATTTTTTTACGGAGCAGTTTGCATACAGTAACTTAAAATAATTATTTTAAAATTTTGAAGAAATTGTGCGTTTTTTTTGTTCAAAGTATTCTTTTGAGCGATAAGAATTTTTGTTTGAGTGACAATATTTTCACAGTTCTTTAACATTCACTTTTTCCGAGGGGCTAAAACAACATTTTGTATTCAATCCTTCAAGTGAGTTATTTTGAAATTATGGATCTTTCATATGTTTGAGCGCCCAAAGTTATCGTTTGAGAATGAAAATTTTCGTTACAGACTGAAACCACAGTTTGTAAAAAAACCGTTAAATTAATTACTTTAAATTCTAAAAATGTCCTTTTTTTAAATTATTTAAAGTAATCGTTTTAGCTGTAATAATCATTGTTTCAGCATCAATTTTTTCACAGTTAATGCTTATATTGATTAAACATTTTCTATAATATGTAACTTTTATTAAATTTCTCTGCAATTTAAAATATGCGAGAATTTTTTTATTACAATGTTCTTTTTAATGCTTAGTATACTAGGCTGGTTCTTGAAATAATCGCTTTTGAAATAAAATCTTAACTATATAAAGAAGGATATTTTCTACTGCATCCTTTGTAGTTTTTACTGATTCACATACACATATTTTAAACTTCAAACACTGCCGAAAGGCAACAAACACTACCGACACCTTCTGAACTGAAGTACGATGGAGGAGGTCATAGGGCATAGGGAAGACAAGTGCACGTGGTCCTGGCTTCGCTGTAAATTGCGACTTCTATTACAGGGGAAATATCAAACAGGTGTTTATTACTTTGCGAATGTCTGGTAGAAGATATTTTTTTCTTTATTTGTTTATACTGAGCCTAGCACGGAAAGAGGTTTTGTAACAAAATTTCTTAAGGGTAGATTTTTAGTGAGCAGAAAATAACATTTTTTATTTATTTTTTATTTATTTACTTATTTTTAATATTTCGAGACCTATCGCCGTTGCGATAAATAGAAAAAAGTGACTAGAAAAAAGTAATAGGAGAGATACTTCGTTTAATCTTCATATCATTATACTTCACGCGCAAGACTATGGAATAAGCTTTGGTCTAATCTATAAGCTTTATTAAGAACAGCTGCAAAATCCAAATTCAGATTTCGTTTTCTGCATGATTATTTAACTGTCGGGTATTTTTTGAAGTAAGAGTGCCTTGTCTAAATTCATGACTCAGACGGGAACCGCTGACATGTCATTCCTTTCTATGTCAAACCATACTATAATTTACTCATCTTTGTTAGAAATCGAAAGAAGGAAATTAAAAGGGACCGTATATAATTTAGCAGAGTGTCAAATATAGTTCTACAGCCTGACTGTGAAACCAAAAGTAAAATTCCATTTCCAAAGATATTATATTCTAAAATTAAGGGGTGCGAGGGAGATGAGTAGACTAGGTTTTATGAATTGATAGGACTCTTGCATTTGCTTCGAAACATTAATGGTCTTATTGTCCATTTTATCATTCATATATGCACTACAACAAAATATTTTATTCCACAAAAGAGAATCTTGGACGTTCAAATGTACAGTATTCTCAGAATTTAAAAATATTTATTTTAAGGGGACGTATACAAGCTGTCATTTCAGCCTCTTGGAAAAAAGAAAGCTAAATAACTGCAAAAACATATCCTCTCTAACGAAATTTTTTTATAATTCAAAACAATATTTTGGAAGCTCAAATATATAATGCATTCAGATTTCATTCAGTTTTTGAAAAACATTATTATAAAGGACTGTAAACAAGCTGTCATTTCAACCTCTTGGAGAAAAAAAAGAAGGCTAAATAACTGCAAAAATATATCCACTCAAACGGAGATTTTTATAATTCAAAACAGTATTTTATACACTCAAACATATCATGCATTCAGTTTTTCAAAAAATTATTTTAAGGGACTGTCATTTCAGCCTTTTGGAAAAAAGAAAGCTAAATAACTGTAATAATATATCCGCTCAAACGAAAATTTTTATAATTCAAAACAGTATTTGGGACGCTCAAATGTATAATGCATTCAGTTTTTGAAAAAAAAAAAAAATTAAGGTGGTCTGGGGTAATAACGCCAAGTGATAATATTTTGCATAATTATCAAATAATCTGGTAAATGACACCTATGTGCTCTGCGCAGAAGGGTTTTGAGTCATATAAATCGCAAAAAACAGCTTCAAATTAATTTGTTTCATTTTTAGGTCTTATTGTTTCTACAAGCAATTAAAATTAACGCTAGATCTAAAATTTGCGAGATGCGTTTTGTGATGTGAAGACTACTTTTTTTATCCGGAAATACTTTGTTAATTACATAAATTTGTAGTACATTTCATGGACTTTCAAAGTGCTGTTGAAGATTTTGGATATCTTCTCGAGATAATTTGTAATTTAAAATGTACAGCGCAATAACTATAACGGGGTAATAACGCCAATCCTTGGCATTAATACCCGGTTGATTCCCTACAGTGGCCGAGCTACATTCTAAATACTGATTCAAATAAATACAGTTAAAACTGTGCAATGTTTCTAATAATTCTATTTAAGCGGTCTTTTTTAAGCAAAAAAAAAGCTCATGGTCTGATATTCTTTTGCCTCATCCTCTCCCCCTCACACCACACCTTTATTTTTCTTACACTTTCACAAAAAATTTAACATTTTCAATAGCTTAAAATGCAATTTGTCAATTTCTAAGATAGTAGAGTTTGTATTTTTATATTTGGGCAATCTACATGCAATTATTACATCTTATTTCATAGTTTTGTTTGCGCGGCGTTATTACCCATATAGGTGGGTAATAACGCCAAATAGCATTGGTCAAGAAATCACGCCATTACATTTTATGAATCCATATCTGTTAAATTATTTTTTTTATACAGATAGTCAATGAGTTGCTGTATCAAATCATATATTTGTTTGAAAAATACAAACTAAAACTGAGCCGTGAAAATTGGTAGAACCTTAACGTGGCGTTATTACCCCAGGGTACCTTATAAAGGACTGTATACAAGCCATCATTTCAACCTCTTGGAAAAAAGAAAGCTAACAAACGGCAAAAATATATCCGCTCAAACGAAAAGTTTTGTAGTTCAAAACAGTACTTTCATAATTAAAATTACTCAACTTTTCTACTATGTATGCAAACTGAGATTATTGACCGAATTATATAAACTTCGGTATGTTTGAAAGTATTTTCGCTCGTGCAAAAAGTTTTGTCTACCAGATGCGCTCAAACGTAAGCTATTTTCCGTTTTTTATTTCGTAAAATTCGAGGGCTCTATTTCTTATGTAAATTGTCTTATCGAGCTTGTTTTGATCATAATTTTTTTTAATTTGTCGCTCAAGTAAAACTTTTTGTCGCTCAAAAACGCTCAAACTTATCTTATTTTCAAAATTTAAATGTCATAAAGTCGAAAGCGTTGTCACGTAATGGTGACAACACATTTTATTTTGCTTTTAATTTTTTTCAGATTATCGCTCATATGAAATTTATTGCAGCTCAAACGACTCTCAAAAACATGCTATTTTCTGTTTTTAATTTCTTTAATGTCAAGGGGCTAACTTCACGGACTAAAATGAGGTCATATCAGGTTTTCATTTGGCTTATAACTTTTCTCAGTTTGTCGAACAAACGTGCACAAACGACGCTCAAACGAATGCCATCTTCAGTTTTTTAAATCCGAAAAGGTCGGGGGGCCAGCTTCACAAAATGTGGCCTCCTCAGTTTTTTATTTCGCTTATAACTGTTTTCAGTTTGTCGCTCAAACGCACTCAAACGACGATCAAACGAATGTCCTCTTCAATTTTTAATTCCGATAAGGTCGGGGGGGGGGCAAATTCACAAAATGTGGCCCCCTCAGTTTTCTATTTCGCTTATAACTTTATTCAGCTTGCTGCTCAAACAAAAATATGTGCCGTTCAAAGGCGCTCAAACGACGCTCAAACGAATGCCGTCTTCGGATTTTAAATCCGAAAAGGTCGGGGGCCAGCTTCACAAAATGTGGCCTCCTCAGTTTTTTATTTTGCTGATAACTTTTTTCAGTTTGTCGCTCAAACAAAAATTTTTGTCGCTCAAACGCGCTCAAACGACCCTCAAACGAATGCCGTCATCAGTTTGTATGTCCGAAAAGGTCGGGGGGCCAACTTCAGAAAATCTGGCCCCCTCATTTTTTAATTTCGCTTATAACTTTTTCAGTTTGTCGCTCAAACAAAAATTTTTGTCGCTCAAACGCGCTCAAACGACGCTCAAACGAATGCAGTCTTCAGTTTGTATGTCTGAAAAGTTCGGGGGGGCAAATTCACAAAATGTGGCCCCCTCAGTTTTTTATTTCGCTTATAACTTCTTTCAGTTTGTCGTTCAAACAAAAATTTTTGTCGCTCAAACGCGCTCAAACGCGCTCAAACGACGCTCAAACGAATGCCGTCTTTAGTTTGTATGTCCGAAAAGGTCGGAGGGCCAACTTCACAAAATCTGGCCCCCTCAGTTTTTTATTTCGCTTATAACTTTTTACAGTTTGTCGCTCAAACAAAAATTTTTGTCGCTCAAACGCGCTCAAAGGACGCTCAAACGAATGCCGTCTTCAGTTTGTATGTCTGAAAAGGTCGGGGGGGCCAACTTCACAAAATCTGGCCCCCTCAGTTTTTTATTTCGCTTATAACTTTTTTCAGTTTGTCGCTCAAACAAAAATTTTTGTCGCTCAAACGACGCTCAAACGAATGCCGTTTTCAGTTTGTATGTCTGAAAAGGTCGGGGGGGCCAACTTCACAAAATCTGGCCCCCTCAGTTTTTTATTTCGCTTATAACTTTTTTCAGTTTGTCGCTCAAACAAAAATTTTTGTCGCTCAAACGACGCTCAAACGAATGCCGTCTTCAGTTTTTATGTCTGAAAAGGTCGGGGGGCCAACTTCACAAAATCTGGCCCCCTCAGTTTTTTATTTCGCTTATAACTTTTTTCAGTTTGTCGCTCAAACAAAAATTTTTGTCGCTCAAACCCGCTCAAACGACGCTCAAACGAATGCCGTCATCAGTTTGTATGTCTGAAAAGGTCGGGGGGGCAACTTCACAAAATCTGGCCCCCTCAGTTTTTTTATTTCGCTTATAACTTTTTTCCGTTTGTCGCTCAAACAAAAATTTTTGTCGCTCAAACGCGCTCAAACTACGCTCAAACGAATGCCGTCTTCAGTTTGTATGTCTGAAAAGGTCGGGGGGCCTACTTCACAAAATCTGGCCCCCTCAATCTTTTATTTCGCTTATAACTTTTTCAGTTTTTCGCTCAAACAAAAATTTTGTCGCTCAAACGACGCTCAAACGAATGCCGTCTTCTGTTTGTATATCCGAAAAGGTCGGGGGGCCAACTTCACAAAATCGAAGACCCTGAATTTTGATTTGTTTATAACTTTTTTCTGATTGTCGCTCAAACGAAAATTTTTGTCGCTCAAACGCGCTCAAACGACGCTCAAACGAATGACGTCTTCAGTTTGTATGTCTGAAAAGTTCGGGGGGGCAAATTCACAAAATGTGGCCCCCTCAGTTTTTTATTTCGCTTATAACTTCTTTCAGTTTGTCGTTCAAACAAAAATTTTTGTCGCTCAAACGCGCTCAAACGCGCTCAAACGACGCTCAAACGAATGCCGTCTTTAGTTTGTATGTCCGAAAAGGTCGGAGGGCCAACTTCACAAAATCTGGCCCCCTCAGTTTTTTATTTCGCTTATAACTTTTTACAGTTTGTCGCTCAAACAAAAATTTTTGTCGCTCAAACGCGCTCAAAGGACGCTCAAACGAATGCCGTCTTCAGTTTGTATGTCTGAAAAGGTCGGGGGGGCCAACTTCACAAAATCTGGCCCCCTCAGTTTTTTATTTCGCTTATAACTTTTTTCAGTTTGTCGCTCAAACAAAAATTTTTGTCGCTCAAACGACGCTCAAACGAATGCCGTCTTCAGTTTTTATGTCTGAAAAGGTCGGGGGGCCAACTTCACAAAATCTGGCCCCCTCAGTTTTTTATTTCGCTTATAACTTTTTTCAGTTTGTCGCTCAAACAAAAATTTTTGTCGCTCAAACTCGCTCAAACGACGCTCAAACGAATGCCGTCATCAGTTTGTATGTCTGAAAAGGTCGGGGGGGCAACTTCACAAAATCTGGCCCCCTCAGTTTTTTTATTTCGCTTATAACTTTTTTCCGTTTGTCGCTCAAACAAAAATTTTTGTCGCTCAAACGCGCTCAAACTACGCTCAAACGAATGCCGTCTTCAGTTTGTATGTCTGAAAAGGTCGGGGGGCCTACTTCACAAAATCTGGCCCCCTCAATCTTTTATTTCGCTTATAACTTTTTCAGTTTTTCGCTCAAACAAAAATTTTGTCGCTCAAACGACGCTCAAACGAATGCCGTCTTCTGTTTGTATATCCGAAAAGGTCGGGGGGCCAACTTCACAAAATCGAAGACCCTGAATTTTGATTTGTTTATAACTTTTTTCTGATTGTCGCTCAAACGAAAATTTTTGTCGCTCAAACGCGCTCAAACGACGCTCAAACGAATGACGTCTTTAGTTTGTATGTCCGAAAAGGTCGGGGGGCCAACTTCACAAAATCTGGCCCCCTCAGTTTTTTATTTCGCTTATAACTTTTTACAGTTTGTCGCTCAAACAAAAATTTTTGTCGCTCAAACGACGCTCAAACGAATGCCGTCTTCAGTTTGTATGTCTGAAAAGGTCGGGGGGCCAACTTCACAAAATCTGGCCCCCTCAGTTTTTTATTTCGCTTATAACTTTTTTCCGTTTGTCGCTCAAACAAAAATTTTTGTCGCTCAAACGCGCTCAAACTACGCTCAAACGAATGCCGTCTTCAGTTTGTATGTCTGAAAAGGTCGGGGGGCCTACTTCACAAAATCTGGCCCCCTCAATCTTTTATTTCGCTTATAACTTTTTCAGTTTTTCGCTCAAACAAAAATTTTGTCGCTCAAACGACGCTCAAACGAATGCCGTCTTCTGTTTGTATATCCGAAAAGGTCGGGGGGCCAACTTCACAAAATCGAAGACCCTGAATTTTGATTTGTTTATAACTTTTTTCTGATTGTCGCTCAAACGAAAATTTTTGTCGCTCAAACGCGCTCAAACGACGCTCAAACGAATGACGTCTTTAGTTTGTATGTCCGAAAAGGTCGGGGGGCCAACTTCACAAAATCTGGCCCCCTCAGTTTTTTATTTCGCTTATAACTTTTTACAGTTTGTCGCTCAAACAAAAATTTTTGTCGCTCAAACGCGCTCAAAGGACGCTCAAACGAATGCCGTCATCAGTTTGTATGTCTGAAAAGGTCGGGGGGGCCAACTTCACAAAATCTGGCCCCCTCAGTTTTCTATTTCGCTTATAACTTTTTTCAGTTTGTCGCTCAAACAAAAATTTTTGTCGCTCAAACGACGCTCAAACGAATGCCGTCTTCAGTTTGTATGTCTGAAAAGGTCGGGGGGCCAACTTCACAAAATCTGGCCCCCTCAGTTTTTTATTTCGCTTATAACTTTTTTCAGTTTGTCGCTCAAACAAAAATTTTTGTCGCTCAAACGCGCTCAAACGACGCTCAAACGAATGCCGTCTTCAGTTTGTATGTCTGAAAAGGTCGGGGGGCCTACTTCACAAAATCGAAGACCCTGAATTTTGATTTGTTTATAACTTTTTTTCTGATTGTCGCTCAAACGAAAATTTTTGTCGCTCAAACGCGCTCAAACGACGCTCAAACGAATGACGTTTTCAGTTTTTATATTCCGTAAAGTGAGGGGGCCAACTTCACAGTTCTGGCTCCTTCAGCCAGCGTAAAAATGATTACGTCATCACGGGCAACTTCCTGTTTCACTCTCTGAGGCTCGATGACATAGCCCTTCTTTTCTCTAGCCCTGACTCAGCATTAAATACGTCTATTTATTGACGCATATTTTTTCTTAATTCCTTTTGGTTTTATTTATTTGTGGTTTAACAAATTCAACTGATGTGCAAATACGTTTTTTGCTCAATGTACGTTTTTCATTGCACATTATTTTTGATGTTCGTATTTAGTACCTTATCATAAAAATATATCATACAAACTACACAACTTCATAATTTTATCTGTTATTGGGATAAATAAACTTACCTTAAAAAGATATTTTGATAAAGATACAAAACACTGCTTATAATCTATCCTCGAGTTATAGACCTAGCAATACTTTATTTTTAAGAGACGCCAAATGATTGATTCAATTTGAATGATTCAGTTATGAAGTTTTGTTTATAGGATTTAGCTGAGTAAAAGCAAGGCACATGCGTCGTAACACGATTAAAATTATTGATTATTTAGTTAAATAAAATTATCGATTTCTTTTTCATGTTAGAATTTTTATTCAGAAGTATATATTTTTCTTCTTCTGATTCTTCGCTTCTAAATTTCTTCTGAGACCCAAGCCATGTTCCAGTCTCCTTGGCGTACCGTAAAAACAAAACAATAAAATCAGTTTATCAAAGTATCTATGTATCGAATCCAGTCAGATTTTAAATCGTTTATGATTCATTCACATTGACTCAATAGTTTGTCGTCAAGCTATGACATATATATTGTTGCAGTATCTTATCTAATAATTTTTATCAAAACTGTTGTTTAAGGTAAGTTTATTTAAAATAAACCTGCCATAAAGACAAATTTGAAATCTATAAGATTTTTACGATGTGCTTAAAAACACGTAACAGTTAAGTTATGCATACAGTGTGTGTAGTGTCCGCGTATACATACAATATATATACTGTGTTAAATATGTGTACAGTGAAAAACGTATATTTTCTTAGTTGAAGTTATTTCAATTTGTCCAATTGTCGGTATAGTTTTTTTTATGGTATGTTTTGTAAAAAAGAAAAGTTATTTTCCCGAAATTTATTTATTTATTTTTTTTTTTTTGTGAAGAATAACATTTTTTTCTCGAAAGATGAAATACAGTTTCTCAAATTTGAACCCAAACATTTATTAATAATATTTTCTTTGAATATTTCAGCTAAATATTTCTTTTATGGTGAGCTTATTTTCTTTAAAAATTGAACATTTTAATCAAAATAATCAATGAAAAGAATGTTTTATTAAATGGACTTTTGTGAAGTACCTGTTTTATTGAAAAGAATTTTTTGAAGGGACCTTTTTAATGAAATGAATTTTATGAACGACCTGGTTTTTTTAAATGAATTTTGTGAAGGTATCTGTCTCATTGAAAAGAATTTCGTGAAAGGATTTGCTTGTTTACAGTGGCGTAGCTAAGGGGGGGCAGGGGGGGCGTCCGCCCCGGGCGCCGAGGCCTAGGGGCGCCAAATTGAGAGAAATTGTTATATATCTATATTGGGGTGGGGGCGCAAAATTTCTTGCTGGCCCCGGGCGCCAAAAAACATAGCTACGCCACTGCTTGTTTAAATTGATTTTTTTGTATCCTAGTGGCAACCATGCAAAGAGAAAACTGCACTCGGTGCAAAGTTTCAATTTGATGCCCTCCACCCTTTATCTTTATAAAGATGTAAAAACATGAATAAATCCTTTAAATACATATACTGCATTTATAATAGAATTTTAACAAGTAAATCTTTCATTCACTTCATTTGAAATGTATAATTTTAACTAATTCTCCAATACTTTTGCAATATTGCTTTTTTTTTTTAACCATTTGGAAAATGGCTGTTGTTTTCGTTTGAGAATGGACCCTTGTGGTATCCGCATTTTTTTAAAATTGATCGGGGAATATTAGTGAATTACAAAATATTACAAGGAAAAATAAGATGAAGAATATTGGCAAATTTTGTAGTAAAATTCGAGAATTTTAATATACCTTTCATCTGAATGAGTATTTTGAGAATCCGAAAAAAATAGTTCCGGATAATCGAGTTTACTGATATTCTATTGGCTTTTTTCCATTCTTTCATACTAAGTTCATACCAAATTTCAAGTTTCTATCTTAATTTGTTCTGGAGATGGGGGCCTTTACAGACAGATACACACACACAAACTGGCAGACTGCAAACTTTTTTCCTAAAACTATGTTTTCTGGAATCTCCAGTGTCCTGAGATGTGTAAATCTGTAAAAAAAAAAAAAAAAAAAATTGATTTGCAAAAAGATTGCAAGACTTACATTATACTATACATAAAAGGAAAAAACAAATCCATAAAAAGCGTCATATGAAAGTTTGTCTTTTAAACCAAAAAATTAGGCCTTATTATCGAGTCTACCGATTACGAACTTGAAATAATCGAATGTTGAACTGATTGATTGTAAATATATATATATATGCATATACATAATTTGTTTATAAATTATAAATTTTAATATTTGAAAAATCATTTTACGAATGATAGTTCTCATTTGTTAAACGATTTTTCTTTTTTTCAATTATTGCAAATTTTCATTTTATTATTATTACTTTAATTTTTGTGCAGTTTTAGCTTCAAAAAATGTGTGTTGTTGCAAAAAGATATAAACAGCCATGAAAACAAACCTGATGAATGTTTATTCTTATTTTTACAAATAATAGCATATGTGTTTTATATACGCACCAATGTACCCAACTGCATTTATTTGCTTCACAGAGTTACCATATAAGTGTCATAATAAATTGTTTTGTTCTACAATTATTATCATTTATTCAGAATTATTTCCTTTTTCAAATAACAGAAAATATCTAATTTATTAGTTTGTTTTCTTTTTGAAAAAGAAATAATAATAATGTGCTATTATAGCAAACTGTATGCAATCAAAAAGGATTTTTGCCAAACCCAGTTCTTATAAGGTCTGCCTCAAAAGTTTAAGCACAAGCATAAAATGTTGATTTTTAAAGAATTATGAAAAATAAGATTGAATAACATTTTTTTATTTGCAGATTTTGCAACATTATTTAAATGATAATAATAAATGATATCAAAAATAAAAAATGATATTTACAGAATTATAAAAAATACAATTAAAGAAATGTTATAAAAAACTGTCTCAAAAGTTTATGCACAATGTCAAAAACAATCAGATTTATAATTTTACAGAACTTTTACATACAAATTTTTTTTCCATGATTTTGGATTAGTTCAAATAAACGTGCGTCCATCGAAATTATTTGTTTTTGCAGGGTTTCTGGTGGCAAAGAATACCATGCTTTCTCAATATCCTCTTGGAGTTCTTCAATAGAGTCATACTGTTTTCCATTGTCATAAGCTTGGGGGATTAAAATACTCCAGACGTTCTCAATCAGGTTTAAGTCACGACTTAAAACTGGCTATCAAGAACTTTATCATTTTTCTGAGAAAACCAAAGTTGTGTAGTGTGATAAGTGGATTGAAGCATTGTCTTGTTGAAAAGTTCATTTAAGACTCCCCCCCCAAATGTCACCGATTGGAAGAAAATGATGGTTTAGTGTCTCTTGAGAATTTTTTAATCTTTCCTTCCTTTTGGAAAAGCCAGAGAGGTGTAGCCATTGCATCAAAATGACCCCCAAATCATATCAGATTTACCACCTTGCTGCTTGCAGAAAAATGCCTTTGGTTTCTTGCATAAGTCATGCAAATACACATTCTAACCATGAGGGCCATATAAGTTCCAATTTTTCTCATCGCTGAATAAAATAGTAACCCAGCAAACAACGATTTGTTAGAAAAGTCACTATGTGATGTCAAATTTATCATGTTTGTCAAGTATATCGATTTTTAAGTAACATTTTGATATATCTTAATGACAAAATAAGGTTATATCGTATAAATGGTGCCAATAGAGTGAAAAAAAGGCGATACGAATTCGGGGCCCTGTAATAGCGTAAAATTATGTTACCCATCAACTATCCCATAAATGATAGATATTTAGCATGCCACTAATTTAAGCTCTCTCTTGTGTTCCTTTGACACCATGGATATGACAATTTTGTAGCGAGTCACTGATTAAGTATCGATGTTGTGTCATGTTACTCATGTGAAACTTTGTCAGTGAAGAGTGGCAACGCTAGAATTGAAATTGCAATGGCGACCGCGCGCGGCTGGTGATGTTGTTTGCATTCGATCGTGGAGCTACGTTCGATGTATGAAGATCGATGGGATAAGTTTTAATTTATATATGGAAGGTAAGTGCTTTACTAAATGTTATTTGTACTCTAATTATATTTCATTTTATCATTAAATAGACATTTTAATTAAATTTTGTAAATGTGAGTTGCTTACTCACAAATGTAAACTATGTTTACACTTGCCAAAATGTATACAGTTTACATTTTTGCGACTGTTAACACTGCTTTGAAAATGTTCAAACAGGCATTTCTGAATACATTTACCTTATAAATTAGTTACAGCGATTGATAAAGTTATTATTATTACTATGTTTTGCTTGGGGCCTACTTTATAAGAAGTAAAAGTTATATAGGATGGATGCTCCAGCTTTGCCCACATTTAGAGAAAAGTTGAAATAATTTTATTTATTTATTGGCTGATTAAAGCATATTAAATCATAATATATCAATTTTTAGTAAATTTAATTGTCTAATTATTGTTTATAATTGTTCATAATTGTTTATAACTTTTTATGGAGTATTTTAGATTATGAATAATAACTCATTAAGTAATTTATTTCAATTTGTACAAATTGTGGCTACCTCAATATCATGTAGTTTGACAAACATTTTAATTGATAATAAGATAAAATAAAGCATTTTTATGCAATATCTATTTTACCACACATATTTTTTTGCTGTTTTAAGAGAAATCTGCAAATTTCTTTATGAATCGATAAAAATATCAAATATACCCAGAATTGAATTAAAAATTTCAATTAAAAAACAAATGTTTGATTCATAAAGGAGCTTAATCATAAAAAGCTTGTTTTAACATTTTGCATATTTAATCAGTTTTATAATTATCTGTGAATTGTAGGCTGTTTAAAATTAAAATACATGAATCTTCACCTAAGAGTTATCTCTCTTGAAATAATTTTCTGATTGTATTCATTTGTTAGTCTGTAGGGCCTTTTTTATGTATTCTGCCACTTTGTAAGGTATTTTAGAATTGAGATTTCATTAGGAAATCCTACCATTTCACAGGGGTGCAGAAAATGTTTCTAATCTCATTTCCCCCAAATTTTACTGTATGTTATAGATAAATGCTGTAAACCGTATGTATTGAAAATTCATTTTTCCATTATTTTTAAATTTATGTGCCAGAATGTAAGGAAAAAGTGATTCTGAGTGAAGAAAAAAAAATCTGAAATTCACACCAAATTTTCTAAAAGGTTACAGCAAGGAAGGGGGGGGAGGGGGTAGGAAATCCACTCACAGCATTAACATTTTTTTTTTTCGGCCTTTTGGCTAAATTTGCTATTTTTAGCGATCATTTAACGAAATTTGTAGTTATTTTGTGATGTTTTAACAAAATTTGTTATTGGATTGTGATCCTTTGATGGAATTATTTTGTGATCTTTTGACGATATTCACAATATTTTAACTGAATTTGCAGGGGTTTTTGCCCGCTTTGACAGAATGTGTGGTCTTTTAGAGGTTTTGTGATAAAATTTGTGGCTGTTTCATGATCTTTTGAAAAAATTACTGTTTTTTTTTTCATCATTATTAGGTTAAATGAATTATTGTGATTGTTTTGCCTTGTTGTGATAAGATTTCCCAATTTTTTTTACAAAATTTGTGGTTTTGTGCTCTTTTGACTAAAACTGCAGTTTTTTCGTGATCTGTTGAAGAAATGGACTTTCATTTTGCAGTCTTTTGACAAAATTTGTGCTCCTTGTGTGATCTTTTGACAAAACTTGCAGTTCTTTAGGCAAAATTTGAGTTATTTTGCGATCTCCTGATAAAATTTGCATATTTTTCATAATTCTTGGACAAAATTCATGGAATTTTTATCTGATTTATCAGATTGATGAATGTGTTTTTTTTTTTTAATTTTCAGAATTACCTATTACCTAAAACAGAATTACCTATATTATGACAGACAGTACACATCAATTTTGTGAAGATCGCCAAATGGATCTTTTTGTTTCTTTTCTAGTGAATTTTCTATCTCAGGGAATTATAAAATTTGTTGTTAAAATCGAAATCAGTTGTATATGTTTCTGCAAAATTTCACCCCGATCCTAGATCACCGGATCAGAAATATTCTGCACCCCCCAAAAAACGTGCTTTTCTTCAAATGATTGCAGGAAAAAAAAAATCACTATTTTCGTCAAAGTGCTGTAGAAAAAACATGATTTTCATGAAATGAGCATGGGAAAAAGTGCTACTTCTGTCAAAAGATTGGGAAAAAAAAGTTATTACTGTTGTAAGATCACATAAAACATGCTATTTCCAGAGTTTCCCCTAGAGGGTTTCAGGGGGGGGGTGTGCTCCGCCCCTCCTGCCCTTTAGTTTAAAAAATAGCGTCCCTCTTGCCCCTCATCCAAAAACTAGCGTCCCTCTTGACATTCATTTAAAAAAATAGCGTCCTTTTTCAGAGATTCGCCCAGGTTTAAAAAAGGGCAGGGCGCTACTACTCTGAAAAGGGCACTTTTTACATTTTTTGGGGCACTTTTTACATTTTTTAGGGCACTTTTTCATTTTTAAGGGCACTTTTATAGAGTTGAATCAAGAATCTAGCGGTTCCAAAAGTCTCGAAAACAGAAATTCAATCAAAAAATTGAAAAAAAGGTAAATTTTTTAAAAAGTACTCGAAAAAATGGCAAATATTGATAAAAGATCTTGAAAAAACGGCAAACTTTATTAAAAGACAGACAATGTAAAAACAGACGTTTTTGTTGAAAAAACGCAAAAAATGGCATATTTTGCTTTAAAAAATCGGGGGGGGGGGGAAGAAAAAAAACAACAAATCTCGTGAAAATATAGCGAAAAAACAGAACTTTTCACAGAATTCTCTGTTTTGTTGTGATTTTTAGACGAAATTTGTTGTTTTTCTCGCAAATCTTTTGACAAAATCTGCCGTTTTATCGCTATTTTTTGACGAAAGTTGCTGTCTTTTGCGACTCATTTGACAAATTTTTTCGTTTTATCACGATTTTTGGAAGAAATTTGTCGTTTTTCCACAATCTTTTGAAAAAATCTGCCGTTTTGTGACATTTTTTGACAAAATTAGCCATTTTTTTTTTTTTGCAAATCTTGCCAGAAATTAGTCTTTATTTCGCAATTTTTAACAAAAATTGCTGATTTTTAGCGATTTTATGACGAAATTACCCATATGACGGGACGCGTATGAGTCTGTTTTTGCATTCCGTCGCCGATTTCTTGTGTAATTTATGCGCTATAGCGTGTTCGGATCATCGCTGGAGGGCTGCATTTTTTCAAATGTGGGGCAAGAAGGGTGCTATTTTTTTTTAATGAATGACAAGAGGGGCGCTAGCTTTTGGATGAGGGGCAAGAGGGGCGCTATTTTTTAAACTAAAAGGCAGGAGCGGAGCACCTCCCTGAAACCCTCTGGGGGAAACTCTGCCTTCTTACCACATTTAAAAAAATGCAGTCCTCCAGCGATGATCTGAACGCGCTATAGTGCATAAATTATTCAAAAATAGCCTTGTACACGTCTTCGTCAAAAAAATCGCTAAAAAACTGGCAAGTTTCATTAAAAATCGCGGAATAATGCCTATTTTCTGGCATGATTTGCAAAAAATGGCTAATTTCGTCACAAAATTTCACAAAACGGCAGATTTCTTCCACAAATTGCAATAAAACAGAAAATTTGTCAAATGAGTCGCAAAAAGTAGCGATAAACTGCAAATTTCGACAAGATTTGCGAAAAAACAGCAAATTTCGTCCAAAAATCGCAATAAAACAGAATTTTCTGTGAAAAGTTCCCTTTTTTTTTTTTCGGGATATTTTCACGAGATATCCTTTTTTTTTTTTTTTTTTTTTTTCCCACGATTTTTTAGCAAAACTGCTGTTTATGCGATCTTTTAATAAAATATTTCGTTTTTTGCGCCTCCCTGAAACCCTCTGGGGGAAACTCTGCCTTCTTGCCACATTTGAAAAAATGCAGTCCTCCAGCGATGATCTGAACGCGCTATAGTGCATAAATTATGCAAAAAATAGCCTTGTACACGTCTTTGTCAAAAAAATCGCTAAAAGCTGGCAAGTTTCGTTAAAAATCGCAGAATAACGACTATTTTCTGGCATGATTCGCAAAAAATGGCTAATTTCGTCACAAAATTTCACAAAACGGCAGATTTCCTCAAAAGATCGTGGAAAAACGACAAATTTCATCCACAAATTGCAATAAAACAGAAAATTTGTCAAATGAGTCACAAAAAATAGCGATAAACTGTAATTTTCGTCAAGATTTGCGAAAAATCGGCAAATTTCGTCCAAAAATCGCAATAAAACAGAATTTTCTGTGAAAATTCGGGATATTTTCATGAGATTTCCTGTTTTTTCGCGATTCTTTAGCAGAACTGCTGTTTATGCGATCTTTTAATAAAATATTTTGTTTTTTGTGATTTTTTTTTTTTAATGAAATTTGACATTTTTTTGCAATTTTTTAACAAAATTTGCCTTTTTTTCTTTTTTTTTTATAATTTTTTGATGAAATTTCTGTTTTTTCACGACTTTTTGAACCGCTAGATTCTAGATTCAACTCTATAAAAGTGCCCTTAAAAATGTAAAAAGTGCCTTTTTCAGAACAGTAGCACCCTGCCCTTTTTTAAACCTCTGGGAAACTCTGATTTCAATCAAAACAGAGTTTCCCCCAGGGGGTTTCACGGGGGCGCTCCGCCCCTCCTGCCCTTTAGTTTAAAAACTAGCGCCCCTCTTGCCCCTTATCCAAAAACTAGCGACCCTCTTGTCATTCATTCCAAAAAAATAGCACCCTTCTTGCCCACATTTGAAAAAATGCAGCCCTCCAGCGATGATCCGAATGCTCTATAGCGTGTAAATTCGGCGACGGAACACAAAAAATCGCTTAAAAAAAGATGCAAGTTTCATTAAAAATCACGAAATAACGATTAATTTCCGCCAAGATTCGCAAAAAATGGCTAATTTCGTCACAAAATTTCACAAAACGGCAGATTTTCTCAAAATAGCGTAGAAAAATGATTAATTTCTTCCAAAAATCGCAATAAAATGGAAAATTTTGTCAAATGAGTCTCAAAAAATGGCAACTTTCGTCAAAAAATAGCGATAAAACAGCAGATTTCATCAAAATATATGCAAAAAAACGGCTAATTTCGTCTAAAAATCGCAATAAAACAGAAAATTCTGTGGAAAGTTGCGTTTTTTCGTGATTTTTTTTTTTTTTTTTTCAAAATATGCCGTTTTGTGCGATCGTTTAGCAAAAACTGCTGTTTATGAGATCTTTTAGTAAAATTTGCCGTTTTTTCGCGAATTTTTTATGAAATTTGACGTTTTTTCACGATTTTTTAACAAAATTTAACTTTTTTTTTCTTTTTTTTCAATTTTTTATGAAATTTCTGTTTTTTCACAACTTTTTGAACCGCTTGATTCTAGATTCAACTCTATAAAAGTGCCCTTAAAAATGAAAAAGTGCCCTTAAAAATGAAAGTGCCCTGAAAAATGTAAAAAGTGTCCTTTTCAGAACAGTAGCGCCCTGCCCTTTTTTAAACCTGGGGGAAACTCTGATCAAAAGATTGCGAAAACCCCCCAACTCCATCAAAGAATTGCAAAAAAATTATGCTATTTCGGTCAAAAAATATGAAATAAATAAGGTCTCTGTCAAAGTATCGCAAAAAAGATGCGTTTTCTGTCAAAAGCAGGGGCGATTCTCTTCCGAAAATTTGAAATTGGGTGATTAGTTCCGCATAGTTGCGAATTTGTATGGTTTTGCGCACGGAGAAATGGAAATTCATGAAAGGATCGCCGAAAAAGCACACATTTCATTAATATTTTGTGGAAAAACGACCTCCTCTGTTTCTGTCAAAAGGGCGCTGAAAAATGGGAATTTCCTGTGGGATCGCGGAAAAAATGACAATTTCACCAAATATAACAGATAATATGCTGATTTCATTAGAAGACTGCGGCAAAAAGTAGATTTCGTCTAAAGATTGCAGATATGATGCCGATTTCATTAAAAGATAAGGAAAAGGTCATTTTCGATAAAAGATCGCTTTAAAATATTTTGCTAAAATATCGCTATCTGAAGTTCACGGGAAACGGTGATTTCCTATAAAGAATCCCCCCCCCCCCGAAAAAAAATTTCAACCAGAATCCTCCCTGGTCAAAAGCTAGAAAAAAAAAAAACCTCAATTTCTGTCAAAAGATCGCACAAAAAACCGTGATTTTCATCAAATGATTGTAGAGTTATGAGACTTTTATTAAAGGATCATAGAAAAAATGTGATTGTCAACAAAAGATCGTGAAATGAATGATATTTCTGTCTAAGAATTGTGAAACAGACAGGATTTCTGCCAAAAGGTAACGAAAAAATGAGATAACTGTTTAAAATCCCAAAAAAGACGCAAATTTTGTCAAAAGATCACGAAATCGATCAGAGAGAATTTGATTTTGAGGAGTTGATCTGTGGCCTCTAATCTGAAAAAAAAAAGTTTAACAGGGGAGTGGGGGGCGAGGTTACACCGTTAATTTCACTTACCCAGTCAAAATATGAAATTTAGTTGGTAAGGTTATATCAGTAGTTTTTAAGTTTGTATACATAACAGATATAGCAAGGATTATTTCCAAGATGTAATAACATTTATTTCTTGACATTACTCAGGCGAGTGAATTATGTTTTATTAAAAGTGATAAAAAACAAATATAAGTGGCTGGTGAAAAAATATGTGATCTTTATCAGGGTTGCCACACCACCTGGAGAACCTAGAAAACACAGAAAATTTTTAAATCCCCTTTCAAAACAGGGAAAATCCAGGGAATTTTGAAAAAAATCTGGAAAACAAAGGGAATTTTTTTTCCTACTATATCCAAACATAAATTATTATTTTTTTCGGCTTTCATTTTAAAAGCTGAATATTATCTTATGATATTTTTTAAGATAAAAAATAAACCAGTGTTGTGTATCAAAGTTATCCTATATTTTAATATAAATATTAATTTGAATGCATAAAGTAAGTAGCTTTTCCTCTTTTCTTTTCTTTATTTCTGCATTTATGTGATATTATGTTCAAGATAATTGATTTCTAGGTAAGACTTTAAAATTTTATATTCTTTAAATCAGTGATGCACAACCTTTTTGCCAGAAAATAGTTTACCACCAGAATATTTGAGCAGATTCGTTTATTTTATTTAACAGCGAAGATTTCGTTATTATTATAAGGAAAATTATTCTGCATGAAAATAGTGGTATCTTTGTGGCCCGCGGGCCAAAGGTTGTGCACCGCTGCTTTAAATTATTAGATACAAAGTTTCTTGGTATTTTAACATTCATTTACAAATATTTCAAAGTATTTTTAGCAGAATGTTTGAGTATTGCTTTACGTTTTTATTATTATTAATGTAAAATGTGGGATTTAATAAGTGTAACAACTTTAAAGGGTTTTTACATTTGCTCATATCATATAATGTATTATATTTGTTCAATTAATTGGTAATTGTAAATTATAAGATGTCTAATTAGCATACATACATGCATATATTTTTACACACTCAGCATTCTATGCCTGATCAAAAAAATTTGTAAATTTTCTTTGTATGAACAACTAAATTCGCAATTTTGACAGAATTTGCTACTTTTACAAAGCCTATTAAGAAAAGTTATAATTTTGCAGTGCCTAATCGACAAAATTTGCTACTTTTATGAAGCCATTATATTTTCAAATAGTTACCTTTGCTTAAATGAATTTGATATCTTATGCTATGTTTGATAAGATAATCCCAAATATGTTTTATAATTAAGATGTTAATAAAAATTTAAATGTTTTTTGTATATGCCTGTCATATTTTTTTAATTTCTATTTTTAGATAGACTGGTTGAGAAATTCAGAAAGGCCTTCCTACTTATCTCAAAGCATATATTTCTAAACATGTAAGTTTTTATTTATTTTAAACAGAATTGTAACTTTGAATTAAATACTATAAAGAACTTAGATTCTGTTATCTTTCCAAGTTCTTTTATAAACTGTGTAACCAGAGTTGTATAATATAGACGCACGCCGTGCACAGAAAATTTTAGAAAAGAAACAATTTTTATTTTTGTAACTTTTTTTTAAAGTACCAAAAATTTAAAAATATTCCTCCAATTTTATCTACGAATTGTTTACTGACAGCACACAACTAAAAACAGGGCCGATTTTCGAATTTTCCAAAAATTTAAAGCATTTGATGCCATAAAGTTTAAAAAATCATCAGTCCGAATTTTCGGACACCAAAAATTGCAAATTTTGATAAACGGTTGTCGTAAAAAATCAATTTCGGCAATCGTTTGCAAAAAAAAAAAAAAAAAAATCTCTAATTTCGTCAAATTATCACGGAAAAAACATGAATTTAGTAAAAGTTCCACGAAAAAAATGCGAAATTTCGTCGAAGAGTCACGAAGAAAATGCACATTTCGTCTATGGATCGTGAGCAAAATATGAATTTGGTCGAAAGACAAAAAAAAATCTTATAAAAAATGCACATTTCAACAAAGGACGGCGTAAAAACTTTTATTTGGACAAAAACTGTGCTTCCTTTTTGAACTTTGATTAAATTTGTATATATTTTTTTTCATCTCAATTTGACAGTATTGGTGTTTTTTTTTTTTTTTTTTTTTTTCTGCGAACGATTGACAACATTTATTTTTTATGACAACTCTCTGCAGGGCCGTAACTACTGCCGGTGCCTCCAAGCCTGAGGGCCCCCAAACTGATAGTTAAAAAACTATTGATTTTAGTGTCTAGTCTAACTTCCTATAAAAAACCTAGCACCTAGCTAAAAGTTAGTAAAAAAAAAAAAAAAAAAAAAAAATCAAAGTGCTACAGTAAATGTTTTTGCTTGTCCATCGATATATTCCATACGCTTCGCATGCAAAAACAGTTCTAAAGCAGAATGTCGCGCCAGCATGTTTGCCGATCCCAAAGAAGCTAGTATAAGGAAGAAAACATGGGCTTCTGATCGGTTGGATAATATAATAAAAAGCATCTAGAAAATCTTATTTCTTATCTATTAATAAATACATAAAATTGGAAAAAAAAAAGTCAATCCATCTTTCAAAAGGTTTTTAAACAGAAATGTATGATTAAGTTACATAAACTCGAAAATGAACCTAACCAAAACACTCCTTAAAGTATTTGACGAATCAGAAGTCCGTATTTTCTCCCTTATGCTAGCTTCAGTGGAATCTGAAAAAATTGCGTTGCAAAAAAACATAGAATTGAATACCCAATTCTATGTTTTTTAGTCATTTTTGGTCTTATAATACTGTGTACAATTAAACAGCGGCGTGCGGAAGAAAAAAAAAACTGCACATGGGGCAAAGTTTCAATTTGCCCCTGGTCCCCCACGTTTATAGTTACAGCCCTGACTGTCTGTCAAAATTTGTGATTTTTGGTGTCCCGAATTTCGGACTGATGCATTTTTTAAGTTTTCTGCAGCAAATGCCTTTAATTTTCAGAAAATTTGAAAGTCTACTTTGCTTTTAATTGTACGCTAACAGTAAATTTGTACATAAAATTAGGGGAATATTTTTAATTTTTTAATAATAAAAAAGAAAAATTACAAAAATAAAATTGTTTTTTCCTAAAATTTTCTGCACACACTGTGTGTGCGTGCGTCTATATATAACTGTCTCTAAATCCCCAGTATGGAGGGAATAAGGGGGGGGGGGGAGGTTGAAGGTGTTGAAATGAATGCTTATTTGTTACTTACCCAGATTTTAATGGGAAGAAATTCAATTGAAATATAAAATGTGGGATTGAAATTAACTTTTCTCTATTCCATCCATCCAAAATAATATATTACACAATTTCTTTTTAATGGCTCCTTTTCCCAAATAGTTGAGTATTATATCTATAGTTCTCCCTCCTGCTTGTTTAAACAGTATATTTACTAATTTCATAACCTGTAAATTTTTCGCAGATTCAGGGTCATGGTCAGGCTAAACTTTTTCTTCCAAGTTGAGCCTGGTCCAGACTTCATTTTTCCTGGAGGTCTGCACTGGTCAAAATTTCCAAGGTTGGACTCAGTCTGGAATAAAAGCTGATATTAAGATTTGTATCAACTTGTATAAGCATTATTTTTCGACTGTGACCCATGTGCTCTTCTGTATCTTCTCTTGCCTCAGAGCTCAAGTTAAACTATCGTCTTACTTATTTGTTTTTTTGCAAAAGTTATATTTGTATTGTAAGTTTGCACAATACAAAAATCGCACATTTCATTGATTGAACAAGAAAAAAATCGCCAGTTTTGTTGATCCTTGAAAAAATTGCGAATTAAATCATTGGATGCAAAAAAATAGCATATTTCCTCGGTTTATCGCCTGAGAAAAACTCGAATCTCTTTAAGACACGGGAAAATCTCAAATTTCGTAATGATGTGTGGAAATATCAAAAATTGCATTGATCAGCTGTGATAAAAATCTGTTTATCAACAGAAAAAAAAATCATGAGTTTCATCTTGCTGCGTAAAAAAAATGCAGATTTCGTCAGTGTGTACAGAAATCGGGAATTTCGATACTCGGTCGAAGAAAAATGTGTATTTCGTCGATTAATAGCAGAAAGAGTGTATATTTCGTCGATTAATACCGAAAAAAGTGTACATTTTGTCGATCGAAGACCAAACAATTGCAAGTTTTATTGTTCGCTTTCTGAAAAATAGCACATTTCTGTGGTCGGAGACGGGAATATGCGAATTTTGTGAATCGCACACGAGAAAAATTGCAAATTATATCGACCAGACTCGAATAATATCACAAATTTTATTTTTCATGTGAAGAAAAGTCGCAAATTTTATCAATAAGCTTTGTAAAAATCACGAATTTGATTGATCAGCTTTATAAAAATTGCGAATTTTGCCGATCCTTATCAGAAAATTTGCGAATCTCGTCGATCGGGTGCGGAAAAATCATGAATCTTCTCAATCAGGTGCTGAAAAATTGCAAATTTCGTTGTTCAGGAGCCAAAGAATCACAAATTTTGTTGATCATGTGATGTAAAATAACAAACTTCATCGATCGACTTTGTAAAAATTGCAAGTTTCATTGATTGGCTTTGTAAAAACAAGAATTTCGTCGATCAGCTCCAGAATAATTGCAAATCTCGGCGATCAGCAATGAAAAAATTGCGAATCTCGTGAATCAGCTGAGGAAAAATCGTGAATTTTGGCAATCAGATGCGGCAAAATTGCGAATCTCGGCAGTCAGGTGGGAAAAAATCCCGAATCTTGTGAATTAGGCATGGAAAAATCGCGAAATCCGTCGATCGTGCGAAGGAAAATCGTGAATTTCATTGATTTGCTTTGTTAAAATCGTGAATTTTGCCAATCATACGAAGAAAAATTGCGAATCTCGGCAATCAATTTTGTAAAAATCGCGAATTTTATCGATCGCTTTGTAAAAATAGAGAATTTCTCAATCGGCTTTTTAAAAATCGTAAATTTCGTCAGAAAATTTTAAAATATTGATCGATTAGTTGCTGAAAAATCTATTTTTGTCAATCTGGAGTAAAAAAAATCAAATACTTTGACAATCGGCTTATTGAAAATCACGAATTTCATTGATCGGATTTGTAAAAATGGCGGATCTTGTTGATCAAGCAAGGAAAATTTGTGAATTTTCTCGATTAGTTTCGTAAGAATTACGATTTTTTGCAGATCAGGCGAGTAAAAATTGTGAATTTTCTCGATCGGTTTAAAAAAAAATGCGAACTATGTTAACAAATTTTGTTGATCAGACATGGAAAAATTACAAATATCATTTACCAGGCACAGAAAATCAAGAAATTCATTGATCAGGTGCCCAAAAAAAAAAAAAAAAAAAACACTTGTTGATTGGCTCCTTCTCTTTTTTTCGTTCATCTGGAAAATAATCCTTGCTGTATCTGTTATATATAAAAAAGTTTTTTTTTTCGAAAAAAACCAAAAAAAATTTTTTTTTTGGTTTAAACCAGGTTTTTTTAAACATCCGTTCTTATTATATATACATGCATATTTACTGATAAAAACAGACATTATTGGTTTATAAGCAGTGTAGCTTCATTTAAAATAATTTAAATTTAATAAATAAACTGAATTTATGCTGAAAATTGAAAATTCATTTTTAATTTAAACAGTTTTAGCAAACAGCCTTATGTTGAAAGTTTTAATTGTTCATCACAGTAAACCATTGATGCCTTGTAAATCTTTATAAACTATCTTTTGATTACTAATAATAAACATTTGGATGTAGTTTGATAAATATTCTTTTCCACAATTATTCAAATAATAAATTACAAATACTTCTTAGGATTTTTTTTTTTTTTTTTTTTTTTCTGACAAGGAAGGTCTCCATACGGGCATACTCCGAAAAATCTGAAAAAAATACAGAATGTTCTTCTTATGTGGATATATATGTTTATAAAAAAATTTTCGGCAGAACCTCCTTACGTTGTCCTTAAAAAAATAATGAAAATTTCGTTATTTGGTGATTTATCATTGGTTGGCGATGAAAAGCAATTTCAAAAAAATATTTTTTATGTCAAATGCATTTTAAAGGAAAAAAGTTTCATGTTCAACATGTTTAGATAAATTAAATATCTTTGGTTTTGTCAGCTTTAGTTTGTTTTAGGTATAATTTCGTTATATTGATATTTTTATGTATTTATATTCACATATAACCATCAAAATTTGAAATTTAAAACGAAATTCAAATTTAAATTAATTAAAATTGTTTCAAGTTCAAAGTCCAGTTGAGCATTGTCAATTCGATTTTGTTACTATGGAAACATCTGGCTTTTATTTTTGAATACGCTTAAATGTATGAAAATAATTTTACTGAACAAGAATTTTTTAATATGAAAATATTTTTTCAGAGGTAAATTAAATAACTACAGCAACAAATAATATATATATATGCAATTTAATATGTATATAATATATTAAACTCTCTCATTGTTTATGTTTAATTTCATTAAATACCATTTACACACATTCTAAAAATTCAAAAGTTTTCAGTTCCATTAAAATCGTTTGCTTTTGGCGAGGAAAAGTACTGCTCGCAAAATCATGTGACATTTTCGTCTTTTCATGCCAAATATTCAAAACTATTTAAATTTTTTACATGTTTCCTTCTGTAATTCCGCCGCTAATTTTCACTGATCCTTTATTACATACATGAGTAGTTTGTTATTTTTTTCAAAAAAATCTGAGTATGCCCAGTATGGAGACCTTCCTTGTGAGGGATAATTTGAAGTTAACATTTTTAGTCGTTAGATTCAGCAGATAGCAGAGGGAAAAAAATTATTTATAAAATGCTATAACTAGCAACCAGTCTTTGCTTTTAATTCTTCTAGATAATCTCCCAAAAGAAAAATTTCTTTTACAGCTTGTGCAAAATCTTAAAAGATCATTGTGTTATATTATTATAATTGCATTAAATAATCTGCATTATTAAAAAAATTAAAATATTTAATCTATTTTATCTTTGATCAATTCACGTGTTTAAAGTTTTTTCTTTAGAGCAATAGATATGTTCACCAATGCATACTGATTTTAATCCTATGCATAAAAAAATGACGTAAACCTAATATATCTAATGCTTATTGCTGAAATAAAGTATTAAAGGTAGAAATTATTTGTATTCAATAATCTGAAACTTGTAAATTATAAAGAAAGAAAATGGCATTAAATTTCTTCTAAAAAACAATAGAAATTATTTATATCTAATAATCTGAAACTCATAAATTATAAAGAAAAAAAGAAAATGTCATTAGATTTTTTCTAAAAAACAACTTGCTCTTTCTTTTTTTTTTAGAAAAATAACAATTGGTTTAATCCTATGCATAAAAAAAAAGACTTAAGCCCACTATACTATATAATACTTATTACTGAAATGAAGTGATAAAAGTAGAAATTATTTATGTTCAATAATCTGAAACACGTAAACTGTAAAGAAATAAAAGAAAATGTCATTAGATTTCTTCTAAAAAAACCATTTGGTTTAAACCGTGGTTAAAACCAATTGGTTTAGACCATGCCAGCCCTGCTTATCAATTGAATTGGGTATTTTGACTGGGTAAGTGAACTTAAATGGGTACCCCCCCCCCCCCAAACACACACACTCTCTTCTAAAATATATATTTTTTTAAAATCTGATTGTCTCCTCTCACTCGAATTATCTCCATGTTATTGATGTGGCCCTCAACCATCCAGATATATTTGAATGTGGCCCTTCTTTTCAAAAGGTTGTGCATTTGAATGTAGTGCTAAATTTTAGTGAAAAAAATACTCTTTTAGGATGAGTCTTCAAAATAGAATGTGAAGCTCTTTGAAAGCAATTACTAAATACTGGAAAAATGTTAGTTGAAAGATGATGTACTTACTATTAGTAGTATACCAAACCCGAAAGGGATAAATAAGTTTCAATGCATTATTTACTGAATTACAAATTATTATTCCTAAATAATTAATATTAGGCATGTCATGCCCTTTATGCATTTTTCACTGTATATCACTTTTATTAAAAAAAATATTTAGAGTTTCTTTTCAGAAATTGGGTTAAACCAAGTCCTTTTCACAAGAATGAAAACCCATTCGGAAATTGAGCTAACCCGAAATAATATAGATCGATCTGACCCAAACTCAATGCACTAGACACAGCTAAAAAATAAGAGTCAATCTGACCTACAGGCGAAAAGTAGAAGTCAAGCGAACCCAATTCCTACCTGCAGAAAAAAAAATATATATATGTTTTATAACCTGACTGTCAGCAAAAAGCAAAAGTCAACCAGACCCAAACGTGACTCGCACCAAAAAAAAAAAAAAAAAAAAGCAGAATCTGACCAACCAGCAGCAAAAGAAATAGAAGTCAACTGGACCCAAACACGTCCACAGTGAAATAAATTAGCTCCAACCCACACATCAGATTGAAGTCTCAAAATTTCCTAAATCCCCCCCCCCCTTGAGGACTTTCAGATCCGTCCTTGAATTTTTAATTAATAAGTACTTATATGTTTTGTTCTTTGATCTCAATAAAATTTTTCAAAAATATTTGGATCCCATTTAAAATTATTTGCCGATCTCGCATTAGAATTTCAGTCATTTACTGATTTTCTTCGGTATAATGTAAATATATTCTGTGAAAAATGCTGTCTTGTGGTTAAATCATACAAAAATAAGTTAGTCTTAAATAAAAATCCTGGTATGAACTGTTTTTACATATTTTGAATAAAATTCTTTATATATTTTGTGTTAAGGCCTCTGTCCCTGTCCATGAAGACTTTCACGAGCTAATGCTATTCCTATGAGGAAGCATTTTTCTTAATAACTCTTTTGGATTTTGACATTTTTAAATAATTTTTTTTGCATTTGATAGCTGAGGTCCATCTCAAGATCGCTCCTTGATTACTTTTTCGATTTTGGTCGCAGATATTTTTTATAAAGATAGTTTCTCTTTCAGAACGGTTTAGAAAGTGAATGTACTTTATAAAAAATACCTTCAACCAAAATCGAAAAAAGTAATCAAGGGTTGATCGTGAGAGAGACCACAGCTATCCAATTAAAAAAAATTATTTAAAAATGACAAATTAGCATTAGCTCGCGAGCGTCTTCGTGGGCAAAGACAGGGGCCTTAATGCCGTATGTAATTTACTTGTTTTCAAAGTTGAAAGTTCAGTTATTTTATTATTTCTACATGTTTAATTTGATTCTGTGCACAACTAACATTGTTTGATCTTTTTAAAATGTTATTTTATGTTCTTTAAATAGGTGGAAAAAAATTAGCCAGAACTTGGAGCAATACTTTATCTGACTTGGAAGGAATCTGGGTTTGAAGTATACATGACTTCAGAGTAAAGGATTGTGGATTTAAGTGCCAGTTTCTGAATTTTCAAGATATGCAGCTCCATATCATGTAAAATGTATTACTAAAAGTTGTCTTTAAAAGAATTAAAGAAGAATTTTTGTTTAAAAGAATGATTTGTAAGCAAAAATTGTTTAATAAAGTAGCACAATGAAAACTAGTACCGCTTTATATTGTCCTGTTCTTATCTATTTATTTCAGCTATCCAAGTATGGTAGGTATTTTCAGATGGAACATAAAAACAAGAACTGGCAGATGACAGAAAATGGCTTAAGTCATCTAGTTTAATTCTAGCTGCAATTTGAAAAGAACATACATAAGATTTATAGCAGTAGAAAGGGGGGGGGCAAAGATCTTTCTTTCGCACATTTGTGTGTCTAACATTTCATTTGATATGTGTATGCATAAGGAAATAATTTTGAAAATATTATTGTGTAATTATTATATATTTGAAATAGTTTGTAAATTTTTAATTCTAATTCATATAACAGTTTCTGCTCAACTAGTCTCTCAATATAAAAGTTTATAAAACATGAGTTTTTCCATTTAATTACCTCCCTCCTTCTTACTGCCCTCTTTCCAAAATTTGTATTGTCAATTATTTTATTTATTTTTTTTTTTGGGGGGGGGGGAGAGTGCAAAAACATTAAGTGTAAAAAAAAAAAATCAAGAATAAAATAGTTTTGCAATGAAAAAATGCTATCACAAAAGTACTTTATTGCTCAAGGGGGGGGGGGGGTGTTAACCTCTGGTACTATTTAAATTAGTAATAAGTTTTTTTTCTCTATTATGCATTGATTATTACAAGACAAATGTCATAAAAGGAAAACACAAAATCTCCAATTATAAATAAACTTTTTATTTAATGCTAAATTCAGCATTAAATATAATTTACTCTAATAATAATTCTTATTATCATAATCAACAGCAAGTTAGCCATTGAATAGTAGAGTAGAAAATAGAATATTTTTTATACTTCACGATTAGTTTAAAAACATAAAGGAAAATCCCCCCCCCCCTTCAGCATACACACCTGCATCAGAAAAATGTCTGTTGCTTTGAAACAATATTTATTTTTCATGTATTACTCTTGAAACTCTAGATAAATGCCATAGTGGAGGGGAGGGAGAAGTACAATATTTTCATTATGAAAAAGAAATTGCAAATTTTTTTTGCTTCCTGATTAGGAAAAAAGGATTTTGTACTTTTGTTAGTATATTAAAGAAGCAAATATATATACATATGAATATATATTTTTCTTTTTTTTTTTTTTTTTTTTTTTTTTTTTTTTTTTTTGTGTGTTTTAGGCAAATGTACAAGAAAAGGACTAAAATCTGCAATGTGTTAAAAAAAAATCTTTTATATTCAGCATTAATAAGTGTTTTATGATCAAATATAATACAGGTTGGTCATTAAATAGTTTACCAGAAGTTTAAATATTTTTTTTTAATGTTTCATGATTTGTTAAGAGTAAATTTCAGATTTTTATTTATTTATTTATTTTTTTGCGATTAAACATATGAAACCTGATAAAAATGAAACTGAACGAAGAAAGGATTTATCTAATATAACCAAAAAAAAAAAATCACTTTCTTTAATCATAATACAGTACAGGTAGATTCTGTAATAAATCAAAAGTGTGATTTAATTTATAAAATAAGCTCATAAATGCAAGGTATGGGGAAGGGGGGGGGGGTAAATTCTCCAATCTTAACTTTCCGCAGCAAAACAACATAAGCTTCATTTCCCTACTATAAAATTAATTTAGAGAAAATCTTGTAACAATTTATGATTCTGAAACTTGAAAATTTTGTATAAAGTTTTTTTTTCTTTCCTGTCCAGTTATATAACTCAAATAAAATATTTTAATTCTTTTAAGGACGGTGGTATATTTATGAAACTAAATTTCCAAGTGGTACCAGACTTTTTATTTTAAAAATATTCATTATATATGTGAAATTTAGCTTGTTCTTGTTTACAATTATATTTGTAAATTCCCGTGTAATTAATTTCACCAATTTAGCAATGGAACTGATTTGACCTTGAAAGAATAAAAATAGGTACCGCAAAATAAATAAAAAATATATTTAAAGTATTCGCCGACATGCATACAAAATGTTATCAGATTAGCACAAGATGTATATTATCATATGTACATAAAAAAAAAATAGTACAAAATGATTATTATTGGGTATCAAATATGTGCCATAATTTTAACATTTTTATGCCAGAAATTTCGGAATTCCTACGTATTTGTATCGAAAACGTATCACCCATATCGCCGATTTTCGTCGGGGTGCCATATTTCTGGCGCCACGACGATAACCCATCTGAGTATCGCCAAAATATCTAGTGAAAGGACAAAATCGATACTTTTAGGTTACGATCCGCTGTTATCGAAATGACACCTCTAGTACTTGTCGGAAGATACCATTTTTGTATCAAATTGTTAGTCCTGTGTTTGCTGGGGTAAATAACAAACTGTCTATACTAATAAAATCCGTGCGCCTCTGTGTGTTTGTCTGTCTGAAGCCGATTACAGTTCGCAACGCGGGCGAGTTGGAAGTCGCGAGAATTGTCTTTCGATTCGAAAAATTCCGGGAAAGTCATTTTGGGCATTTTCGAGACCGCGGGACCAAAATTAAAAAAGTTATGAATTAAAAACCGCTCGGGAAACGGAACGCAAAACGTCTCATTTCCCAAAAGGAGCTCTCAAACAGAACACTGCGCCACCTTGCGGTGAATGACTAGTACTTTTCCCCTTTGGCTAAAAGAAGAACCAACCGAAAATCTATTTTTCACCCCGCGCTAAGTGCGCTTTTGTCCACATCAATTTTTTGACTTGCCGTCGATTATTTACCGTAGTTTTCGCTAAAATATTGAACTTAAAACAGACCGCCACTTTTATTTGCGCGTTTTATCTTAAACCATCATGCAGACAGTTTTTAAAGTAGAAAAAAACTGATTACATATTCAGAATCTGCGTAAAAGTCCGCTTCTGAAAATACGAAAAAATGTCTTATGGGCGCGTAGCGTCAACCGTGCAAAACCAAATATTTTTAACGGGGCGATGGGCGCGAAGCGACCATGGCTCCGATCCACAATCTTTTTTTTCAAGTGCGCGTAGCGAAATCACATATTTTTAGCGGGATAATGGGCGCATAACAATCATAGCTCTTTAATTTACTTTTTTTGTGCTTGAGGATTCGAACACCAAGACTTGCTTATTAAATGAATTTTTTTGCTTATTATATACTGCTTAATATCGAGTTCCGTTTGGAAAAAGTGGCCCAGCTAGCGGGCGTAGCTCGTTAGTACTACTTAACATATGTAATATGTATATGTAGTTATTTTTATTTAAATTCACATATATATTAATTTTTTAATAAAATAACTTTAAAAAGGCATTTTTGAGATAGCATATTAATCTAATTATTAGATATCATATTTTCATATTATATTGACTAGAAAGATAAAATTCTATCAAGGGTTCATAAAACGACATATATTCTATAAAATCCATAATACTCTATAATCCACAATATTCCATAATCCGCACAACCTTTGTCCCAAACTTGTACGGATTATAGAGCTTTGACTGTATAATTATTATAGTCCAATTATAGTGGTTATATACATATTGCCACTTTAATTAGACATCAGCAGAATTACTATTATTATTACATTATTGTAGGCAACTATTATTAGCGACATTATAATGTATTATATGGATACTCTTATAACTCTCACATATATTATTGTAATAATTATATTTCATGGTAATTCCACAAAATAGTTTAAAAAAATCATGGAAAAAGAATCCCTGCATGATCATTGAATGAAATTATTTGAGAAATAAGATTTATGAAAAATGATCTATCAAAATGTTTTATATAAATTATGTAGCTATAAAAAGAAAAAAGGTAGAGCTTTTAGAGAAAAAATTAGTTACTCATTTCATTGCTATTATTGAATAACGCAGTAAATTTTGTTTACACAATTTAAAAACTTACAAAGCGTACGTTTTATTCCTATTCTGCATGGGATTGTATTAATTTGTTATTTTCATGTTTTTGAAAAATTGCGAATTTCGTGGTGTGTGTGTGGGGGGGGGGAAGGGGGGGGTATTGCGAAATTCAGAAGGACCTGAAATCCAGAAAATTCCAAAATCTGGAAAGTCCCTCTGTCCCGATGATACCGGGTAGCAGGTCCTCAGCTGCATTAATTTATAGCAATTAAAAATTTTGAGCATAAACAATAGATTGTACATAAATTTTTTTACCTGCTTAGTAATTATTTTTAAATTTTACAGTATATTTGAGAAAAAGTATAAATCAGAAAATACATATCAAAAGCTGTTTCAAAATTAGGAAAAGTAACTTGTACATGATTTTTTAAATAAATTCTTCACCTTTACCTCAAAACTTGAGATTCTGCTTTAATAAATCTTTTTGTTTTCATAAAGGCATCCAATAATTGGTCAATAAGATAAAGTAAAGTACTCAAAGATACCGCAAAATACTCACTTATTTCCAATATTCCTTCGTTAGGAATATTAAAATGCATGATGAAAAAATGTCATATTTGGTTATTCATAATTTAAATTGTGCGTTATTTAAAATTTTTTCTAATGTCTCGAAGCAGAGAAAAACAGTTTAGCATACTGAATAGTACAACAGACTCCCTCAAATCCGCAATCCAAAAGTCCACAACTCTCTAAAATCTGCAAATAATTTACAGATGTAAAGAATGAAATTTTCAGTTCAGATGTAGGGACAAACTTTGACTTTTATATTTTTATATCAATTCCATATATATTTTAAGCTGCAATTTATATTAATGTTACTGAATTCACTTTTTTTCATGAAGGAGGAATAAATTTATTTCTGAAAAAAATCAAGATGTTGCTGATATCAATGGTCATCACAATCTCCTTACCAAATATATTTATGTATTAATCAAGCTTTTTTTAGTTATTAAATCTAATTAAACTACAAAAATAACTTCCTTATTTTGTGATTTTAATGTGAATTAGATTTATATATTTTATGAGATAAATTTCATTGAATATTTTAGAAAAAATACATTACTTTTTTATTATAAATATTTATACATACATTATTGTTATGAACTTGAACTTTTAAAAATTTTAAGGAATTTTTTCGATTTTTCAAGTTTAAAAAAAAATTCCCTAAATTTTTATTACAGTAGATTCCCTGAAATCCGCAACTCTGTAAAATCCACTCATAATTTACGGATGTAAACAATGAAAAATTCAGTTCAGATATAGGGACGAATTTTGACTTTTTTACTTTTATATCAATTCCATATATATTTAAATTTGTACTTTTTGTTGATGTAACTGAGTTCATATTTTTTCAGGAAGTAAGTATAAATTTATTTCTAAAAAAATTCAAGATATCATTACTGATCACAATCGTCTTACTAAACATACTTATGTATTAATCAAACTTTTTTGGTTATTAAGTGTGGCTAATTATAGTTTCAATTGCATTATTAAATACATTCAAATTACTGTTTAAAATATGTTAACAAAGCAATGACCAAAAATCTGCAAAATTCTAAAATCCGCTTACCATCAAGTCATTTTCGAAATCCAGTTTTCGATGGATATTCACATTTTAGGAGTCAGATATCCCAAAAGATATGTCTTTACAAAATGTTTGTCTGTGTGTATGTAACAAACATCTGTCGGCACACTATCTCTATCTCATGAACTAACAAATGGATTTTCCCCAAAGTTTAGATTCTGTTAGACTTTGATATAAACTAAATCTGAGTAATTTTTGGTGTATTTCGCTAACAGGTGGCACTGCTATGCTGCATTATTCACATTAGCCATATTTTAAGAACTAGTGCAAGGATTTTCATAAAACTTTAGATTTAGTTCGTACTTGATATAAAATTGTACTGATTACATTTAAATGTATATCATTTAACAAGTGGCACTGCTATATTGTATTTTTTAGGAAGTATTGGTGGACCAAAGATAGCAGAAAATTTTGGAATTGCCACATCTGATTAGTACCTAAGCAATTGATGTACTTTGTGATGGACATGAAAGTGCACGACTGATTAGCTTTACTAATCGTATATATGATTTGAGTAAACATGCCAAATAAATATTCAATTCACTATTTATGTAATTAAAAAATACCAAGCTAACGTTGGGTGCAAAGAATACATCATAAAGAGATATGCTTCATCTAAATCCTTTGAAAGTGTTTTAAGAAGAAAATTTAACTAATAAGTTTTTTTCTATTTTTACACAAAACATATTTTTAGCATATTTCTCTTCAATTTTTAAAAGTGTTTCTTGAATAAAGCCTTTGCTGTCACTTAACATACTGAGGTACAATTTATTCTTTTCTGGTCAGATTATTTTTTTATCTTTAGGGAAAATTTACTTTACAGTAAAATAACAAAAATTAAAATTATCAAAAAGTTTTACTAAAAACTAATGAACTGGTCTATAGTTATTTGCTTTTTACCAAAATGATAACTGTAACAATTATGAATTTTTTTTATTGTATTAATAAGTACTAAAACAGAAGAGAAGTGGTAACAGTAAATACAATGACACATACATGGTTCATACTCAATTTTAACAAAAAAAAAAATGCAAAAGATTTTTTAGAGATATCTATTTAATATGAGACAAATGATTTTTTTTAGTAATGGTTATCAAATAATCCTTTGAAAAACATATTGCACAAACATAACATTTTCTCTTGTATCAATCATGAGATGTCTTTCCTGTTGACAATATCTATAAAATCCTTTCAGAGCCAGAAACACAAGGATTTTACTTTGTATGAGTCAAGAGATGCCTTCTTAGATTACTATTATCAGAAAATCTTTTGGAACATATTTCACAAACAAAAGGTCTTTCACCTGTATGAGTCAAGCGGTGCTTTCTTAAACTACTATTGTCAGAAAATCCCTTGGAACATATTTCACAAATAAAGGGTTTCTCTCCAGTATGTAGCAAAAGATGTTTTCTTAGATTACCATTCTGAGAAAATCCTTTGGAACATATTTCACAAGCAAAAGGTTTTCCATCTCTATGAGTCAAGAGATGGGTTCTTAGATGAACCTTCTGAGAAAATCCTTTGGAACATATTTCACAAACAAAAGGTTTTTCACCTGTATGAGTCAAGTGATGCCTTCTTAGACGACTACTGTCAGAAAATCCCTTGGAACATATTTCACAAACAAAAGGTTTTTCATCTGTATGAGTCAAGCGATGTTTTCTTAGACAACTATTGTCAGAAAATCCTTTGAAACATATTTCACAAACAAAAGGTTTTTCACCTGTATGAGTAAAGCGGTGCTTTCTTAGATTACTCTTGACAGAAAATTTCTTGGAACATACTTCACAAGCAAAAGGTTTTCCACCTGTATGTGTCAAGAGATGGGTTCTTAGATGAACCTTCCGAGAAAATCCTTTGGAACATATTTCACAAACAAAAGGTTTTTCATCTGTATGAATCAAGAGATGCCTTCTTAGATCACAGTTCCTAGAAAATGTTTTTGAGCACACATCACAGATATAAGCTTTTCTTCCTGTATCAGTGGAGGAATGTTTTTCCTTATCCGCATTTCGAGGAACAAATTGCTGTTGACAGGAGGAGGAATTTTCTTCTGTATTAGATGACATTTTCTCAAATAAATTTAAGCTTGATTTCAGATAATAACAGGAACTTCTTCAAGGCGTCAGCAAGAAGAGATTGTCGCCATTTTCATCGAAGGAAATGAGTCGTTGAGTTTCAGAAAAACAGTTTTACCCATCACTGACTCTGAAAACAGAAAGAAAAATGATATACAAGTCGTTTTTAAATAAACTGCACTAAATTTTAACTCTTAACTAAATACCCATTTTCCAATTTTCTTTTCCTTAAATAGTGCAAAATCAGTGCATTAAATTATAACAATATATATTCTTAGGTATGATTTAAATCGAGAATTTTTTCATAGATACAGCTACATATGCGTTGGCGTGCATGCGATGCAGTAGACAGTGCCATAGCTGATACTGAGAACATCTCTAATCCAGACTGATAAAAACTAAAAATTTATTTCATCGACTGCTTATAATTTTACTTTTTCACCTGTTAATATTTCGCCTTTTTGTTTAGCATGTTCTCGAAAGATATCCAAGCAAGATTTTTACCTCTGTTGATGTCCATGAATTCAGCTCCAAATCAATTTTACGACTAATTCTTATACTCATTCATTTCGTCTAGCTTTCGAGTTATGTATTTTTTTCACATTTTTTTAAAGTTTACTCTAAATTTAATAAAATCATTTTTCTTGAATTCCTTTTTACAAAAGTTGCCTTGCAAACCAGCACAGCGTATCAATTTCCTCCGAAATAGGGTTGTATTGGTTCAACTCTTTATGGGGCAAGTAAATGTTTTGGTTAAAGTGTTCACAAGGTTCAACTGCATCCGAATCTACAAACAAATTTATCTTAAAATAAAAAGTGCTATTTGTGTCGAGCTGACATAAATACAAATTACTGCACTAAAAATTGTGGTGCATATGAATCCGTTTTTAATAAAAAATTAAGTGGTAAATATATTACTAATTTTACGATAAAAAGTTAAACCAGGTCCAAGGGGAAAACAGGTTTTAACCATCAGTGGTCTGATAAATTTAGCGAAACATTTGAAAAGATTTTTACAACAGAACAACATTTAACAATATTGAATAAAACATAAAACATCTGTAAGTGTTTCTAAACTATACTTAGTATTATACTTCAAATTGCATAATATTCTTTTTAATCATGTAATTAAAAAATAAATATTCATAACATTAAAATAAGAAAAAATTTAATAATAAAAATGAATTTTTACATGTAATAATCATTACGTGCAATTATTAAAACATATTGTTACAGTGATAGATTTATACAGACAAGGATCGATAATCCGTGCACCCATAATCCACAATTTTCTATAATTTGCATTAATGTACGAATGTAAACAATGAAATATACAGTTCAGAAAATTTTCAGATTATTTGTGATCCAAAAATGATTTTTTTTTTTTTTTTTTTTTTTTTTTTTTTTTTTTTTTTTTTTTTTTTTTTTTACAACAAGTAAATAATAAAAACTTGAAAAGAATCATAATAAAACATTTATTTTTTAATATAACTTTTTTACTTTATAAACAGTAAAAAACAAACTGTATTACGAAACATATGTAATATGTAAGTATAGTTATTATTATTTAAATGCTCATGCATATTATGTTTGGTATTTCTCTGTTATCCCATCGACCAATTTCGCCAAATTACATAAATCGCCAAACTAATAGCCAAATTATACATATGGACATAATTTTTATTTGAAATAACAAAAAAAAAAACAGATAATTAGTAGCTTATTAATAAAACTCTTAATAAAAAGTCGAAATACAAATCACTTAACGACATTTTAAACACGTGAATCGTATTTAATATCATTGAATGTGACATTCACGATCATCCATTATTGGCATTTAATCTTATAGTTTGGCAATAATTTTTTGGTCGACGGGATAACCTACACTGTAAAAACAAAGGAGCAATATTACATTTAAATCAGGGTTATGAATTGCTGAATAAAATTTAAATCTACACTATTTTCGGTAGTAGCTCCCTAAAAAGTATAAGAATAATCTTGGAATGGTGCTATTTTACTCTTTAGTCGAATTTATTAAAAGGAAACACCAAATCCAGAGTAATATATCATCTTTCTGTTTTGATTTCGTATGTTTGCAGACGACCGACAGGCCGCCATTTTACTTCGCATTTAATCTTTCTTCCTAACTTTCGGATAGCAGGTGAAAAAATAAACAAACGGTAAGCGATATTATTATTATTATTAGTAGATTTAAGATTTAAGAACTAAATAATGTTTGCATGTTGTTTTTTAAAATTAGGTAAAGCTTTTTAGTAATGTATTAGTGCACTGCCATTTTAAGAACAATGGCGACATGTTCGAATTTAACGGGAAATGTATTCCTAGTATAACAGTTGTAATCAACTTTTTTTATATAGCTTTGTATATTCGATAGATGGCATAGTTAACCATTTAGATGCTGAATTAATATCGCAATATAATTATAATTTTGTTTTTCCTATATTACAGCTTCAAATGTTTTAATTTATGTATACAAATTTAGAAAATACCAAAAAAAAAAAAAAAAAATAGATTTTTGTATTTTTTTTCTTTTTAGCTGTTTTTACTTCAGTGTTCTCATTTTGGAACGTGATTATTGATTGACAACCTATGCAAATATAACAAATTAATTTTCGTTATATGCTATTGTATATTGTTCTTGAGTATTTTCTCGAATTCCAAAAACATTTAGAATCCTAGCGGTCAAATGAATATAATATAAAAAAAACGATAAAAGCAAATAGTATATTTTTTTGCAAATTAATGAATTTACATATTCCTTAATAACTGTGATAAATGCTTAAACATAAATATTTTCTTTTCAAAAGTTCAAATCAACCTTACATTGTATAAGAAAAGTAAAGACATAAATATTATATTGGAAAATATACGTTTTGTATTACAAATAATGCAATGTTCTCATTTGGGGAACATTGGCGTTTAAACGATTAAGCATTTTTTATATTATGCTTTAAATTGTATAATTGTTAGGTAATTTAATATCATATGTAGCTGATGTTTGTTATTTTCTTAAGAAAACTAGAAATTCTGAATTAAACTAATAGTGATAGTTACGAGTAATTATACATTGCGTTACAAAAATATTTTATATCGTGTGACTATAGTTTTTGCCCACACTCTAATGAAAAATATCTTCATAACAAAATTTGTTATTGTAATGTTTTTTAATTTACTGAACGCAATATTGACCTATGAAAAAGATATTTTTAAGAAGGTAAATATAGGAAATTGCTAGCAATATGCTAAATTGCTAGTAATATGCTTAAAATGAATGTTATAATAAATTGCCTCCATTAAAAGGAAGTTTCGCTGCCTCTTTGCGTCAAACTATTTATTTTAAATTATGGCTGCATTAAATTTAAAATGTAATCTCTAAATTATTTTTTTTATTTTGCTGTTAAAGTCATGTAAATATTAGGAAATTTCCTTTTTTACCGTCTACTTATTTAGTGTACTTTAATAAATGATAGCAAAATAAAAAATAATTTAAAAATTACATTTCAAATTTAATACAGCCATAATTTAAAATAAACAGCTTCACGCAAAGAGGCTTCTAAACCTCCCTTTGATTGAGACAATTTATTATAACATACATTTTAAAAATATTACTTACTTTACACCAAAAAGGGTGGCAACTAAGTTGCCACTAAAAATGGTGTTTGTTTATACCATTTGAAAGTTGGTGGTTCATTACACCAATTAACAAGTGGAATTTCATTACACCACTTGGGGTGGCAACTTAGTTGCCACCCTTTTTGGTGTAAAGTAAGGGAGTTTTTTTTACAGTGTAGTAGCATCTTATTTTTTTATAAAATAACTATAAAAATCAATTTTTTGATATAGCATATTAAATTAATTATTAGATTTCATATTTATCTTTTCGTATTATTCTGATTACAGAATTAAACTGCTGCTTAGGAATAATAAAATGACGTATAATCCATAGTACTCTATAATCCACAATATTCCATAATCTGCAAAACCTTAGGCCCCATCTTGTGCAGATTATAGAACTTCGACAGTAACTTAAAAAAAAGGGATTAGCAGTGTTTTACTGAAATAAGAGAATTCCATAGTTTTATTCTGGAGAACATGAAACTTTGAAAATGGCCTATTCTATTGGGGGGTCGAGCAGTGTTCTCGCTGACATTTGACCAACGATAGTAATTTGGTTAATTAAAAATAAAAAACATTCGCCAAATGAAAAAAGTATTAGCCAAGTAGATTCGCCGTGTATCACTAAAAAATTAAATTTAATCCTTTAATGTACGCCATTTTTTAATATGTTCTAAAATAACTTAAGTTTTTATAACTGCGACAACGATTGTTATTAATCTAAATCCAACTATCCGTTACAAATATATTAAAAATGTGTATATTCTAAATATCTTACGTAATCAAGAGAAGAAACTCTAAAACCGATTTAACTCATTAAAATGTCATGAAATAAAACTTCCTAAGTTAACTTAGAATTTTATCATTTACACATAATGAATCTGAAGAATCAAGTTGTTGCAGATCGTTTTTATAGACGAATTCGATGGTATCTGCTAAATTCATTATTCTGCAACGAGAGTTTAAGAAACTTTTAAATAGTTTCCATTCTGACAGTTCGGTGCAATTGAACATGATAAGCAACACACACACACACACACAAAAAAAAAACCCGACAAAGGAAAGAAAGAAAAATCAAAGATTGAGCACTAGCAATTTGGCGAATCTAATCACTTGTTTACTCGCCAAATGAAGAAATTAGTCGCAATTTGGCGCAATGGCGAGAGCCAGCAAGAACACTGGGGTCAAGTTATCACAGCTGTTCTTATGGAGAATGACTAAAAATGAGGCAAAGGATTCAAAGATTTTACGATGTCCTTTCCTTTCGGACACTAAACACAACTTATCTACTTTACTATCAATAAAAAAGAATGTTTTTTATCTGTATACTGCAACCCAGGTAGCCAGGGTTCGATTCCCCAACTATTATATAGGAGTTTGTTTGTATGTATGTTTGTAAGGCTAATTTCTGAAACTACTGAACGAAATTCAGAAAATAACAGTGTCAAATTGATGGAGAAAGTCCCTCTTCCGACATAGGCTATATTTTATGACAAGACCTCTATCTCTGCATAACTAAAATCATAAATTTCTATTAAAGATTTTTTATAATACCTTCTTTTTTTTATTAAATATAAAATATTTTAAGTCCAGATGCGAGGCATCTCTAATTGTGAGGTCCTGTACAGCCGCAACTGTCACACACCCCTAATTGTCGAGTTAGCACAATCATTTAGAAACGGCATTATGAAATGTACAAATTCAAAAAGAACGCATTCATTACTGTACTCCAAACATCGTAATACATTTGTTACATTTTAATCCTTTGAGCATCGCCCAAGTGAGTAAAACTGTTATGTTGTTTTCTCTGCACTTTGCTTTAAATGCTCAGAAAATATGATTATTTAAACATTATATAAAAAAAAACTTTATTACAAATTTGAATGTAACCCTTGAGAGCATTAATCATTCTTCAATGTACTGAAAATTCATTAAATCTATAGAATCTCGGACAGATGTTGTCCGAGCCCCTGTGTAAAGGTTAATAGTTTAAAAAATGCTGAATCACCCCTTTCACTGCCCAAGGGTTTTCATGTATTTTTAAAATAATGCTTATAAATTGCAAGATATTTTTATTAATTAACCACAGTTTGATGCTATAATATCTTTAATATCATTTCTTTCTATATATGATCCAAAATAACATACAGTTTAAAATATTTTTGTCTACAGCCATATAAACATGATTTCTAGAAACGGAAAAAGCCGGGCCAGACAGTTAAAGGGTTAAACTTTGCTTATACTGCAATGAAACCTGGAGCTAAGTGAACGGAATATTATGTTCCAAACACTTAGAAGGTTGAGAAAAAAAGATTTATGGTATGTATACTACACTAAAAAACCCGTTATTGAGATAAATTCCATTGACATAAAATTAAAAAAAAATCCATCATACTTCTTTAATTCAATTTCAAGTAGAAAAAAAAAACAGATTTTCAATTATTTCTTTAAGATGGCGATTAGAACTGTATACGACAACGTTAAAAAGAAATTGTTTTAGGAAGAAAAATAATATTTCTTGAACCATACATTTTAATACATAAATATAAATTGCTTTTGAATAAATGATTTGAAACAAAGTCATTTTTGCGTAAGCTCATCCAAATACTGTCATTTCTCCCACATCTTGGAAAAAAGAAAATCTTTTTGCAAACAAAGTTATGCGCATTTTTATCGGGTAAGATTTTGACTTAAATTGTAACTATAATTTCCTAAAATATATAATATGAACTTTAAAAAACTCAGTTTTACATAAAAGGCGATTAAAATAGACAGGCAATCTAAAGACGAATTTAGCGTGAATAGTTTTATAACCCATTTTATGTTTATTAAGGTTTTAAAAGTAGTCTCTGATGAACAACCTGATTAAGGCTTGAAAGAACTAAGATATTTTTAAATTAAATTAACTATTAGCATTTCTTTTTTGATTATTTTAATCTTCTTTTAAGCAAAACTGAATGTTATTAAACTCATATTATATATTTTGACTTTAAAAGAAGGTAAAAACTGAATTCTGTCATGTGTTTCTATTTATAACTTACTATTTCAAATATTGTTTTTAATAAAATTAATACTTATAATTGCTTTCTAAGTTTACAATAAAGTTACAGTTCAATTCTTTGAACAAAATCAAATGATCTCTTGCAATAAAAATTCTAAACCATGTAACCTATTAAATGGCAACTGACTGCAATATTCACACTATTTCATTATTGGCATTTAATGTTACAGTTTGGCAATAATTATTTGGCTGGCAGAATAACCAAGTAGTATAGTTTATTATTACATGAGGTGAATTAAAAACTTTATCTGTTTATTACTAATAGTGGATTTTGTCATTATTACTAAATAAACGCTGTTTCTCATTAAAAAAGAAACAAAACAAAACAAGTACTGTATAAAAATGAGAGATTTAATTCATTCTTGTTCTGAAGGTTTAATAATTAGAAACATGATCCCTATTTATTAATAGTGGTGCCTTTTTAGAGATGATTTTTCAGAGATTATCCAAAAACATGTAAGACAGTCTTCGAAACAATTTTGTAGTTAAACGGATAATTTTGTTTATATTTAACATTAACATGAAATTACAAAAAATCGCAAGTTTAGTAAATTATGTGTATAAAATAAATATAGTTTAAAAAAACTAAAAAACACCTTTTTAAGTATATCAAACTAAAAAGTGAAAAATAATTCGTACTATAAGCTGAAAACGAAAATAGATGAAAAATACTATATTACTATAAAATCATTGTTATTATAGAAATCAATTAATAAGCAATAAATAAAATTATCGTGGAAAAAAAGCGTGGGGTGCTCCATCTACCATGCTCCATCTATCAGTTCTTAAGAAGCACCCCACATTTTTTTCCACGATAATTTTATTTATTGCTTATTAATTGATTTCTATAATAAGAATGATTTTATAGTAATATAGTATTTTTCATCTATTTTCGTTTTCAGCTTATAGTACGAATTATTTTTCACTTTTTAGTTTGATATACTTTAAAAGCGTGGTTTTTAGTTTTTTTAAACTATATTTATATTTAATACAAAAACCAAATTAATCGGTTGGATAGTTTCAGAGTAATTGGTGAACATACATTGAAAAAAAATACATACGCGTCGAACTGATAACTTCCTCTTCCTTTTCTAAAGCCGGTTAAAAATAAAAATTGTAAAACGGAATTTTTTTTTTAAATTTTACATAGATGTAAATAATGTCAAGAGTGGGGTTCGAACCCACAACCTCTTTCGAAAAACAGAGCTTCAATCCGGCGCCTTAGACCGCTCGGCCATGCTGTCTGCACTCCATTCAGTGAACGTATTCAACACTTTTAATTAGCGAAAAATCACTAATTTTATTAGTTTTTGCCTAATTACTAAAAAAGTATTGAACCAATTTCGATGAAACTGAAGTGGTACCAATTCGAGAGCATCGTCTTTCATTTAACACCAAAACCAAGTTAATCGGTTGCATGGTTGCGGAGTAATCGGTGAACATACATAAAATAAGGAGAGTTACAAACTCACAAACATACAGGTGATGTTAATAAAAAGCGTGGTAAAATTTTGTAAAGTTAAAAGTTATACAAACATTAAAATTTTGTATTTTTATATTTAATATTGAACTTTTTATGAGACAAATGTCAGCCATTTATATTTAATTCATTAGAAAAGGAATCCACACCTCTCATTTAAACACATTGGCAGACCACCCCCCCTACCAAAAATGCGGGGGGGGATTTCTATTTATGGAAGGATTTTTTTTTTGGTCATAGGAAACTTCTAAATCCTTTGATCACTTTTACAAATATTTGCTCGAGTAAATAAGACAAAAAGTATTCCTGCAGTTCAGATTTTTTTTTTCTTATAAAAATTTCAAATTCAGACAATGTTCTTAGAAGGAAAAAAAATAATAAGTATTGAAATAAAAAAAATATTCAATTTAGTTATGTATATTGACGGAATATGCAAATGAGCACGAGCGTAATGATAAATCATGCTATGTAAACATTTTTTTAACTCAGTGTTATTATGAATTATTAAGAATGAATGAATCATTATGAATCATCATATGAATGAATCTTTCAAAAAATTTGTGCATTTTCCAAGCATGGTTTTGAACACTCCGTACTTGAAAACTACATGAACGTACAAATACTTCTGTGTAGTGTTGGGTTGTTGTTTTCTATCATAAGCGTAACAAGTAAAAATATTTTAAAACTGTAACTTGCTTAGCTACAGGATCTTGGAAAAATGTATCACAATAGCGATGTGCAATCTCGTTTTATTTCAAATTGATTTTATTGATACTATGGCCAGTTCGATATAATTGACACTATAAATTTTTTAATCGATTTCACTGATGGTAATATTATTTTTAGTTTCCTTCAAAAGAGAAATATAAAGTAATCGGGTGTGCCAATCTCAAAAATTCTTCTTCTATCTCATACATATGAAAACTTCCAAATTTACTATTCACATTGTCAAATTTAAGCAATAACTTATGCCCGTCATGAGGATTCAAAAAGCATAGACTCATTGACAGATTCAGACAAACAGGCAGGAGTCTATGGGCGGCTCAGCAAAAGATTTTGAACCCCCTGGAAAAGATTCCTAGGTCACTAAATGAATTTGTTTCAAAAATTCAAATGGGATTCTGTTCAAAAATCTAATTTATTTTTGAGACACTTTCGCAGTTTTGCATAATTAGTATATTGTATCTAATATAAGTGTTTCAACACTCACTCATCTTATCTGTACATATGAAGCTAACATGATGTTTAATTTTGCACCAGTTATACACTCAAAATTTTCATCATCATGTACTTTTCTTGTCATAAAATGAAATTATTGCGTTTAATAAGAAACATAGTACCTATAGTGTGAATAGGCACTAATTTATCTTTCTGCATAAGATAAAGAACAAAAAATTTGTGAGCTCTCCCTACATTCTCTTAAGCCCACCCTATTGTTCACTTCTAGCTGTGCCCCTGCACACAGGAGGGATTTCTGTGGCTCTAGGAAGAACATTATAAAGTTCTGGGGTGGGGAGAAAATTGCACTTTTTGACCACTGAAAACACAAAATCTCAAATTTTCTGGGGGAAGGGGCGTATTAGAAAAAATGATGTCCCCTGGGCACTCCCTGAAATCAACACTGTTCATTGAAGTATGTGCATTTTAAAAGACAATATTAGCAATACATTTTCCAATCAAGTTGTTGAATTTTGGCTCACAACTATCTTAAATGTCTGCAATCAAAATTTGAAATTCAAAAAGTATAAAAGCGACACCTTTTGGCCAGAATTCACTCAAACCTAATAAGGATCTATTTATGTGATAATAAGTAAAAATTAATCATATAAATAAGTTAATTTTTTTTTCAATATCAAAGCATATCAATTTTATTTTCGATATATGACATCAAATTTGTTTATGTCTTTGTACAATTAATTATCCATTTTGCCATTTCTTTTTTAGTCAAATATTACACTCATATATTATGCATATTTATAATATTATTAGCAATAGTGCTTGTAGCTAGGTAACAAATAAAATAAAGAATAAATGAAATATGTATATTTTAAATTTAAAAAAATTTCTAAAACAAATGTTTTATACAGTTGGAACACATGCATAAAAAATTAGCAACATTTACAGAAACAGATTTAACATTTTAACACAGAATTAACATCTAACAAATGCATAAACAAAATTTCAAAATAATAGGAATAATTTAAGACTCATATTGGGAAGTTTTAGTATTCATAACTTATCATTTAAATCCATTAATGAAAAGAGCCATTTTCTTTCAACAAATGAAAAATTGAAAATTGTTTGAATCGCCATAGGAAAACATTATGGTACAAAATAAAATGTTCAATATTTTCCAAACGAAAGAACTAAACATAACAAAAAACTATGCAGATAAATCCGGGTATCACACGAACGTGCTTAGTTAATTTAAAGGAAATCATATGCTTTTTATGCCAGTTATTGAAGAACAGACAGACAGAAACTAACCAACAGTCCAAAAATGTAAACAAGTGTAATGATAAAATTTCGCCAATAATGATAAAATGCAAAGAAACATTAAGTATAAGCTTAAAAAAAAATGCAATACAGTAGATTCCCTCAAATCCTCACAGCTTGGGACCAGAGGTTTTGCGTCATTGATTTTTAGTCATTGATTAATTTACATTTTTAAACAGTAATTTGAATGTAGTTAACAATGAAATCAAAACCATTATGAAGGCTTGTGATCAGGGTTTGAAAAAACCCGGGTTTTTTTGAAAAAGCCCAACCCACTGGGCCCAGTAGTCTAAAACCCGGGTTTTTTCGGGCTTTTTTGAAAAAACCCGGGTTTTTTCGGGTTTTATTGAAAATTTTTAGAAAACTCTCCAAATTTTTAATTTTCATGTGCATAGTACCTAAGTTTTTCATTTATCAGAGAAACAAAGGTATAATTTTGCATTAAGTATAAATTAACAATAAAAAAAAAACACATAAAAAGAAAAAATATATATAGATGTAAAAAGATTATTTTGTATCTCATGGAACTAGATTACTGGAAGAATAATATATTAAACCAAGTGCAACTGAATTTCTTTATATAAATCTTAAGTTAAACAGACTAATTTATGAAATTCCTTTCATTTACATCAATAGAAATCAATTTAAAGCAGCAACATTTATGTAAATATTTTTATTTTTGTGAAGAAAAAAATAGAATTCACACACACACATATATGTATATATATTACAATTTAAGAAACATTATATTGCAATAGTATTAAATTGGATTATCTAAAAGTCAATGTCAATCATATTTATAAAGTTAGATCGTAAATGGCAATACAGTTTTACTAGTTTAGTTTTGTATGCCATCTGTAAGCAGTCATTTAAAGTATCTGGATACATTTTAGATTATATTTTATCAGGGTTTTTTGGATATTATCAGGGTTATTTAAGTTAATATGGTTCCAAATGTTTGAAAACAAGGTACTTACTACTAAATACAATTTAAAATAATCGATTACAAAAAATTTATAAATCAATGACAATAATAAACATTATAATTTTCTTTTTACAAAAATTAATTATTAGTAATAATTTTAACAATGAAATTATTATTAAAGTACTATACAAAACTTTTTTCACTCTTTTTTTTTGTTATAATCTGTCACCATTTTTGTGTTGAAAATTACTGTATAAACTTTCATTGAACATTGAAGCAGGATAATAAATGTTGCGATTAATCTTAAAAGCTATAACAATACAAGTAATCATGATGGGGATCACATTTCAAGCATCATCTTTAGGTATACATTAAGATTTAAAGCACTTGGAAGCATTTTAAAATATATAGGCATGAAAATCTTTATTTACAAACTAATTTATTTTATGATCATTTTATCAATAGTACTTAGAAATTCTTTTAAATATGGTTGGTTTAAAATATATTTAAATTGGCATTTATCTTTCCATTCTCATACCTTAGATTAAATTATGAAACAGTTGTGGAACACGAGAAAATTTGAAAAAACCCACAAATGGGTTTTTTGGTGGGTTTTTTCAAGTGGGCCCGCCCGAAAAAACCCGGGCAGGTTTTTTCGGGCTGGGCCCACTTTGGCGAACCCTGCTTGTGATACTTACGTATTAATGCCACCACAGCAGAAGTTGCGTTAATGCGCCAATAAAGAGCAATCTTGTTGTTCATGCTTTTTAGTACTTTTTTTTTGCTCATTTCAACGCCATTTTTTAGTGTTTAAGAACTTTTTTAGAGATTTAGAGCTTTTTTAGTGCCCTTTTTTTTGTTTATTTTTCGACGTTATTTTTTTTTGTGCGCGTGCAAACAAGAAGATTGCTCTTTATTGGCGCATTAGCACAACTTCTGCCACAATGGCGTTAATACGTAAGTAACAGGCTTACAATATAATAGATTCTCTCAAATCTGCACAGCTTGGAACAGAGGTTTTGAGGATTTTGAATTTTGCAGATTTCTGGTCATTGCTTTATTTACTTTTTTTAACTGTAATTTGAATGTAATTAATAACGCAACTTAAACTATAACGGAGGCTTACAATAGTATATAAGTAATAAGCTAAAATAAAAATAAAAGATAATATTTAATATGGTTAAAATATTAAATTTTTAAAGGTCAAACTAATAATTAATAATGTATGATTAAATATTCATTATAAAGATTAAATGTATTTTTTTTCTAAATATTTAATAAAATTTGCCTCATAAAAGTACATTACAATTCACATAATTTCATAAAATAGAGAAATTTTATTTCAGGTTTAGCTAGACTTAATAACCAAAAAAGTTTGATTAATACATAAATATATTTGATAAAAAGATTGCGACTAACAGTGATATCATCAATATCTTATTTTTTTTACTACATTATTCTTCCTTCATGAAAACACACAAATTCAATAAAATTAATGAAAGTTACAAATTAAAATTTACATAAAATTGATATAAAAATAAAAAAGTCAAATTTTGCCCCAACATCTGAATTGAATGTTTCATAGTTTACATTTGTAAATTATGTGTGGATTTTAGAGAGCTGCAGATTTGAGGGAGTCTACCGTAATTTTATTAAATGACAAAAGAACAAATAAATTAGCAATATATTAAAAAAATATAAATAAAACACTTAATTATAAATTCTTTGATAATGTAGCAAACACACCTGTTTAGTGTGAAGTGAATAAGACATTTAGTATTGAAAACTAAATCTTATAGCTTTGCAATACTGTTTCAGTCAACAGGATAATCAAGTATTGTTTAAGTTCTATAATCGACACAAGTAAGAGCCAAAGGTTAATATGATTTTTAAGACAAAAAGACCACCCCAAGACCTACACTAGCTTTTCTGCACCCAGGGCAATCATAGATATTTTTGTCTCCTCCCTAGCCACTACAAAGAAAATTTACAAATAGAATTATAATTCTAAAAACCGACTTATTTTAAAATTTAAAGTATGTAATAAAACAATACATAATGCTGAATTACTTAATAAACTTTTCCAAATATTGATTCAATTAAAATCTTAAAAATGAAATCCAAAGCAAGTCATGTGCAGAAATTCACAACCTAATGTTCAACCTATTGGAGCATTCTTTTCAAATTGAAGTGAAAAAACTTCTTTAAACACCATAAAATAAGTTACTGCGCAAGGCCTTTCGAAAGAACTTAGTCTTTCTTCGTCAGGTGCAAAAAAGACGTGCGTCTACTATGAATGTAGCGGCACGACATTCATAGACGACATTCATAGTAGACGTATGTCTTTTTTGCGCCTGACGAAGAAAGACTAAGTACTTTCGAAAGGCCTTGTGCAGTTAACTTATTTTATGGTGTTTAAAGAAGTTTTTTCACTTCAATTGTGTATAACACCAGCTTCAATTTTATACATTCATTCTTTTCAAATTTCTCAATCTTACAATAGAAAGAAAACTAACTCTATTGCGTCATACGCTAAAAATTTCATTTTATTTCAGAATTCCTTTCCAAAATCTTATAAGATTATATATATATATATCTTTGCAAATAAAGTTTGGGTGTCACCGTTTAGAGGATGACATCCGGGGCAGACCGCCCCCTCTAGCTACGCCACTGCTAACATTATAAAGATATTGAACTTTCATTTTCTTTCAATAACATATTGAGTGAGATTATACTTTTATGTAAATTTTGACAAACTTTATAGAAGCACTTTATTATGTGATCAATTATTCGTAAAATGATAGAACACAATTAAAATCAATTTCTTAACATTAGTGATTTAAAATAAAACGTTAAAAAATAAATCAAAACAATTTACTGTTTTTAATTTGAAATTCTAAAATATATTTTGAAATAATATTAAACTAAACTAGCAAGTAAAAAATAAAATATTGAAATTACCAACTATAAATAAAACATTTTAATAATACTTTAAATCACTAATTATTTGCAAAAGGAAAATAATGAGAGATAAAATTTCGTGTAGTCATATTTTCAAATCGCAAATTATACAATTTTTAATAAAAGATTAACTAAAGAAACTAGCTTAGCAGTAACTTACCGTAATAGAGAGGATGGGGTCAATAAATTAATGCTTTAAAAGATATCTCATATTACAAACGGGCAATAAAACAGATGCCACTGTAAGCATGAATCATGGATTTTCACATCATGATTCACTGAGAAAGATTCATTCATTTTTAAATTTTCAAAAATTAATGGTGAATTCTCGTGAAGTGAAACCATCTGCTATAGGTGACTAATTGCATATATTATTCATTTATTAAACTGCAGCTATGGCAATATGATTAATACTTTTTTTTTATCTTTTATTCTTATATTGGCTATCAGCCACCCACCAACGGAAAGAAGCTTTACAAAAGAATCTAAGCTAAATTTTTGTGAGTAATTCAAAGTCAATGTTCGTCAAATTTTATAACCGACAGAATACTTAAGTTGTAGATTGACGAATTTTGTATTATGCTTTATGTTCCTTTTTTACAAATAAATATTTTGTTTTGTTAGTTGAATATTTTCTGTTGTCGTAGATTTATTGATTGAATCATTATTCATGAATGAATTACTTATCGTAAATCATTCATTGTGTTGGCGTCTTTTCACTGTTGTGGTAACATGGACGATGTACTCTGCTTGTAATAATAGCTAATTTTTGAAATCAGTTTACTGACCCATCCTCTTTACTAAAAGAAATCAGTTGCAAGATACTTTTTTAGTTATTTTTTAACTAAAATTCTACATTTTTTCATATTAGTTTGACTGTGCCCAAGCTGGGATTTCCGGCTCTTGCAGTTGTTTAACAGTCACTACAACAGAAAAATAGTGAATATTTTTTAATTGTTTTATTTTATAAAAAATAATATAATTTATATTTCTAATGCTTCCAATTCTTCATGGTTGTTAGATTCTTTCCAGTGCGCCTTCACATTTGAAACTCTATGTGCAAAAATAAAAGGCCTTTTTTTCTGTTTTTATACTCTACTAGCGGCCCGCCCTCGCTTTGCTTCGGGTAGAGCAAGTCGCCCAGTCCCATATCCATAAGGATTAATACCAAGGTAAAAATAAAAAGCTTTTACTGAGACGGCATTTTATATATTTTTTTTAATTAAAAAAAAAAACACTTATTGTGACGTAACTATAACAGACATATGCTGTCGCGACATTTTTTGTAGATAATTATACGTACGGCAAAGTCGTAGTAGATTATTTTGTTTTATAATTAATAATGTTCACAGCACAAGCGTTGTAAGAATTTTTAAGGTCATTTTTCTACACCTTGGGTTACATTGTTGACATTTTAGTAAGGATCCCTATTTTTTAAAAAATATAATATAGCCTATGTTCACCGGAAATAGTGTAGCTGTCCAATGGTGAAAGAATTTTTTGGTACTACTCTGTTATCCTGTCGACCAATTTCGCTAAATTATAAAAATCGCCAAACTAATAGCCAAATTGTACATATTGACGTAATTTTTATTTTAAATAACAAAAAAAAAAAGAAAAAACAGACATTTTAAACAGGTGAATCATGTTTAATGTCATTGAATGTGAATAATGTGACATTCACGATCATCCATTATTGGCTATTTAATCATATAGTTTGGCAATAATTTTTTGGTCGACGGGATAACCTAGTAGTACCGAATTTTTCAAATCCACCAAGTACTATTGGAGTCTATTAATTCAAACAAACAATCAAAATTTTCTTCCTTATAATATTGGTATAGATGTGACGTCATTATTTACCGATTTTTAATTAGTTACATATATCCATGCTTCTTGTTCTTTTAACAAATACTTCGAAATTGTAACTTTTAACAAATACTTCCTATGTTATTTAAAGAATGTCGACATGTTTTTCCAAATCAAATATTTTATTAATAATTTAATTATTTCTCGTTCACTTTACTTCTAATTTTGTTGCCATTTTTCACAGAGAACCTCTTATTAACGTAACCAATATTCATGCGTCTTATATAATAAAATACTTTTTTTTTTCAATTATGACATCATATTTTTTTTCCTTTGAATTCTTTTTATTTTAATTTTTCATGTGGATACTGTTTAACTGAAAATTAATTGCCGAAGAGAAATTATTCCAGTTTTTGATTTTCTTGGCAACGCGAAAGAAAAATGGTTATTTTTTATCGGAAAAATTTTCATTGATTCTGTATGAAAAATACTGAAATTTTGAATTATTAAGGAAAATATTTGAATAAATGAATTTAAAAATAGCCTATGTTCACTGAAAATAGTGTAGCTTTCCAACGGTGAAAAAATGTTCAAATCCATCAAGTAGTTTCAAAGCCTATTCAGTTCAAATAAACAAACAAATCTTTCCTCTTTATAATATTAGTATAGATGTAAAAGACATTCAAAAGGCTAATATTAAAAAAAAATTAAATATATAGTTCCAAGAAGTATAAAAAAATGAAAAAATTTAAATACTTAATAGAAATGATAGTAACAGAATCTAATTTTATGTTTTGATGCTATCTACTTATCTTTAAAGAAAGAAAAATGGGTCCTGATTATCCTGGCAACCAATTTTGCCAAATTATACAAGCTAATAGCCATATTGTACATATATTGACATAATTTTTATTTTAAAAATGGAAATAACAAACAATTGGTAGAATATTAATAAAAATACAAATAAAAAAGTCAAAATAAAAATCACTTAATGATGATTTAAACATGTCTATCGTATTTAATGCCATTGAATGTCACATTCATAATTATCCATTATTGGCATTTAATCTTATAGTTTGTGATCATTTTTTGGTTGATGGGATAACTAATACCAAAAAATGTAACATTAACCTTAATTCTGACCTTTTGCAACTTATATATATATATATAAAAAAAAATCTATATAAATTAAGTATAAAATTTAGAAAGTTTTTAAATTGGAAAAAAAAATGTTCAATTATTCACTTTTTATTGTTTTTAATCATTTCCTGAAATTCATTCATTTAGTATATGCTATGACCCATCTGTGATCTTTAATAAAGACGAATAAGTGTACTCAAGTGTCCAGATTAAATGTTATACTGTACTTAAATATCAGCTGAAATACATCAGAACTTATAAATGGTGTGTAACAGAACGTGTGATTAAGTGTTGTATGTTGTACATTCAAATACTTTTCATATGATATATTTAAAAATATATACATTTACAAACTAATTTTTTAAATAAATATCAATTGTAAGCTTTACATTTTGTAACAGAAATAGATTCACGAATGAACATGAATTTAACATTAGATTTTCTTAAATTTAAATTGCTGTAATTCCTAAACTACTTAACCACTTCACTGGCGATGGGTATGAGGAAATAGTGCTTTTATCCCCCGACTTATCTCGGTTCACACAGTGAAGTGGTTAACCAAATAATTTCCATTTGTTATTCAGTGGCAAAATTTAGAAAAAGATTTACTTATGTTGTCAAAATCATCTGGCAGTATGGAATCTTTTTAAAAAGTTTTTTTATATAATTTCTATATGCAGATGACTTCCTAAGCAAAATTTATAAATATAATTACACATTATTTTGAACTAAAGCAGTAACCTAAATAATATTTACATGTTATTTTAAGTTCAACTGTCAAAATTATTGAAAAATAAATCTCCATTCGTATACATAAACAGCAATATATAACCAAGATATGTAATTCTGATAATGTTTGATCCTCTTATGCTTGCTATTACAGTATGAAAAATCAGCAAAAATGATTTTCCTGAGAGATAATCATAGAATTCCCCCCACCCCTGAAATTAAAACCTGTGTCATTTAAACCATCTCATACCCATATTAATAGCTAAAAAATATTTTACCGCACAATATTTATTACATATTACCATACAATAATACAGTAGACTTTCCAAGGTCCGCAACACTCTGAAATTCGCATATAATTTATGGATGTAAACAATAAAACATTCAACTCAGATATAGAGAAATTTTTATTTTTTTAGTTTTATATCAATTCCATATATATTTCAATTTGTAATTTCTGTTAATATTACTGAATTCATGTTCTTAAAAGAAGGAAGAATAAGTTTATTTGTGAAAAAATTCAAGATATTGTTGATATCATTGATAATCACAGTTTTCTTAACATATATATTTATGTGTTAATCAAGCTCTTTTGATTATTAAGTCTGACTAAATCTGAAATAAAACTTGCTTATTTTATGATTTTAATGTTAATTATTAAAGTACCTTTATGAGACCAATTTCATGTAATAATCTAGAAAAAATTCATTTCATATTTATAATGAATATTTAGTCATTATTGATTTGACATTTTGCTTATAATATTTTAATCATTTAAAAAATTATCTATGTTTTTATTATTTTAGTTTATTTCAAATTTTAATACTTTATTATATTGTAAGCACTCATTATAGTTTCTATTGCATTATTAATAACATTCAAATTCCTGTTTAAAAATGTAAACAAAACAATGACCAGAAATCCGCAAAATTCTAAAATACGCACAACCTTTGGTCCAAAGCTGTGTGGATTTGAGGGAATGTACTGTATGTTATTTATTAATATATTTCCAAAATTGAAATCAAGCTTGTCGGTTAAAACTTTTCATGTTAAAATTTTGACTCTGTGTTTCAGATTTTAACATCAGTGCTTGTGTGTAAAAATTCCATTATTGTTCTCTTTTTTTTTAACTGTTTGGAAAATAGTTGTTATTCTCAGTACATAACTGGGAAATCTGAAGCATATCTGAATCTTTTTATTGGTTGGATTCTGCAACTTATTTTATTTTATTCATTTTCATATAAGTTCATGTTTAATGTTCAAGAATGGTTGAAATAATAATAATAATTTGAAAACAAATTGTGATACAGATTTCAATCAAATTTTTTTTTAAAGTGCGTTTTTTTTTCTTTCTTTCTACGCAACGGTGTAAAAATTTTAATTGTGCGATGTTTAGAAATTAAAAAAGTTGCAGTTCCGAAAAGTTGAAAACTGAAATTTCATTTAAAATTTGTTAATGATGGCTCCAGAAATATTAATATTTATTCTATGTTGTACGTAATATGAGGCGTTCGGAAGTCAATCTGATAAATTCCAACAAATAAAAAATGCATTTTAAGCAGTTTGAGTTTATACTTTTTTTATCATTTATCTAGAAACATAAATTTTTATTGTATGGTGTACGTAATATAGGACTCGTTATGATCATCCTAAAAATGATGTTTATTACTTATTGATTAAAATATATAGGATTTAATAGGTCTAAAATTTTAGTCTTTGAAAAAATTATTTTTGAAATAATCATAATTTATTTACCCATTAACGCCCAGCGTCCTTTTTTGAGGACGATTACAAAAACAGCAAGAAAGCGGTTTTCCCACCAGTAAAGAGGAAGATTAATATAACCTTATTTCACGAGACTGAATTCTCGATAAATTTAGATAAAAATTAATTTGCTTTTAAAAGTTGTGGGAAATACAAAATTTAAATTTTAACAAAGAAAATAATTCAGGCATTAATGGGTTAAATTATAATTTTGTTATTTTTCATTTCTTTTTTTAAATTAAATATCAGCCATTTTTTTCTCTATCTTTCTTTTTTCTTTTTTTGTGAATTTTAAACATATTTATAGTGAAATACTTCATGTTACATAAAAAAAAATCTCGTTTTTTTTGTTTATTTCTTTTCTTTTTAATTATAATGTCATTTTTTCTATGATGTTATTTTCATCATTGTCATCTATTATCAGAATTCAGACCATTCATGCAAGAATTGAATCAAAACACCTATACAGATAGTATAAATATCAGCTCATTCAAAGATAATTTCGCTAGAGATTGCATTAACCTAGTGACTAAACTAGCCTGCGATTTTTTTAGTAGCTTTTGAGTAATGAACACACCTTTATAGTGGTTTCCATTTCCTCTTCAACAATGAACTTGATAATGGAAATATTTCAGTTGCCATCATTCTGAAGAAATTTCATAAAAAGCCGTTTAAAGTTAAAATTAAAATATAAAAATAGGTTTACTTTTCAAAATAGGTACAGTTGAACCTCGAAAATCCGGACCTCCAAATTCCGGAAATCTCTAAAATCCGGACATTTTTCCGATTTCAGTTTTATTAATTTTTAAAATAAGACATAGCTGTAATTTTCATCAACTGCAGTTAAATTCTGATAACTATACTAAAAATTTATACATATATATATTCTGGTTGTTATTGTAATGACTTGCCGTTAATTAAAGACTTTATTATTACAAAAATTAAAAAGTTAAAAAGCGTTCAACAAAATTTACTGTAATGAATCATGATGAAATGTATGAATCGTTGAATTAATCATAAATTTTTATACTTGAAAAAATTTGGGTTTAAAAAAAAACGTAAATTCTGTCAAAAAAATGCAGAAAAAACGGAGAAATTTGTAAAAAAAAAGAAAGCCAAAACAAGCATGAAATCAATTAAAAAATCTTGAAAAAACGCACATTTCATCAAAGATTCATGATTCATTCATTTCATAATGATTCGTCTCACTCTCAATCGCCTTTGACAATCGGGAGGGAGGGCGTTTTCTCGGGATTTTTTTTAATTTTCAAATTTTTTATAAAGTGGGGAGGGGGCGTTTAATCGGGAAGAGCGGATTAACGGGATTTTACGGTATTATATAGCCATAAAAAAGATTTTTTAATAAACCTCCAAAATCCGGAAAAATCGAAAATCCGGAATCGCCGCGGTCCCGACGGTTCCGGATTTTCGAGGTTCAACTGTAGTTTCAGAATACTTACAAAACAACAGCTTTTATTTAAAGCAAAAATTACTAAATCCATTCAATAAAAAGCTCATACCCGTTGTACAAAAAAACCAGCCTGATCTTTTAAATATATAGAATTAGGGGTGCACAACCTTTTCAAGAGAAGGGCCACTTACAAATATGTCTGGGTGGTCGAGGGCCACATCAATAACATGCAGAGAATTCGATTTCGAGGAGGTGATCTGATGCCTATAATCGGATAAAAAATGTGGTATCAGATTGGAGTAGGCAGGGGGGTACCCCTAAGTTCGCTTACCCAGTCAAAATATACAATTTAGTTGGTAAGGATATATAAGCTGTTTTTATGTTTGTACATATAACAATTACAGCAAGGGTTCTTTTCATTATGTAATAATAGTCCTGGACTTTACTCAGGAGAGTCAAGTTTGTTTTTCTAAAGTGCTAGAAAACAACATAAGTGGTCGGTGCTGAAAAAAAAATGTGAACTTTATGAACGAAGGTGAGAGAAGTAGCCGATTAGCAAGATTTTTAAGTGCCTGATCAATGAAACTCCGATTTTTCTGCCCCCAATCAACAAAAGATACGCTTTTTATGAAACCGATCGACAAAATTCAAGATCTTTCGACGCCTCATGAAAAAAATTTACAATTCTTACGAAACCGATCGACAAAATTCACGTTTTTTTCCACACATGATCAACAAAATAAACAATTTTCATGAAAAAGATTGACGAAATTCGCGATTTTTAAAAACACAATCGACAAAATTCGTGATTTTTACAAAACCGATCAACAGAAGTTGTGATTTTTACAAAGCCGATTTACGAAATTCGCCATTTTTCCTCACATGATCGATAAATTTTTCAATTTTTCCATGGCTAATCAACGAAATTATATAGATTTTTTATGCCTGATCAACTCAATTTGCTATTTTCACAAAATCGATCGAGGAAATTCGCGGTTTTTACTAAGCCAATCGAGGAAATTCGCGATTTTTTTAATCCTATCGTAGAAATTCGTGATTTTTACTAAGCTGATCAACGAAATACACGATTTTTACGAAGCTGGTCGACGAAATGCGTCATTTTTATAGAGCTGATCGACGAAATGATCAATTTGTATGAAACTGATCAACGAAATTCACAATTTTTACGAAGCCACTCTACGAAATGCGCGACTTTTACAAAGCTGATCGATAAAATTCGGGATTTTTCTTCGCATGATCAACAAAATTCACGATTTTTTTTCGCGGGAACGACAGAATTCGCGATTTTTACGAAGGATTCCGGCAAAATTCGCGATTTTTACGAAGCCGATCGACGAAAATCGCGACTTTTACAAAGCTGATCGACGAAATTCGCGATTTTTCTTCGCATGATTGACAAAAGTCGCGATTTTTACGCAGTCGATCGAGGAAATTCACAATTATTTTCGCGCCTGACCAATAAAATTAGCGATTTTAATAAAGTTGATCAGCAAAATTCGCGATTTTAACGAAGCCGATCGACGAAATTCACAAGTTTTCTGCACTTGATCAAAAAAATTTAGCAATTTTTGCAAAGCCGGTCGCAAAAATTCGCGATTTTTGCAAAACCGATCGACGACATTCGTAAATTTTAAGAATCCATCGACAAAATTTGCGATTTTAAAGAAGTCGATGGACGAAATGCGTAATTTTAACAAAGCTGATCGATGAAAATCGCGGTTTTTTAAGCATGATTGACGAAGTTTGCGACTTTTAAGTGCTTGATCAACAAAATTTTCGATTATTATGAAGCCGATCGAGAATATTAATGATTTTCCGCGCCTGATCAAGAAAATTCACGAATTTTACGAAATCGATCGAAGAAATTCGCAATTGTTCTAAAGCTGATCGACGAAATTCGCGATTTTAACAAGCATGATTGATAAAATTCACAATTCTTCCGTACCAAATCGACTAAATTCGCGATTTTCAACCTTTAATAGACGAAATACGCATTTTCCGCGCCCAATCAATGAAATTCGCGGTTTTTAAGTAACTTTGTCGAAATCTTCATTTTTTACGCGGAAAGATGAAATTCGCGATTGTTTTTTGCGCATCATCGGAAATTTGCAATTTTTCCATACCTGATGAACGAAATTTCCAATTTTCCAATTCGCTATTTTCCCGCACCTGATCGGTGAAAGTCGCGATTTTTCCGTTCCCGATGTACGAAATTTGCAATTCTTAAGTGACTGACGAAGTTTTATTTTTCCCGCAGTAAATTAAAAAAATCTACTTTTTTTTTCGACCTAAGCACAAAAATTGCAATTTTTTCCAGCTGTAAATTATCAAAGTTCGCGGGACACACGTTAACTCATCGCGGCCACAGGTTGTGCATCCCTAAGAATATTTGGCAAGATTATTATGTAGCATATGACGTTACGGTTTAATATTTATGACTTTTAACAACATAATGCATTTATTTGTTTACTATTTTCTTTCTCTTTTTAAAATCCACGAGTAAATATAATTTTTATGGCGTAATTTCAATATTTTCTTGCAAATAATACGTAATAATTTAATTCTAATCTGAAAGTTTTTTTTTAAATTTTTATAACAGTGACACGTAAATAATTTTTTACTTGAAAGAAATATTGTTTGTGTTGTTTTTACAAATTGGCAACAACTTAAAATAACTACTTTTTCTGAAATATGGAAAAAATATTTCTCGAAATACTGAAAATTTGAATTTAAAATAATAATAAAACACCAAAGAATTAATCAAATTAAGAAGATAATTGCAGTCTGCACACTGCAAGTTTCTAATATATGTAGGATGATCTAAAAATTATTAAACGCCTATGTATAGGTTTTGACAAACGATTTTGACAAACTTTAATACTAAACATCTCTTAAAATAATTATTAGATTTAAAAATTGTCTACAGCAGCGTTTTTATCTAACATTTATCTATAAAACTACAGTAGACGCCCTCAAATCCGCACGCCTAAAATTCGCAACTCTCTAAAATCCGCACATATTTTATGGATGTAAACAATGAAACATTCAGTTCAGATGTAGGTGCAAAAATTTATTTTTTCAGTTTTATATCAATTCCATACATTTTTTAACTTATAATTTTTGTTGAGGTTATTGAATTCATGTGTTTTCATGAAGAAAGAATAATTTATTTCTGAAAAAATAAAGATACTGCTAATATCATTGGTAATCACAATCTTACCAAATATATTTATGTATCAATCAAGCTTTTTTAGTTATTAAGTCTGGCTAAACCTGAAGTAAAATTTCATTATTTTATGATCCTGATGTCAATTAGTAACGTACTTTTATGAGGCAAGTTTCATCGAATAATTTAGGAAAAACACATTTCCTCTTCTATAATGAATATTTAATTGCCCATTATTGATTATTAACTTGACCTTTCTTTTTAGTATTTTAATCATTTTAAAAAATATCTAAATGTTTATTACTTTAGTTCATTACTTTTTTTAATATTTTAGTATATTGTATGTATGCATTCATTATATTTTGATTTCATTATTAATTACATTCAAATTATTTTTTAAAAAATTTAAACAAAGCAATGACCAGAAATCTGCAAAATTCTAAAATCCGCAAAACCTCTGGTCCCAAGCTGTGCGGATTTGAGGGAGTCTACTGTACTTATTTTCATATTTTAGAATGCAGTAGGTTTCTTAATATTAATGAAGAAAGACCCCCTGTCCCAAAAAATTCCATGTGGTGACAGCATATGTTACTTTTTTTAGGAAAGAGATGTTTAACAAACATGCATTAATAACTCACACTGCCATAAACTTCTATGCTTAATATCGTCAGTAAATGCTACCACCAGACAAATTTTAGCGTCAACCTCAGGTTATGTGCATAAGGTTCAATGAGCCTCCAAAGGAAGGTACTTTTGTAGTTGCGTTTCATGCAAATTATTACACCCTCTTCCACCGGCTGATTTAGTTAGTATGGTATTGGGTAGGGTTAGGTGAGATAAAGTGTGGGTATACTGAAAAACCCATATATTCCCTTTTTAAATTAAAATATTTAGTTTATTCATTTTATGAGACACATATTGAGATTATGGCAAATATTTTTACTTTGGTTATAAGAATAAGGAAATGGCATGTTTACAAACAAACATTTCCTTCAACTAATCTACCAGTTACATTTTTGCTTTTGCGATCATTACAGGAATCATCATGGCGACGTTTACCTATCATACAATAGAGTTTCTAATCACAGACAAATCAGAACAATCGTAGACCAATCAGATTGCCTTGACTTCTTGTGTACAGTAAGAGTCTTAAAGACGGGCTGGAAATTAATGTGGATCCACAGTAATTTTGCCCACAGTGACGTCAGCTACCCTTTCCTTATTGGCTACAAGTTTAATGTTTACAAACTATCTAGCTTATGCTCGTTTCATATTGCATGTTATTTCAAGCTTCTGATGAACTTGCTTCTAAAACCCTTTTTTAACTGTTAAAAACTATTAATCTTAGTTCAGAATTGTAGAGGATTGCCTAAAGAATAAATCAACTTAGAAAATTTGAATAAGTTTTACAATTCTATTTATTTTGGATTGTTTTCTGAAGTGGGGTAATTTGGGAGTGTGGTTAGGCGCTAAGTGTTGTATGAGAGGGATGTTTTATATTTCTGTGTTCTTAGCAAATGTCTGATTCTCTATATATTATAATGCTTAAATTCACTGCGTACATCAAAAAACTATTAAATATATAGAGAATTAAGATAAATCAATCTTTGGCTGTGTATTGAACGCACACATACACATATGTATTGGTTTCTGTGAAAAATAAATACAGTAGACTCCCTCAAATCCGCAAACCAGAAATCCGCAACTCTCTAAAATCCGCACATATTTTATGGATGTAAACAATGAAACTTTCAGTTTAGACATTGTTAAAAAATTTGATTTTTTTAGTTTTTTATTAATTCCATACATTTTTTAATTTGTAATTTTCTTAATAATACTCCATTTATGTTTTTTCATGAATTAAGAATATATTTTTTTTGGAAAAAATTCAAGATATTGCAGATATCACAATCTTCTTACCACATATATTTATGCAGTAATCAATATTTTTTAGTTATTAAGCCTGGCTAAACTTGAAAAAAAAAACATTAATTTATGATTTTGATGTGAATTAGTAATGTATTTTATGAGGCAAGTTTTGTTCAACAATTTTGGAAAAATTCATTTAATCTTTATAATGAATATTTAATCATACACTATAGATTTTTAACTTGACCTTTGCCATTAGTACTTTAATCATTTTAAAAATTATCTAAATTTTTATTAGTTTATTACATATTTTAATATTTTATTGTATGGTATGCATTCATTATAATTCCAAATGCTCTATTAATTGCACTCAAATTAGTTTGAAAAGTGTAAACAAAGCAATGACCAGAAATCCGCAAAATTCTAAAATCCGCACAACCTCTGGTCCCAAGCTCTGCGGATTTAAGGGAGTCTACTGTACTGAAGTTCTGCTGTACATAATAATAAATAGTTTAATCTATCAGTTTTGTATTGTTTAAAGAAATGAAACTTGTAAAACGTAATATTTAATTGAAAGTTAAAGTTTAGGACAATTTATTAAATAGTGATTTTGTTTCTGTTTTTAGATTCGAAGATAGATAAAACTTTTTTGTAAACGTTCAATAAGTCATTTCTTTTGATGAAGATGGCGACAATCTCTTCCTTCTAATGATATTTTAAAAATATTTTCTGTTATCATCCGAAAAATATATTTTCACTTAAGAGAATGTCATCGATTACAGAAAAGAATTGTTCCTCTAGTGTTCCTCAAACTGGTGATAAAGAAAAGGACACCTCAAGTGATACAGGAGAGAAACGTTTTACTTGTGAAGTATGTTCCAAAGGGTTTTCTCATAATAGTCAGCTTAGAAGGCATCTCCCAATTCATACTGGAGAAAAACCCTTTGTTTGTGAAGTATGTTCCAAAGCATTTAATGATAAGAGTTCTCTAAGAAAACATCACTGGGTGCATACAGAAGAGAAACCTTTTGTTTGTGAAATATGTTCTAAAGGATTTTCTCAGAAAGGTACTCTAAGAAGCCATTTTTTGAAACACACTGGAGAAAAACCTTTTCCTTGTGAAATATGTTCCAAAACGTTCTCTCTTAATCATCAACTAAGAAACCATCTGTTGACTCATACGGGAGAGAAACCCTTTGTTTGTGAAATATGTTCCAAAGCATTTTCTCAGAAAGGTACTCTAAGAAGCCATTTTTTGAAACACACTGGAGAAAAACCTTTTCCTTGTGAAATATGTTCCAAAACGTTCTCTCTTAATCATCAACTAAGAAACCATCTGTTGACTCATACGGGAGAGAAACCCTTTGTTTGTGAAATATGTTCCAAAGGATTTTCTGAGAATGGTAATCTAAGAAGACATCTCATGATTCATAAAGGTGAAAAACCCTTTGTTTGTGAAATATGCTCCAAAAGATTTACTCAAAACAGTCATTTAAGAAGGCATGTAAGAAACAATCATTCAGGGAAAACAACTTCTAAGAAACATTCATAAAGGGGAAAAACCTTTTTTTGTAAAATAAGTTTTAAAGAACTTACTGATAACAGTTCTTTGAGAAATCATCTTTTGATATATACAGTCGAAGTTCTATAATCTGCACATGTAGTGTCCTAAGGTTACACAGATTATGGAATATTGTGGATTATAGACTATTATGGATTATACAGCATTTTATTATTCCTAGACAGCATTTTAAATTTTTAATCAGTATAATATGAAAAGATAAATATGAAATCTAATAGTTAATTTAATATGCTATCTCAAAAAATGTTTTTTGAAGTTATTTTATTAAAAAAATTACATATATGTGCTTTTAAATAAATGCATATGTTCCGTAATGCGGCAATCCATTTTTTACTGTTAATAAAATAAAAGCGTTGCATTTAAAAAAATGATTTTTTTATGGCTTGCTTTCAATTTTTTTTCTTATTTGTTTAAAAAAAATCATTTTTGGATCACTAATTTGTAAATTTTTAAAAATGTTTATTTCACTGTTTATATTCGTAAAGTAACGCGAATTATAGAAAATTGCGGATTATGGGTGCATTTATTATCGATCTTTGACTGTATAGATGAAAAATCTTTTGTTTGTGAAAGATGTTTCAAAGCTTTTTCTCAGAATTATTATCTAAGAAAAATTTATTTGTCTTATACACCAGCTGAAAATCTTGTATATTACTACTGTCAAAATTGAGTATAAAACCTGTACATGTCGTTGCATTTAATGTTATTACATATCATCTGTTTTAGCATTTAGTAATACAAAAAAAAGCACTTTATTCTCAATCTTGAAAAATTCTTCAGTGGCATATTGTGTTTTTGATAATAATCAAATTACCCCCTAACGAGTTCAGTAGGCTATAGTAAAACTTCTATCTAAAGCTTTTTTGATAATTCGATTAATATTTTTTCATTGTTACTATAAATTATTTTTCCTCCAAAAATTAAATATTATTCTGATCTATGTATTGCACCTCAATATCTTATGAAAAAGGCTTTATAGAAATGATGCTTCTTAAAAAGATATATATTTATATGCGAAAAGAATGTTACCATACTTTTTAACCTCGAGCTTTTTTGTATAGTTAAAAGTTTGTTAAAAAAATTGTTCAGTTAAACGTAATTTGCAATAAATATGATAATCATTTTAAATCTACTTCATTTCATTAGCAAAAAAAAAAAAAGGTTCAAAATATTTTTTTTTCTATTAAAAAAAAAACTGGAGGCTTATGTGTATCTGTTATTTGTTTGTTAATTTTTTTTCTTTAAAGATTTGAATGAAGCCTATTTCATTATCATGTGTTAAGAAAAGATAGGGTGTCTTACCAAACCTTACCCCCCCCCCCCAAACTCTACACAGGCTGATAGCTTGCTTTAAATATATAATAAATAAACCCCAAAAAACATTCCTCAATGACCCATTATTTTAAAAAAAAGTATGACACTTTGTCGGGCGGAAGAAAAAATAATTTAAACATGGACAACAGTATTTACAATTGATTTTTAAGACAAAAAGTGTTCACCCCAAGACCTACACTAGCTTTTCTGCACCCAGGGCAATCATAGATATTTTTGTCTCCTCCCTAGCCACTGCAAAGAAAATTTACAAATAGAATTATAATTCTAAAAACCGACTTATTTTAAAATTTAAAGTATGTAATAAAACAATACATAATGCTGAATTACTTAATAAACTTTGCCAAATATTGATTCAATTAAAATCTTAAAAATGAAATCCAAAGCAACTCATGTACAGAAATTCACAACCTAATGTTCAATCTATTGGAGCATTCTTTTCAAATTTCTCGCTCTCATTTTAATATTTTTTTATGATTTTTTATTGTTTGGTGTAGCTGAGGTTAATCTCTAACCGGATCAATGTTTACTTTTGCGATTTTGATTGCACTTTTTTTTATATAAAGTTGTTTTCACATTTTAGACCGATTCCAAAAGTGAGAGTATCCTTATAAAAAATTGCAACCAAAATCAAAAGCGTACTCACTAATAATGTTAAATATGAAACTCGGCTATCATAGAAAAAAATTCTTTAAAAAATATTAAAATGCAGGCGAAAATTTTGAAAAGAGTGCTCTGATATTTAACATTAGCTTAGGGTTTTTATCGTGACTAATGCAGGCTCTTAAGAACTCGAAAAACAAATATAGTTTGGCTCCCAATTCATTTACTGTTCTTATGCACATATCCCCTTTAGTTTTGGTTCTGGTCCACCATACATATTGAGGCATGCAACTGTACGAGAAAAATAGCTGATTGCATACGTTTCAACTAGGGATGATACGAATAGTTGTTTGGCTGAATGCAAATATTTGAAAAAATTTTAGGCTAAATATTAACTTTTTTTCCCAGTAAAGAAAATAATTCTCGATTTTATATATATATAAAATATAATAATTGATAATAATATAAAATGGAAAAAGAATTAAATTTATGTTTTATTATTAATCTGTTTACAATTTTTAATAATTTTATGTATTTCGTCTTGTTGTTATATTTCAAAAACTTTGATACTGCTAATAAAACAACTTTTACTACATCTAAACTATAATAGCATAACTGTAACTCTTTGAAAGTAATTCAGAAACTCTTTACTAAAAAAGAAAACCTCATTAATCATTATACTACTTTTAAATGTACTTTTTAAAAATTTTTAAAAATCAAAAACTTATTTTAGCACAATCAATTCATTCTAAGATATATCGAATTGATTTTCAATAATTGAAGATAGAAGGATATTTCTATTACTAAGAAAAATTTATTTGCGCTATTAAATAATATTTTTATCCTTTTTTGCATTCAGAATAAACATTTTTATCATGCAAAAAACTGGTGGAACCTGAGAGAAAAGTAGAACTCGATCTAAAAAAAAATGTTACAGTAAAAATTGGGAAATATTTTCAATCGAAAAATATGCGTAGAAAAGAAATGGAATCAGATGATCTGTAAAGCTCATGAAATAACCCAAAATTTTGTTAGCTGAAAATGAGGACTGAGCTTTACTAGTGCCTTAAAGTCAATCGGGAAAAAAGAGGCATTTTTAACTCACTTCATATTCCAATTATCTATAACCAGATTAAAAATTTGAGTTCATAACTATGGGTTACAGGCTGATGTAATGAAGTGTGAGAATGGTCCGTTCAGTGAAAATTGTAGACACAATTCCATTCCAGCGTTTTGATAAGTGGAAGATCAAAACACCAAGTAAACACAAAACATTGAACAGATACGATTGAACCATATACTAAATATTTGTGTTCAGACTTATTTATCTGCATCAAATCCTCAACTTTAATTAATACTTCATGGTTTATATCTATTTAGCGTTGTGGAGCTTAACTGATTTGAGATATATAACAACATATTCTATTGACTACTTTGCTCCAGGAGTGTGCCCAGAAAAAACTGCGCCCGGCGCAAAGTGACAATTTGGCGCCCCCCCTCTCCCAACTTTTTCTTGTAACAGCCCAAAAATGACGTTGGTAGTATAAATTTGGCAACCGCCTCTTTCGCCTTCCTCCCCTTTCGAACGGCACTGTGTTCAGTAATTATTTTGAGTGGATAATAGTATAATTCTGAATATAAGGCACCAGTAAAGCTCAGTTCACATTTTCAGATAATAAAAACTTGGGTTATTGCAAGAGCTTTACTGATAATCTAATTCCATTTCTTTTCTATGCACTTTTTTAGATTGAGCATATTTCCCAATTTTTTCTGTAACCTGTTTTAGATCTAGCTCTACTTTTCTCTCTGGTTCCATAAATTTTTTAAATGATTTCATAGCTTTTTCAGATTTTTTCAAGAACTTTATCTATCACCTTCAACTAATAAATCTAAACTATTATTAGTATTAGTTTAAAGTTATTAGTAGACATATTAGTTTGAAGAAATAACGTTGGCGTCAGTTTTGGCGATAAATTTTGGATCGCCAGATTTGGCGATATATCACCAAGTCGGGGAAAAATTTGGCGACAGAACAGCCCTCTTCCCTTAGATAGTCCCACTGCAGTTTCGCGATATTTACTCAGATTTCCTTTTGACCATAGGTATTTACACAGATTTTCATTACTTCATTTTCAAATCGTTATTTTTATATATATGGAAGAATTTATTTTCTAAATTATCCTTTTTTAATTGATATATCTGTATTGTAGTAACTGTTTTGACGTCGAAAACACTCAAATAAAGGTGCGATGTTGTTTTAATACATATTTAGTTACAGTTTATATATACAGTTTATGAAAAATATGTATTTTCTGTTTCGAATGACATCAATTTCAAAAATGCAAAAATCTATCAGGAGAATCAGAATTTTTATAGTTCCATATAAAAAAAAATGTTAAATAATTTAAAAAAACACATTTTTAAAAATTATTGAACTGTTTTTTAGTTGGTGGCAACTCAAAAGAAATAATTGAATTAGTAATTAAAAAAGAGAGATTTGTATAATGTTAAATTATGAAAGTTACAGCGTTATACAAATTTTAAATGGGTGCCATTTCCTTAATATTGGATATTTTTTACAGGACTTTCGAAAGGCACATACCTAAATTAAAAGCTTTCGAACAAACTATTACACATCGCTGAATGTTTCCTGGCTCGGGCTATAATTGAGTTGTTTGTCCTTTTTTCTTGCTTCACGAGAAATGTGATGAAATAGGGGTCCTGCATCTCCACAACTAATCGGTGGATCGGGATGAATTGTCGTAAACTTTGAGGTCTAGAATAGGACACATCGTCTTTTCAATTTCGTCGCATTCCGATGACTGGGTCCAAAATTATTAAGAGGCAAATTTTGGACTTTGTGTGTCTGAGATCTACTATACAGCACTAACGTGCTGTATGATAACAAGATAATAACAAATAAAGCATATATATATGAATAAACCATGTTTAATCAGAGTGGGAAAAAAGGACTTTTGGGAGGAGGTTGGGGCGGTATAGATTTTTAATTAAATGTAGTTACAACAAATTCACAAATAAAGCAGAAAAAACCAAGACCTTTAACATTTTAAATTAAATGAAATTTGTTGGCAGAAGAAACAGATCTTCATGAATGAATATGAAAAATATATGAATAAACCATGTTTAATCAGAATGGGAAAAAAGGACTTTTGGGAGGAGGTTGGGGCGGTATAGATTTTTAATTAAATGTAGTTACAACAAATTCAGAAATAAAGCAGAAAAAATCAAGAATTTTTAACATTTTAAATTAAATGAAATTTGTTGGCAAAAGAAACAGATCTTCATGACAGGAGGGAAGGGCAAGGGAAGACAACAGACAAGCTAGATAATAACAATCTATCTATCTATATATATATATTACGCTAACATACGTGGAACAGAAATCGCAGTTATTTGTTATTGTTTAATGACAATGTCATAGCGATTATTTGTTATTGTTTAATGGCAATGTCCAAACAAAACGAATTTCATTCTTTATTGTGGAAGCTCTTTGGCAGGATTTAGGCAAAAGTGGTAAATTCGATTTGTTATGAAGTATTGTACATCACATCCAGGTCTGCTGGGGTCATCTAACATTAATAAATACAAGTTAACAACTTTTTGTGAAATTATTGGAGTCTAGGCCCATTGTTTTAAAGTTCTGTCTTTGAGGGTCTCTTCCAAGGCGGGGGGGGGGACTTGCATCCCTCCTCAACATACACTTTAAAATTTCGCACATTTAATTCTCTACCTTCTTTAACTTAAAAGTTTAAGCTATATGGCACCCCAGAATTGAGTACCCCCTATCTGTTACTCAGCTAATTTTGCTCATTTCTTTACTTCATTTCAATCTTTAAAAGGCTATAACTTTGCTTCTATGGGAGCTTGAGCGGGGAGAAAAATTCTAGCTTAGCAAAAATTTCCCTGCCATTTTTTTTTTACTATTTTAGTTTTCCAGTTTTTCCCATAGGACCGTTTTTTTGTATGTGTGTGTAGGGGGGGGGGGGCGTTTATCATTTTTTATGTAATGTCTATTGAAACTTATGCTTCATACATTACAAAACTAGCATAAAAATTGTCTACTGTCACTCTTGCTCATGTTACGGACACATAATGGTTTAAAATTTAAATTTCTCAAACTTCTTCGAGATTTTCTCCAAATCAGCATCTGAAAAAAAATCGTGCCAATGTCGTGCATGTATGACATCTGCTCCATATAAGTATTATTCAGTCTTTTTTTTAAGTCCATTCCAGCGTTATATTTCCCAGTGACACTGCCGGTACAGTTTCTGCCCGTGCATATGCGTACTTGTTTTATATTATTACTAGTATAAAAAAATGCTCTGACGATCACGAAAAAACGTTAATATGTTTTTAAGTATGAAAAAAGGTTTGACAGTGCTTCTATCAATAATTGAACAAGAGGGAGGACCAGGGATCCCTTCTTCTGAAACTCGCATCAATGCCAACTTTGAAAAAAATCACATTTGCGCTTTTTTCCATGTAAAATAAATTTGCGGCACTTTAGTCGAACATTCCATCACGCTTTACATGTTGACTGCACTGCACTACAATTAATTTTCTCGGCAATTCTACTCTGCGGGTGTGCTTGGTGTCACTTTATTGGTGTGATATGCCACAGGAACTAGGCTTTTGGTACTAAAGCGCCCGGTCTTACACTCATGTTTAACAAGCTGCATCTTTACTGGGTACGTCTTTACACTATACATTTTAAAAGTAATTGTGACTGATTTGTTTTCATGAATAAAGCGCAAACATGATTTTTTAAAAGTTGGCTTTGAAGTGAGTTGCAACCAAGAAGGGATCCCTTGTCCTCCTTCATGCTCAGTTATTAACAGAAGCACTTGCCAATTTTTTTTTCATTCTTAAAAACATATTAACCTTTTTTGGTGCTCGTCAGAGCCTTCTTTAATACTAGTCATTTAATTTTTTTGATAAAAACGAAGATTTTTTTTTATATCTTGGAAAGCAGAAAAATTGCTAACGTCAAGATTTTATTGTTGTATGAGAATAACACGAAAGTCATTGCATTGTCATATAAAATGCATAATATCTGGAAAATAAACCAAAGAGTCGAATGAAAAACTGCACAGCGTTTATAACTTTGTTGAAGAAACTGAAACTGAAAGCTTCAAAATAAAAACAACCATATTTTTCACGTGATTTATTTAATGTGAATGAATTATGTTACATACATAACAATTTTTATATTCATTTAAACTTAAAGGCAAGGAAATAAAAAACTACATCATCAACAATAAGAAACTATGTTCAAATAGAGTTTTAAAACACAAATTCGATTTTCTCAGCGACCGTCAAACATAGGAAAATGAAAAAAAATCTAAATTCAGTTTTATCATGACGATAAAAATAAGACAAAAATGAAGTTAATCTATCATGGGATCGTTAACTACAGTTTGTTGAATTTTTGATCTTCCTCTTTTCGTTAAAAGTTTAATTAAAAAAAAACTACAGTAAACAACAATATTTTTTAATGCTATCATGTTATTAGTCTCATCGTATTCTATCTTTTAAGAAAAAATCACTGTTGTAAGTTAACTGGTTCGTCAAAAATTTCAAAAAGACCTTTGCATTTTTCATTTCTTTTAAACATATTATACCAAACACTACCGCGTTTGCTATGATTTATTCATTCAACATATCAGAAAATAAATTCATTTAAAAATAAAGAGTTATAAGTATTTAAACAATACGTGTTTGTTATTAGATCAGGCAAAGAAGTTGGAAGAAATTTCAAGGGGAAGTATTTAGATGATAGATTATTTATTTTAAAATATTTTTTAACGAATTAAAAAAAAAGCTTTAAATAATTGTGTGCTAAAAAATGGAGGATTTTAGGGGGAGAATTCATGATTTTTTTTTAGATGCGTTCGTAATTATAAAAATAATTAGTACCAATATTCGTCGTTCAGATATAATAGAGCAAAAACTACCCATGAGAATGGCTTGAAATTTAAAATATATAACTATTCCATAATTTGGTTGAGTTATTTTAAATTTTATGAAAATCGGATATATAGTTTAATGACAGAAACAATCAAAAGCATTCTGTTACATTACGGTCAATGGAGAAAAATAATTTCATGAGAATTTAAATGATGTTATACTCTGTCGAACACAATAGAATTCATATGTACCTAAGAAGCATATGAGCTAAAAAATACATTCTCAACAATCTGTTGTGTTAAGAATATTTTTTATTAATTTACAGGAACATAAATGTATTCCATTAGACAATGATATAGAGGGGAAATACTGTTTTACTACTGTTATACTGCGTTACTACTATTAAACTATTTCACATTTTATGAAATTTATATACGGTTCTGAGGATTACTGCAAGTTACTTTTTGTATAATAAAAAGCAGATAGTATTTACAAGGACACACAAAAGATTTCGGCCTGTACTATATTTGATGTACTGTATACTGTTACACCAAAACCAGATTATTTTTAAAACTTTGTTATAGTACGAACACAAATCATTTGCTATGTTTGATGTGAAATTTCCAATTTGCTTTATGCAGGAGTCGGGTGGAAACCAAAAATTCTCATCCCTGTAGTCACTATCTTTACTTCTACATTAAAGATAACAATGGGTGTTTTGATTATTTTTCTAAATCTCAATTATAAGCTTCGCTTCATTTTCTTTTCTTTTGAAAAAAGAAATACTTACAAACGACAATATACAAAATTTAAATTTATAATAAATAGTTTGTACTCTCTGTTCTCCTGAAAGCATGTTTCAGAAAACCTCAGAAATTTATACTCATTTCATTCAATATTTTTTTTTCAAATAATGAAAACTAAAAGCACAAACGATTTTCCACTTACACCATAATATAACATGGAATTATTTTGAGTGTTTGTCTGAACGATCTACAAATGCTACAGCCAACTGTAGCATTTGTCAGAGTAACTCAGAGAGTCATTGGCCATCAGAGTAACTTTGGTCCAAGAGAGAAAAAATGATTAAATCTGCTCCATCACTTGAATTAACGGCAAAGAATTTAGCCTCAAAATACAGATAGATGCACTAGTGTGAGTTTGGAAGCTCAGCGGAAATACTTCGTCAAGGTTCCACCATGGCAGAATGGATCAAAGTTTCATAAAAATGGGGCAAAGTTACCCTGATTGACTGCACATAATTCATTTACAGTAATGAATGTGGCAATGTAAACCTCAGTATCCTACATCAATTACAGTAAAAGAGCCGACAATAAAAAAACCTACGCTATAAGAGCACAAGAAAATAAATCTTTATTTTATGGAAGAGTAGTAAGGGGGGATTCTAATGATCCATGTCTGACAGAAATGAAGTGATGCATAAGCTAAAAATTATTACCTCTAGTGGTTGACTCTTAGGTTTAACTTTGTGTTTGCAGAAAATCAAAGGCATGAAATGTTTATAAAGATTTTTTTCTAATGCTCGATATCTTAGGTTTTTGTGCTGCCAGCTCGTGGACTATTATTACATGGCAATCAATGTAAGATATAAGTGTAAGAATTAAGTAAGTTGGGCATGAGCTATATCGAAGTCATAAACATTTTTTAAGTATAATAGAAGGTTTTGGAGATTGAATTGTCTCAAGTAAGCAAATACTTTAATGTTTTTAATTCCAATATTCATTGACACTTAAAAATCACTCCAGACTGTTATTTATTTACGAAATAACAATCAAAATAGGCGAATGTGAAATTAAGGAATTTAAACAACTACTACAGGTATCAGTAATGACATAAAAATTAAATTAGAATACTTTCTTTTAATATAATCCTGATGAAATAAAGCATAATTTTAAAACACCTTTACCAACCTTTACTTATATTTCAAATGTCATCAGATAGTTATTATCTTTTTAAGTAAACACCAGTGCATCAAACACACTTACACAAACATTTTTTTTTCAATATTATGGGTAAGTCAGGGGGCCATACTCTTTTCAAAACTACTATTTTCAGCTTAAATTTTGATAAGAAAATCAATTTTACCATCAAACAACTTTACTGTGGGAAATCAGGTTTAATAGTTTTTTTAAACTTAAATGTAACCAATCATTATAAATTTTCACAGTCTTACAAGTAAAAAAGTAGAGATTTTTTAATATTTTTCAGGTAATATAAAGCACGATAAAAATAAAATTGAGTTTGCCCAAGCTCCATGCTCTTGATCTATTGATTTACAAGCTTATATAGGCAAACTTTTGTTGGTCACTCTTTTTTTTCCCCACTGTAATAAATAAGAGATGCCTATCTAAATCACTGTTTTGAGAAAATTTGTTGTTGCATATCTCACACTCAAAAGGTTTCTCGCCAGTATGAAATAACAGATGCCTTCCTTATTCATATTTTTAAGAGAATTTATTGCTTCATATCTCACATACAAGAGGTTTCTCAACAGAGTGATTTAAGAGATGCCTGTTTAAATGACTCTTTTTAGAAAATTTTTTGCTGCATGTCTCACACACAAACGGTTTCTCACCAGTATGAATTAGCATATGTTCTCTTAAATGGCCTTTTTGAGAGAAATTCCTGTTGCATATCTCACATACAAAAGGTTTCTCACCAGTATGAATTAAGAGATGCCTGGTTAAATCACTGCTTTTAGAAAATTTTTTGTTGCATATCTCGCACACAAACGGTTTCTCACCAGTATGAATTAATAAATGTGCTTTTAAATTACTGTTTTTAGAGAATTTCTTGTTGCATACTTTACACACAAACGGTTTCTCACCGGTATGAGTTAATAAATGATTGATTAAATTGCCTTTTTGAGAGAATTTCTTGTTGCATACCTCACATACAAAAGATTTCTCCCCAGTATGAACTAAAAAATGCTTGGTTAAATCACTATTTCCAGAAAATTTCTTGCTGCATACCTTACAAACAAAAGTTTTCTCTCTAGTATGAATAAATAAATGTGCTCTTAAAGAACTGTTTTGAGAGAATTCCTTGTTGCATACCTCACACAAAAAAGACTGTTTTGGAAGATATTCTACCATAATTCACAAATAAAAGTTTTTCCTGTCTATGAGTTAGAATGTGCTTTTTTGAAAAGCTCTCATAAAAAAATATTTTGCTGCATTTGTTTCACACTTTGAAGATATGATGAGTGATGTGATGTGATGTGTCAGATAAGGGGTTTTGTACATCTGCAATAAAAAAAATTAATTAATATCAGTTTTTACATTTCATTAAAAAATAAATAAATAAACTTATCACGAAAATTTAAAATTAATGTAGAAAATAAATTGCAATAAAATTTCTACCCTAGTATTAAAAATTACAATAGACTCCCAATTATATGAAGTTAACCGAATCAAAGGTATTTCAGATGTCTTTCCTAACAATATAAAAATTAAGCTATAAATAAAAAAATAGCAACAATTTAAAAATAAATAACTTGTTATAAATAAAACATAAAATACTTTTAAGGAGAAAATTCTTCAACTTAATATCATGTAAAGGAACGATGATATTAAGTTGGAGAATAACCAAGAATAGAGAGAAATTAAATAATTATTTTGGTTATGGAATTTTAGTATGCAAATGTGTTTAGTAAGAAATTCCCCAAATTTCAGATTTTTTACCTAATGTTAATATTTATTGCTCAAACAATCTATACATGTAATTTACATTGCAATTAAATAATGTAATCAGCAGCATAGCCAAATGATCTCCCCCATCCCAAACGAGTATCTGGATTCCTGGATCATGCATTCAACAACACTCAAAACTACTAAGACGGAATCACAAAGAACTCATGAAACATTCCATTTTAGACAGGTGTTAAATGGTATAATCTTAAACGTCGTAATTCAAAATTACATCTTTTGCAAGGCTGTGAACTTTTCTTTTTTGGCAAATTCTTAACATAAACATGTTTCGTATTAACTTTATCCTCCAAAACTATTATAATGTATTATCTCTGTAGTGCACCTGTGAAGAGTATAAATATATTAACGATGAGTTCTGAGAAGGTGACCTATCTTAAATGTATAGAAAATCAGGAATACACGGAAAAAAACGTTATATATTTATAGTTCCTAAAACTTGAAACCTATCTAATATGGAACATTTTGCAATTGTTTTTGCACCTTGGCATGTTATTGGTGAACACGGAATCATTCCATAAATGGAAACATTTGACAATTCCTTGGAATAGGTATACAGTATACGGGTGATTCTCAAAATAGGAGACTTTTTCAAAAGTGAAATCTTAAAGAATTTACTTTTAGCAAAATTTCTGAAAAAGAAATAGATGTTGTTAATATAGTATTAGGTATACTTTACATGTAGTCAGCAGAGCTAAATATTTAAAAATTAACTTTAATAAAAATAATTAGTATTTGAGCCATGCTAATGACAAAACAAATTGCATGGAAGAAATATATTAAGAAATTTTTATTTTCTTCCTGTTTAAATATTTTTTTCTAGATTTATTAGCCTTCCTTTTCAACAAATAGTTCCCATTTTTACTTATATACATATAAGGAGAATAAAAACTTTAACCAAAGAGCAAACTTTGTTTACACGAGCAACATTCTGACACTAACAATGTAAGAAGCTGTCTTAGCGATTTTCTGACAGATTTAATGCATATTTTAGGGATAATAAATGTAATACCTAAATTTATATGTAAAATTAAACTTTATAAAGGATACAATATAAGTACTGGTTACATTTATGCACATAGGAGTCTTTAGCATGGACAGAAAAACCATGCTGATGATACTAATATTTGTCCATGCTAATGACAAATTTTAATTTAAATAAGATTATGAACCATAATATAACCACAATGCAATAGTCCTTTCTGGGGTTTTTTAAAACACAAAAATTCTGTGCAAATAAGTAAAATAAAATTTTTAACTATAAAATAAACATATTTGATACAATTGATGTACTCGCCTAATATTCAACTTCTATTCTTAAAATACAATACATGCTTCTATTTTCAGGCTGGAATAAAATGGCTACTTGTTGCCATGGAGAAACTTTATATTTTCAAAGTGTTGTCATATGTGAAAATGAAATTTTGATTAATAACCAACTGTTATAGTATGAACTTGTTCTGAAAATAGAATATGGGGGACAAACTTTAATTATTTTTCTTATATATACTAAAATTTTATTGAAAAAAAATTATTGGATAAATCCTCTCCTTGATTAATTTAAACAAAGAATAACATTTGTTTTATTTTATAAACATTATATTAACTCTTCAAAAATATTAGTATATACAAGGCACAGCTGCTGTGGACATCCATGCTAATGACATTTTGAACATTTATTCTGTTATTTTAAAGTGTTTTAACTAAAAAGTGAGTAATTCTTGAGTGCAAATAATGAATAATACTAAGACAAACATATCTAAACATAAAAACATGACAGAAAACCTCTCTTTTTTTTGTATGCCGAAAGACATAAATTCACCCCTATTTTGAGAATCAACCATACCGGCTAAGATGGAAATGGGTTTCGATGTGACCAACAGTTGCTGATAATCAAGGAAAAAGACCAGTTTATACAAACGCAAGAACGGCGCACTTATTGAGTTTCGAGACCCTTACCTTTATTTATTTTATAATTCTATATCAAACAATATTATAATGTAATGTGCTACCTCGAATTAATAAAAGTAACTTGATTCTTGAACTGGTTATTTGAGAACTTTTATTGCCAATTTTAAAATACCTTAAGAAATCTGAATGATTTATCTTGTCTTCTAAAACATGCTGATGATGTCTTTTCAGCTCAAAAAAACTTATCGTCAATCAGTAAGCAAGAAATAAGAAACTGGTGATTTAAATTTTGTTGACAAATTTAAATGTGCAGAATTCCTAGCAACAAAAATCTTTAATACATGTATTTTCTAATCATAGAAATTCCTTGTCAAGTTGGCTATGCGATGTAGAGAGATAATACATATGTAGAGAGATAATACATCTCATTTTAAATCTAAAAAATATTTTTTTGGAGATCAATGTTTCTTTCTAGCTTGAATTTTTTTTTATTTCAAGTCTCGATATTATTTCCGGAAAGAGCAGAGTGATAGAGGAAGATGATGTTCTCTTGGATTTTTACAAAATAATGGGAATTTTTGTCATTGAATTTTTCAACCGGAGCCATTTTTAAATAAATTAATGGATTTTTAAAGGCAGATTTTTTGTGTATCTATTTTGTATTGTAATTTTGTTTTTCTCCATTGTATGAGACATTTAAGACAGTAACAGAACTATGGGAATGTTTGTAATTTTTGTATGAATTCAAAATGATACGAAAAATATAAGAAACGTGTTTTTACACTGATTATAGCATAAAAATTAGGATGTCGCCCGCTGCCCTTGAAGCATCAATATGTCTCCTCAGAACATATATGGGTCATTTTCTCTTAACTGATCAATTTGAACATCATACATTTTTAAAAAAATAATGTTAATTTTTTTTCTTTAAAATTGGTTTCCATTGTGTTTAGACAATGTCTCTAACTAATAAAATAGAGTCAGCAAAAATCTTTTACTACGTTAAATACACAAAAATAAATTTTTAAATTTCAACTAGACAGGGGAATGACAAGCAGGCACAGGGAAATGACAAACAGGTATAACTACAAATTATTATTTTTTTTCACAAAATTTGATAGTAAATAAGAAAACATTATTATAAACAAGAGCTCAAAACCAATTTTATTTTGAAATTTTTTATGGAGAAAGTCAGTAAAATAAAATGTATTTGCTTGAGATCCATATGGTTTGTGTCCAGAGATTTTGGCTCTTATATCTTCAAACATATATAGATCTATACGAACCTTTAGAATTGTAACAACAAATCCAGTTCGTTGTTTCCGCCCATATTCCAAACTATAAAACTCTTATCTTGTATGTTATGTGTATTTTGGAAGGTAAGAACTTTGTTTCACTTACTACCTTGTATTTTTTTAAATGTCTCTTTGCATCATTTATTTAAAAAATTGATTTGCTTTTTCTTTTTTCAAATTGCTGTTTTCGTTTGCCAATTCCTTTTCAATATTTCTACAAACAATTTTACTCAAATTATATACTTAAAAAAAGAAAATAAATAAAATCCAACTTTTTAAAGAGCATAGTTTCATCTTTCAATGAATAGAACTAACAAAAACATGCATTTTTTACTTTAAAAACAGCAAATGGTGTGTGAAGATTACATACAATATTTCATTTTCTAATAAATATTCATAATTTGTGAAAATTAGAGACTGTAGTCATTTCCCCTGCCTTACATATGACAAGGGAATGACCATAGGGGAATGACAAAATTTAAGGTTAGCTTGTATATTATTTTAACTATATACACAAAATTAAATTGCGCTTAAAGAAAACTTTAAAAACTTAATACAAATAAGGCTTAATCTTTGATTCAGCTTTCTTTACAAAATTTAGGTAAATAAGAGAGACAGGGTAATGACAGTTAATAAAAATACTTACCAATATGTAACTGGAAATCATCAAGTTTTACTTGTCCAGACTTAATGCTGCAAAAAAGAACAATTTAAGATTCTTCTCTGATGATGTCATTGTTCACAGATGAAATTCTGGAGTGAAATAAGTGTTGCCACAGCTGAGACTCATTACTTTCATTTTATGACAGGGGAATGACAACAAAACCGAAGGACATTTTTTATTTTTTTTTAAAAAATACAAAAAATTAAAAGTTTTTATTTTTTAAAATCTTAGTATTCTATGATATTGTTTAATAATTTAACCAACAAAAGAATTACAAATATATTCAGATGATCAGTTTTGGGAACTACTTTTGTATTACCGTGGTGACAGGGACACACAAGAGATTGACATTTTTACAACATATAAAATTATTTAACTGGCTTTTATTTATTAATAGTATGTTTTATCCTGTTAGACATACATAAAAACATGTAATTAAAGTATTCTAGCATTTATTTATTTTTCATACAAGTTTATGTTAAACTTTTAATGAAGTTGGCGTCTTGTAATGATCTTTTGATGAAAACTGTGGTTATTTCACGATTCTTTGACGAAATTCACTTTTATTTTGTGTTTGTTTGACAAAATTTGCCGTTCTTTCGTGATTTTGGTTAAAATTTTATGTTTTTGTGATCTTTTAAGGAAATTTGATTGTTTTGTAACCTTTTGACGAAATTTGCGATTTTTCTCCATTTTTTTGGCAAAATTTGCAGATATTTTACGTTTTGTGTATATAGTATTTTTTATATGGCATGGTATTTTTTATATGGTTATTTAGTGATGAAAATCGTGGTTATTTTTCGATGCTTTGACGAAATTTGCAGTTATTTTGTGACTCTCTGACTAAATCGTATTTTGCAGCAATTCTTGGACAAATTTCACGGTACTTTTGTGACTAAATTTTAAGATTGATCACAATTTTTTTCCCTCAGAACCGAATACTTTAAATTTTTGAAAAATTCAGAGCAGAATAGTCAGAACTTGATATCGAAAATCAATTGTATATCCTCTTCAGAACCTGGGTACCCAAATGAGTACTTCCGTTTTATCCCATTTTATTAATGATACTCAAATATAAATGCAATTTCGATATAAGAATAATATGTTTCGAATTCTAAGATTCGAGTTAATGAAAATAAAACAAAAATCCCGCTCTGAAGTCAAATGAGAGAAAAAATAATTCAGTAATAATTAATTATACTGTAATAATCCTCATTAGCGAAGAGGATATATTTGTACAAAATTTCCCCCGATCCTAGATCGCCGGATTGGACATATTCTGCACTAGGGCGGAGCGAAAAAAAAATATTTTTTAAAAATCAAAAACGGGTAGGTGCCAAAAGTTGCCTTTATACTAGTACATCAACTGCGTGAAATTTTACCGCTGAAAAAAATGGCTTGAGTCTGCGCTTTAGCTCCAAAAATCGAAATTTTGGGTAAAATTTGTCATTTTTTGACATTTTTTCAAAAAATTAAAAAATTCCTACAGTGCTTGTTATTATTTAAAATTGTTATTTAAACCTTTATATTTATCTGCTTAACATATTTAAACTATAAAACAATATCTTTATTCCGTATAGCTGGAGCAAAACAGGCGACTTTTGGTAAGAAAACGGCATTACCACTCTATTGGGACATACAATGAATTTTTTTTAATTCAGCTCTTCTTTTCAAAATTACCTTGGCTACATTTCATATATCACCCGTCCCAACTATTCGATCATCTTAGTACAGTGTTTTATTTATATATTGATTTGTGATTTTCCTTATCAAAATTTGGGATGTTTTCGATGCATCCATCTAGTTTATATGTTCTTTGTATCCACATACACCTGTTACTATTCTTAATGCATATTTTTACAGATTATACAAAAAATGACAAGCAGAGTAATGCACTGGAATATTATTAAAGAGATCTATTCGACCATCTATTATCTTTATCAAGCTTACATACAGTTGATGAAAGTGATTGGAAGTTTTGTTACCACAAAATTTTTTCAGTCAATTATATTTTTTTATGTAATGACCTATGCTTCAAAGATGATTTCAGGTATTTCAACTATAAGTACGCCATCATTTATTCTGCTTTTGCATTTTTTATATGTTGAGAAGCGAGCTATTTAATGTGATTTCTGGTAATCGTCAGAGAGAATTGCAATGGGAATTTGTCCTGCACGTGCAGAGCAACCGTTGTTGTAAATAACTTTTTTTTGCATAAGTTTTATGCCGTTTTCTAAGTGTTTTCGTAGCCAGGTAATTTCCCATTAACTTTTAGATCCCCATTTTATAAGTGAACAATATTTGATGGTGAACTCTGTCCTGGGCATAAACTTATAATGCATAGTACTTTTTGAGAGAATGTACAGACTCTAATCGACAATAAGTACTCATTTAAATTTAGGAGAATTCTATATGTCGCTGTGAACCATTTTGCATTGGATAAGCTTAGAATCTTTATAATAATGGATCACATACTACTTCAACTCCAGTGAATTTCCTCCGAGTCAATCATTTGAGAAGTCGATATAAAAAGTTATAATCTACATGGATTCAATGGATCAATAAGAAAATCTTTGTCTGCATACTATTCACTTTCTATTGCATTTTTTTTATAAAATAGATAATAATTTTGAAAAAATATTTTATCAAATTAAATAAAAGATACTCAGAACAGACTAGAAATTTTGTCGGAGATTGCAGAGCTAATTCATAAGGAAAGCTGTTTCTCAGAAAAAATGAGGAATAGAAATTTAAAAAACATCTCGCACAAAAAAAAAAAAAGCTCATAAAGCGAATAAAATTTTCCGCTTTATATAAACCCAGATTGATTATTAGAGTCTATAGATTCACTCACAAAATATACAATCAAAAGTTTATACCGAGGGATATTTTATACCAAATGTAATACACACCTCAAGAAAAGGTCTAAAAACTTACTAGAAGTTACACGACTACGAAACAACACAGGAAACGACATAAAACAAGTACTAAAACTTTTTCGAAATATTGTTACTTTACATAAAAATTTTGTTTGCAATCCTCTGTGACGATCGTCATAATACTAAACTGCTAGCTTCTCAAAATATATTAAATGTAATAGGTACAGTAAATGATGACATACTAGAAACTGAATTTATATAATCAATTTTTAGGCATATCATTATATATATAATGTAATTGATTGAAAAAATGTTGTGGTAACAGAACTCCCAATCATAATGCATTAATTGTATGAAAATTTAATGAAAATAATAGACTGTTGAATAGTTTCAATTAAAACATACCTAATACATTACTCAGCTTTCTCTTTTGTTATACAAGGTATAAAAATACGTACAGAAGAAAATACGTCACACCAGTATCATCCAATGTCACTGAAAACAAAGAAGAGGTAAACTACTTTGATACATAGAAAACTTCTGCCCTTCGTCGGGAAAATATAGCAATTCTATACATAAATAAAACACTGGGCCTAGATTGTTGGTTGGCTGAGACAGGTGGGATATGAAATGCAGCCACATCTATGAGTTATATACAGAATAGTTTTAAAAACAGATAGGTAAGAAATGCATTCAAAACAACATTTCGTTGTATGCTCCAACAGAGAGGTAACGCTGGTTTTTACTAAAATTTGTCAGATTTGCTCCAATTATACAGACTACAGATATTCTTTTATAGTTTAAATATGTTAAGCAGATAAATATAAAGGTTTAAGAAACACTTTTAAATAATAACCAGCTCTGTAGGAATTTTTTAATTTTTTTGAAAAAATGTCAAAAAATGAAAAATTTTACCAAAAATTTCGATTTTTGGAGCAAAAGACACAGACACAGAGCACTTTGCACAGGAGACAAAGAGCACAGACTCAAGACACTTTTTTTCAGCGGTAAAATTTCATGCAATTGATGTACTAGTATAGAGGCAACTTTTGGCACCTACCCGTTTTTGTTATTTTAAAAATAATTTTTTTCGCTCCATCCTATTATTCAGTATCTCACCTATTCGGCTTTTTTGATCAACTTTCTGTTGTCGAATACTGTAGACTTTTGACTAAATCCATGCAGCTGAATATCTCATTTCTAAAAAATTACCTTATGCTGTCACTGCTGTTGACATTGGATATTTTGCGACCTTTCTTTGTTAATATTAAGAAAACTACTGCACACAAAAATAAGAAAAAAAAGTAGTATTATAGGGAAATGTTTGATAAATACGTCGATGCAGACAGCTTTTAAATCGAATATACAGTAGACTCTATCAAATTCGCACAGCTTGGGACCAGAGGTTGTGCGGATTTTAGAATTTTGCAGATTTTTGGTCATTGCTTTGTTTACATTTTTTTAAACAGTAATTTGAATGCAATTAATATTGCAATCGAAAATATAATGAATGCTCACAATATAATAAAGAATTAAAATAAGTAATAAACTAAATTAATAAAAAATTAGATAATTTTTAAAATGATTAAAGTACTAATAGCAAAGATCAAGTTAATAATCAATAGTGTATGATTAAATATTCATTATAAAGATTAAATGTATTTTCCCTAAATTATTCCATGAAACTTGCCTCATAAAGGTACATTACTCATTCACATCAGAATCATAAAATAAGGATTTTTTTTTTCAGATTTAGCCAAGCTTAATAATCAAAAATTCTTGGTTAAAACATAAATATACTTGGTAGAAGATTGTGATTACCAATGATATCAGCAATATCTTGAATTTTTTTCAAGAAAATTTATTCTTCCTTCATGAAAAAAACATGAATAGAGTATTATCAAGAATATTACAAATTAAAAAATATATGGAATTGATACAAACTAAAAAAATCAAATTTTGTCCCAATATCCGAACTGAAAGTTTCATTGTTTACATCCATAAAATATGTGCGGATTTGAGAGAGTTGCGGATTTCTGGTTTGAGGATTTGAGGGAGTCTACTGTAGTAGACTTCCTTAAATCCGCAAATGCCAGAAATCCATGCAGTTTTTCGGATGTAAACAAGAAAATTAAAGATGGTTCTGAAGTCATGGGCTAACGCATTCTTTATTAATGACTATCTTTTGGCTATTGCAGCTGATTTATTACTAAATAAATTTGCATTACTTTTGATATTGATATAAATTAGCATATTTATATCAAATATTGTAGGGCTCGAAATGGAAAAATCCACAAACTGGAACGATATTTTAAAGTTGTTGATGGCTTTTTTTTAAGTATAGACAGATTTATTTGTTAAGATATAAAGCAATATAAAAAAAAGGCATTCAAGACTATAAATAGCAATGAAAAAAGTTATAAAGAGCACAATAAGCTACACACATACATATATAATTTTAACAATATGTTTTAATAATTGCATGAGCCAGAACAATATTTACCATAATTTTACAAATCACAACTTCATTTGTCATAATTTCTGGAACTAGAATATAGCTCTGGTTTGTGCCAGTACATTTAGAACCTTGAAAGATTTCCCTTGTATGTATAATCTTAATATGCCACTTTGATTTATATAATTGAACTCGAGCTTTTTCATAAAGAAAATGCACTTTTATTTTGAAACAAACTTATGATGACTCTAATACCAACAGTGATTGTGATCATTTTTCAAAATATTTTTTAATTGATAAAGCTTTTATTTGCCTTAATTTCTAGAACTAAAATATAGCTCTAGTTTGTTCCAGATTCCCTTATAAAGATTTCCCTTATTGTAGTTTCTGAAAATATTCACAAGTGAGTTAGTTGAAATGTTTATTTTTCTTGCGTTCGTTTCATTGTGTTTCAATATTTATTTTTACTTTTTCAATATACCGTATGTCTTTAATATATAATCCTGGTTATCATGACTAAACACAATGTTTTTTCGTAAAGAAAACGTGAATTTACTTCTGAAAAAAAAATAATCAAGAAACGAAGTATTACAATAGGTGTAAAGCATTGCAGCCTTGTTTGTGCGAAGGAAAAAAAAATGCTTCAGAAATAGTGAATGCGTGGAACAGATGGCAAAAAGCAAGGGCATGTGGTAGAAAAAAGTTTTCGTTTCATCTTAGAATCGTGCAGTAGATGTGGAACCTATGTAACGGTTTAACGGTAATTATTATTAATATTATTATTATGTATCTTAATATGTAATTGTGGTTAATATGATTGAAATTGAGCTTTTTCATAAGGAAAATGCGCATTTGTATTGAAAAAAAAAACTTATGATGTCACTAATACTAACAGTGATTGCGATCATTTTCCAAAATATTTTTAAATTAATCAAGCTTTTTTTTTTGTTAACAAAGGCAATTTTTTTAAATAAGACTTAATTGTCCTCATCATTATGTGTATTTAGTATCGTATATTAATTATTTGCTTCGTTTTAATATTTTTCTAAATTTTAATTTTACTTAACTTTTTTGTAATAATTACTTGAATAACTAACAAACTATTTAAATATTTTACTTAATTATTTTAATGTTTCAATTTAGTATATGCATTCATTATAATGCTTAATTACCAATCAAATTAATGTTTCAAAAATGTAAACAAATCAATGACCAGATATCTGCAAAATTTTAAAATCCGCACAACTCCAGGTCCCAGCTGTGCGGATTTGAGGAAGTCTACTGTATTAAAATAAGTAATAAACTAAAATAATGAAAATATTAAAAGCAGAGGTCAAGTTAACAAACAATAATATATGATTAAATATTCATTGTAAGGATGAAATGTATTTTTACTAAAATATTCAATGAAACTTCCCTCATAAAGGTACATTACTGATTCCCATCAAAATCAGGAATCAATATCATAAAATCAGGAAGTTTAATTACAGATTTAGCTAGACTTAACCAAAAAAAAATTGATTAATACATAAATATATTTGGTAAAAAGAATGTGATCACCAGTAATATCAGAAATATCTCGATTTTTTTTTCAGAAATAAATATATTCTTCCTTCATGAAAAAACATGAATTCAGTAATATTAAAAAAATCAAAAATTAAAGTACATATAAAATTTATATAAAATTTAAAAAGTGAAAATTTTTCCCTATACCTGAACTGAAAGTTTCATTGTTTACATTCATAAATTATGTGTGGATTTTAGAAAGTTGTGGATTTGAGGGAGTCCAAAAGTTATCGATTTAGGTAACTTCATCAAAATATGTTAATAGGGTAGGGATTGGTCAAGGAAAAATTCAGTCAGAAAAAGAGGAAGCTAACAGCATTTTCTTATAGAAATTGCTTCCAAGTATATAAAGGGATTAAAGAAAGCAAATTTCTCTATAACAAAATAGTGGTATTACATAAATTTTTTGACTGTTTTTTCATGTCCCTTTTAACCCCTACAGTTATTGTCCCTTTCAACCCAAAACCCATCTGGTGAAATTCAAAAAGTATTCAGGCATAACAGTATTTTAGTTAACAAAATACACTAATTATTCACATAAAGTGCATAATTAACACCACTAAATAACATAAATATAACATGTTAAACTCAATGTAAATTTTTTTAGAGAAAGAACATAAAAGCAAGATCTAAATTTAGTTTTTTATATCAAAAACAGGTTATGCTTTCAGCACCTACAATGCTACAATTCTGGACAATAATTTTATTAAGATGGATAATTAAGACAGAACAAGTATCACCATCAATTGAGCCAAAGTTGCAACTGAGTGCATTTTATTTTCTTCCTGAAATTTTGAGTATCCCTTTCAATCAATCTCACACTCCCCTAAAGTTGTTAATCAGATTCACGGACTTAAGGCGAGACAAACTTTTCAGTCATTTTAATCCAAACATTTTCCCATCCAAAGAGAGAAAGAGGTTATGATTGTCTTTGAAAAAGTTAGAGGTAAAGCCAGAAAACCAGTTTCTACTAGTACCAGGCGTTAATATTTATCGCCTACTCGTATCAATCGCTTATCTCTGATTTGTTGAAATGTTCGATGTTGGATGAAAAGTCTTGACTAGAAGAGACTTTTTTGGAACAGCGGGAAAATATTGGGGGAACATTTCTGTTTGCTGTCACACTGGGTTTTGTGATGACATTTCATGAAAAGTTGGAGGAAATCAAGTGTTGGCTCAAAAGTCTTACAAAATGTTGGTGAATCTGATAGCAGCTTTAGTTTATTAAATAAGCTACGTCATTTTTGGATGTAATCAGGTTTTTGCTTTATTTTTCATTACATTCTCAAAGTTGAGTATTGAGTCAAAATGGATTTAAACATGATTCAAATAAATATCTACTGTGAGCCAATGCAAACTCCTGTATGCAGCAGCAAGCAATTGTAATCTTCGTCATTTTCATTGCAAAGTGAAGAAATAATCTGTTATGTAATGAAATACTTTTAATTTTATGGATTGATTTACGATGCAGTGACATATGCAGTCATTCATTAAATTATTTTGTAACCAATGGCCGAAGATGAATAACATATATCGAGCAAAAATTATACTGCTTGTTTTAAATGAACCCCTTATGGCACTCTGTAATTTCTGGAGAACAATCAATAGCAGTGAAAAAATCTTTCAATCTTCCTAAAGTAAATTATATTTTTGGGTCCCAACTCTAGGTTCGATTGAGCAAATTTTCATTTAAAGGTATATTTTAAGTTTTTATCACTATCCTAGACAACACTCTGGAGATAAGCAAGGCAACAGCAATTCTTAAAGCCCCCCCCCCCCCAACTGCCTCTGGAGACAACACCTAACCCCTAGAAGGTTCAGTGTCTACACAGGGAGGAGAGGGTGCCAGCCCCCATTGAAAACATATGCTCTTGACCCTTGCTAACCGATAATACATTATATGGCATTTGAATTTTACTTCCAATTCATTCAAATTTTCTCTTTGATTTTAAAATATTTCTTTTATGGTATAAAATTTTATTCATTTGTTTTAACTAACAGGAGAAATCATGAAACTTAAAATTTCAAAAAGAAAAAAAACTTAAAACTAACTTCTTCTTAAAATAACGCAAATCAAAGAATTCTTTAGTGTAAAATTTCTTTGTAGAAATCTCTTATTTGTCAAAAGAAACAGAAATATTAACTTGTTTATTTTTGCTAAAAACAATCAAAACAATAATTAAACATCATTAAGTATGCATAAAACAGCTAAGACTAGTAAATAATAAAAAGTAAATTAAAAATAAAACATAATAAATGAACATAACAAATAAATAACAAAAAACTATAAAAAACAACTGAGCAAATGTGCGGTTGCAGATCGCATAGAGGATTTCATTTAATATTTCTTTCAAAACAACTTATTCTTTATTAAATAAATCTGAATTGTAAATTAATAACATTAAATTGTTATACAGATGGTAGCACCAATAAATTTAATTTTAAAATAATTATAAAAGGAAGTTATTTATATTAATCAACATAAAAAAGTCCAAATCAAATTATTTAAGTCCAAAATTCAAAATTGTTTGAAAATTTGGAATTTAAAATAAAAACTGGTCACCAGAGGCATCTAGTAATTTAAATGAATAGCAATTTAATAAATTTTTAAAATATTTCATTTTGCGTGTCAAAATAAGCGATAAATATAATGTAACATGATGAAATAAAAACAAAAAAGCACATTTTTCATGTGATTTATTTAATTCATTAATTTATATTACATATAATAATTTTTATATTTACTTAAAATTGTGTGCAACAATTAGAAGAAAAAAAACAACAACAAAATGAACTGATGATATTCAAAAATATATTTTAATTAAAATAATAGCCTTTTTCACAATTTTATGATTTGTTGTGTGAGAAGAGGTATTCAGCTTAAGTGCACAAAATCTGAACTCTCTGACTTAGACAGTTTTTGTGTACAGACTCTGTGATGACCAGACAGACAGACAGAGGACAAAGACAGAGTTTTGTCAGATGAGCAAAACCCTAATAAAAATAAACTATTAAAAAATATATGTTAAACAGTATTACATATTATTATTATTACATTGTAGTTCTTATCAGCTGTGCTACTACATAATTGCCATAGATTAAGGGTTAATGGATTAGTGAAATTAAGGTCATGCTAGATAATACATAACGACTTTGTTACATTTGGTGAGTTACCATTATTTGAATTAACTGTATTATTCATTACTTTAGTGTTTTTCTGACAAATACATATGATAAGACTGTAAGAGTTTTGTTTCAAATCCAATCTTTTATAAATTTCTCTTTGATTTTAAAATATTCATTTAAGGACATAAAAAAACCCATGTTCACAAGCATGAAATTAAAAAATATATCTATTAAAAAAGTTTTCTTAAATAATAAATAAACATACTTTTCTAGAGTATGCGTAATTACTTACCTGATAGTTGCAATTCGACTAGCCAAACATGCAGAATACGCCTGATCCAGCAATCTAGAATCAAGAGAAAATTTAGCCATCTGCTGAAATATTGCCAAAAACTATACAATTCATTTAGATTTCAAAACTAAATTATATAGTTACCTACAAAAAAAAAAAAAAAAAAAAAAAAGACTTATGTGGTAACCTTTACAATATTTATCTTAAAATAGGACGAAGCCCCTTTACTCAGGCAATCATATGTAATGGAAGTGGAAAAATTCTGGAAAAATAAAAAAATAAAAATAGTATAGTTAATGTAATGCAGAATTGATGTAGACATGTAACATACAGCAAAATTTTGCTGTATGTTACAAAATTTTCATATAGATAGAGGAAATTGTTGGGAATAGATGCATTTTCTGCACCTCTGCAGTTTACCTATGGGATAAATATTAGCAAAAATTAAAGTTGCAACATACTGTGTCATTTTGTGTCATATGATCACATCACAAGTTTTAAAATTTTCCATAGGAGATTCAATTAAGAAAAATATATCTTACTATCAATGTATTTTTGTATATAAGATGAATCAGTAAATTGATTTTAAAAATTAATGATTGTTGCAAAACACACTCGTTACTAAAGTACAGACGCCAACACAATGAATGAATACAACATACGAAATCTCTCGTGAGTATTAAATCAATCAGTAATTAATGAATGAATCTTTTTCAATGAATCATGACGTAAAAATCCAGAATTCATTCTTACGTTGGCGTCTTATGCCATGCTTTGTTTGTAATATCAGATAACTTTTCAAGCGTCTGTTTATTAATTTCATTCTTTTTACTAAAATAAGCTAGTAATAACATACTTTCGTTGGATAATCTTCAACTGAAATTATTCAATTGCGGTTTGATAACTCTAAATTTCATCTGTTGCAACTTTCATTCTGCCAATTGTCTTTTAAAGCATCATTAAAAGGTTTTACTTAGAGCACAATTTTTTTTATATTTATTTGTGATTTAAGCTAATATTATTTGAATTTAAATTTTGAAACAGCAAATTTGTTTGATTTTTGTTCACATTTAAATTTAGAACTTTGTGTTGCTCGTAGACCGAATTTTGTTGTATTCTGTTCTATTAAATTTAAATTTTTTATAAGATTGATAGCATACTGAAATTCCTATATAAATTTATCAAAATTTACATACAATCTTAAAGTAGTTCTAGAAACCATGATTAGAATATGAAATTTGAATATCTTCATAAAACTAGATATCTTACCAGTAAAGTGCTGTAGTGGCATTGATTAAAAAAATAAAAGACAGCGTTTTATTGTTTTCTTAAATTTAGATAATAGCACTTGTCTATTCCCATGCTAAGAAGATACACTGTACCAATAATGTTTACCACTAAAACATTTTATTTTCTTTGCAATGTCATCTTTAATCTTTTATGGTTGCCATTCAGGTAAGCACGGGCCGAAATTTTCAAGTACTACAGTAGAAATAAAAATTTGGCCGACCCAATACAAAAAATTAAAAGTTTATCTTGACCCGTACAAAAAAAATATTGGCCTGGTCTGATAAAAATGTTAAAAGTTCAACCTGAGTGGATTGCTACAAAACATTGATTTTTACATAAGTTTGGTTAAACATTTTCCTCGTATGAGGAGTTGTAACCAAAATATTTATCTGAATTTTTTTTTCATGTTTATAATCTTGATTTTTATAAAAATGCCACTGGTTGCAATATTTATTTATTTTTAATGAATTTCTATTTTTTGTATGCAAATTTTTCAGTTATTATTTTTATTGTTAATCCATATTTTATGTATTGAAGTGTTAAAAATTTGAAATATGGTATACACTGAAATCCTCTAAGGCAGAATTGCATAGAAAGAAAGAAAAAATGTTATGGGCAAGTTCCTTTTTTAGTAAGAGTAAATGTATTACATATCTTTTCTTGTGTATTAGTATATTAATTTTGTATGATCAAAACATTATTTGCTCAAAACAAGATTTATAGGTAGTCTCTTTTTCACTCTTTCTACAATATTTTAATTTAGTTATATATTAATAAACATAACAATCTACAGCTATTTAAAAAGAAAAAAAATTAATTTTTAATTGCAGAATAATGCTGATTTAAAAATTTGAAGAATATATAAGTACCCATTACTCTAGGAAATGTTACTAAGTGTTTTTCTGAGGAATAAATGACATGATGTAATTTTTTTTTCTTCTACATTGTCCAAAATTTCTCTCTGATTTTAAAATATTTGTTTAAAAATATAAGAAATTTATGATCACAACCATGGAATTATATTTTTTATCTATTTTTAAAAGTTTTTAAAATAATAATTAAAATATCGTTTTTATAGTGTACTTTACTTACAGTGCGGCCTGGTTACTTGATACCAGTTACTTGATAGTTACCTACTTTTCGACTAGCCAAACATTCAGTTTATCTTGTGTCATCAAAAATGAAAGTTCCCAAACCAAAAATCTTGTGTCGTCATACGATCAAATCACAAGATCTCGATCTTTCAGTTGAGAAATAACTAAAGAAACAAATTGTACCATTAACTTATTTTAGTAATGAAGATATGATTTATGGTAGGTAGTGTGTGTGCGGAAGGGGGGGGGGGCGTGATTTGGGACCTATGAGCAAAAGAAGATATGATTTTTTAAAAAAATGGCTAGTATTACGATATTGATTCATTACATAACAGACGCCAATACAAAGAATGATTCACTAAAAGTGAATTCAATCATGAATATTGAGTCAATCAATAAATCTCCTAAAATAGAATAGTTCAACTAATTTGTAGTAAACAAAACAAAATATTTATTTACAAATAATAATAATAATAATAATAATAATGGGCAGCATTTGTCAAAATTTGTAGATCTAGCACTTAAATATATTCTTGAGTTACAATTTTAATGGAATTTGATTTGTAATAACTCGGAAATATTTAACTTAGTTTCTTTAGTAAAGCTAGTTTCTTTTATTGATTATCTGGTAACCACCATTCCAATCAGGGATTTATAAAAAACTACTAGTCAAATCGCCATTGCAGTAGCGCCCAATCCAAAGTTGCGGGTGTGACATTTACACAACTTAATTTAGTAACCAGCAAAAAAATTTTTGAGCATTGGTTTCAATTTGTATGAATTTCAATGTAGACCACTTATACATACATTTATCCAAATCTGAAAATTGTCCGATGTATCATTTATTTATTAAAAAAAATAATTTCCGCCTGTTGCGGGTGTGACATAAAAAAGACATGCATTTTCATCTTTCAGTGCAAAAATGCAAAACTCTGTGAATTATGACAACTGAGTGAATTGAAATTTTTATATATTAGACAGTAATACTTAAATAATTATTCTATGAAAAAATTAAATTACTTACTCAATTCTTGCTTTTGTAGAAAATATTCAAAATTTTCGTTGCGGGTGTGACGCCGTGTTGCGGGTGTGACTTGTACACCCAATAAAATAATAACATACACAAATATTTTGAAGGCAGATTTTTTTTAATTAAAGAATTAATCAATATTACAATTATAATATCTAGAGAGGAAAATATAAAAAAAAATTCATTTCCAATCTTGAATTTATAATTTCTGGTGGTGGTAGCTTTTTTTACAAAAATGCTCTTTTTTTTCCTAGAATGCATCTGACTGACTGGGCCAAATATGCACGTTTTCTTAATTTTTTTTCAAACATTCTAATTCTATATCGTCACCATCCATTTGTCTTATTTGTCCATCAAAGATTTCACTTTTTTAATGTCGAGAATAAAACAACTTCTACATAATCTCCAACTGCACATTCATCGTTGGATATTATATCCTTGTCAAAGTATGGATACATCTAACTGACTGAGCCAAATATACCCATTTTCTTGATTTTTATTCCGATACTGTTATTCTATAATATCCTCATTCATTTCTCTTATTTGTCCATCAAAGTTTTCACTCTTTTTTTTTTTTTTTTTTATGTGGAGAACAAAACAATTTCTACAAAATCTCCAACTGCAATCTTATCATTGGATACTATATTTTTGACAAAATATGGTAACAAACAAATTCTCTTGTGATCACTTTCTGAAGTTATTGCTACATTACTTGTTCCTACGTCAATAAAAACAACATGAAATATCAATTGAATGTTGAGATCCGATTGTGCTTAGTGCCAGCATTCATGAAACATTTTCACAATATCTTCTGAAATTTCACATTCAGCAAAGTTCTTTTATATTTTTAGGACTTTTTCTACACATATGGCAAAATCTGAAGCTGAATTTATAGTTGCAGAGCGTTGCTAGTGTTACCATTTTCTTGGCAACTGCACCAAACCCATCGACAACTCCTTCACCATGAGATGAAATGCAAAAGGATTGCCATCCTTTACCATGATAACAGTCTCTTCTTTTCTCTCCTTGCTTTGTCTCTTTCCTTCTTTTGTTATAGATATGCTTCATATTTAAAAGTGTTTTCCTTAATCTTTTTTCAATGATATCATGATCTTTCTGTACTCTTCATTCTCTGCAAAAGAGAAGAAATTAATGTGTAAACTGAATAAATATAGCATTTCCAGTCCAAAAATATAAGCTTAACAAATTTTTAATAGTTATCCCTTGAAATTTCTAATCTTACATAAAGTTAATTATGTTAAATTCTGGTTAATTTCAAACTAACTATATACATTTTATGCTAACTTAATAAACATCTTAACAGTTTCTATTATTCTTACTTCTACTTTTTATTTAATTTGAATTAAAAGAGAAAAAAAAATCTTCCCCTAATATTGATTTACTTATTTTAAAAAACTAAAAATATATATATTAGATAAATGCTATCAAATAACAAAATTAAAAAAATGTATATAAAAAACAAAACAAAATTAACAAATTTAAAGAAAATTGCTAAAATATTGTTTCGTAATTTTCTTTTTTTAATTTCTATAAAAATCTTTAAACCTTTTAAATTAATTTCTTAATCATATATCACAAATAAAATTATTTTCTTGCAGAAAAGCAACAATTTTATCAATCCAAACTGAATAAATCATCTGCACACAGTGTCACATGCTCAGATGATGCAAATTTTTATTTATTAACTGGAATTCCCTCTATTAAATCAAAGGGTATAGTTAAAGCTGCCAAGTACATGTTTTCCAGCATATTATTCTTTTATAAATTTACATATAATTTGTTCAAATATGCATTTGTAATCAATTTTAAAAGACGTTGCGGGTGTGACTTTAATTAAATGTCACACCCGCAACAGGGACATGTCACGCCCGCAACGCTCAATAATTATAATTAAAATATTAATTAATTTCTTTTGTGTCTGTAATTCAAAGTATCTTAATAAACTATTTTTGAATATAAAGTTTCATAACTTTAAATCAAAAATATTTTTCTGCAGAGATATAAATGTAACTTTTTGTTGCGGGTGTGACACAATAATTAAGAGTAATTAAATATGCTTACCTTTTGTAATGAAGATTAGTGAACACTTCTCTGCAAACAAAAACTCTCAATAATAGCTGTCAGATCATATATATCCAAGTTTGGAGATTTTCAGAATGTTTGTTCAGCTGTACGAGACCATGAAATGTAAAGACTTTTGCCGCAGTCTATTTTATAAAGTCATATTGTCACTTTAATTATTAAAATAAGTATGTTAATGACAAAAATTTAATTCTTTTTTGATAAAATATGAAATAGTACACTCTTAACAGTTAATATGCAAAATTTCAATCATATTTAAAGAAATTTAAATTTTCATCCTCATGTCCGTTTTTTCGTGGATTGGGCGGTAGTTTAATTAATAAATAATATTGGAATGTGTGAATTATTTTCAATGAACCATTAATAAGGTCATGATTCATTCTTTCGTCCGCGTCATGTCTCTTGAGTGGGCGTCTTGTCTCTTTCGTGGTTTGTAATATCAGGTAACTTTTAATACATAAATTTATTGTATTCAACCTCTATACTAAAATAAGTTAATCTTAAGACAGGGTAGTTTTTTCTCACTCTCTAACTAAAAACTCAACTGTTTCAAATAGGATTATGACTTCAGGAAATTTCATGCATCACATCACAACTGTCATGTTTGCTGATTTATCATTGAGCCATTTAAAACAATATTAAAATATTTTATTTACAACAAATAATTTCTTTTATTATTATTATTTATTTTTCACACGTTTAATTTTAAATTTCAATTTTAAAAACAGCAAATTTATTTGGAGTAAAAATTTTTTACTAAAAATATGTACTAAAATAAATATAGATTACTAAATTTACTATTTATTTTAGTATAATTTATGGTGAAACTGTCCATTTCATAATTATTAAAGACTTTTAAACTGTGAAATGTTTATAAACCGAATTTCATTGCATTCTATTAAACTGAAAGTAAATATTTTTTAAATAATTGATCGCATGACGAAGTGTCTCTAAAAAGTTTACCGGAATTTGCATAAAAGACATCATAAACTTAAGAAACTGCAGATGGATCCTAGAACAAGGAAGACTCTTGTCAATGTGATAAATGAGTTCTTGTTGATACTTAGTTTGTTTCTTCGACTCTTTTCACAATTACTGTATCTTGATCTGGAATTATGATTGTTTCATCAAATTGATACTTTTATTGGATAGTTGGGCTTTTTAAATGTGTTTGTGTAGTGAGTTTTGTTTTTAGTTGTTTACTTTGTGAAGTGATGATTTGGCCTCAAAAAAGGGTGTTGTTGAGATTTGTTTTTATGTGTATTGCGGCTTTTTTCCAAATAAGTATAACTGGATAAGTTTAACTTTCGTTATGCAAAATGAGTTTGAATCTAAGTCTGAATAAGTCTGTTTTTTTTTCGTGACCACTTTTTATTATTAGTGGATGGGGAAAGTAAGAGGAAGGATTTTTTTTATGTTTGTGTGTCGGTAAATGATAAGGATGAAGAGTAGGTCGACATGATTATCATGTCAACCAAAATACTATTGTCAGTCTTTAAGATAAATGGATGATCATAAATGTCATGTTTATCTGACTTTAAACACAATGCACATGTTTCTTATGTCATCAGTAGATTTTTAATTCAGCTTCTTATTTGTATTTTGATTAATATTTTACAAATTTATTTCTTTCATTATTTAAATTAAAACTTATGTCAGTTTGTTTAACTTAGTGTAGTTTGGTGAGTTGTATAATTTGGTGAAATTGGTCGATGGGATAATCAAGTAATTCTTGGTGAAGATTACATACATAAGACTGACCCATCATAGTAGAAATATGTACATTCTCTCAAATCTGCAACCCTAAAATCTGCATATCATCACTGATGTAAACAACAAAACTTTTAATTTAGATATAGTTTCAAAATTACATACCTTTTTATTTTTATGTAATTATGTTCATATATTTAATGTAATTATGATTAATATGACTGAATTCATGCTTATTCATGAAGGAAATATAAATTTATTTCTGAAGAAATTTGAGATATTGCTGATATTGTTTGTAACAATCTTTTACCAAATGTATTTAATCATTAAAGAGCCCTTTTTGATTAAGTCTGGCTAAACTTAAAATAAAACTTTCTTATATTTTATAATTTTCATATGAATTGAGATACATTTACTATGCAAGTTGCATAGAAAAAATTATTTTTGTGGTGCATACTTAATTAAATTATATTAATTATTTATTTGCCATTTACTTATAATAATTTAGTCATTTTAAAAATCATCTTAATTTTCATTATTTTAATTAATTACTTTACTTAATTGCCAAAACGTCAGTGAAGGCTTACTTTGGAGACATGAAATTTTTTTGTTTCTGTCTGCCTGTCAGTCTGTCTGTTCTGCGATAACTGACGTAAAAATCATTCGATTGACTTGAAATTAAGTGGGTATGTTAGTGAGGCACTGGGATTAAGCTGTATCGTTTTTTGTTAGGTTTGATTCATTCATTCAGAAAATATAGAATATTTTATTTTCCGCAATAATGCTTTTCTATGGCAAATCCAATGATTTTCAATTTTTTTTTCTTTTTTTCTTGAGAGAAAATGACACATTTGATTAATGGAACTCAATGATAAATGGATACTGAAATTTACCGGCTAATTTATTCGTATTGTTTTGAAATTTTGTCTACTCATTTGTCAAATTTTTTAAATTATTACTGTAAATTTTGGAAATTTTTTATAAATGTGTTCCAATAATATATACTAATTTGTTTTAGAGATTTACTTATTTAAATGTATTTATTTCATTTTCTTTATTTTCTCATATTGGTTCCTAAGCAACCATCCATCCTAATTCTTATCCATAATTTGAAAGCATGTACGAAAATTTAAATGAAGTCAACTCAAAACAGATGAATTAATTAATGGCTTTGTAAATTTGCGTATAAATATAACATAGCCCAGAAAAGAACATACGTTATGTTTTATTAATTTTATTCAAATATTTTCCTTAATAATTCAAAATTTCATTCTTTTTCATACACAATCAATAGTCTTTATTGATACAATTTAACCAATTTCCTTTATCGCTGCCAAAAAAATTAAAATCTGGAATAATTATTTTTCAATGGCAATAAGTTTCAATTGACCAATTTCCATTCGAGAAATTAAGCTAAGAAAAAATAGATAAATATGACGTCAGAATTAAAATAAAAAAAGATGTAGTACTTTTTGTATCATATTAATTATTTCGTTAATAAGAATTTTTCTGACAAAAATGGAGACATAATTAGAAGTAAAAGAAATAAAAAAGAATTATATTTTTAACAAACAATTCACTTGGTAAAATATTACGTCCTAATTAAAATAAAACAGCTATTTTATAATAGTTGTTAAAAATACAAGAAACATGGATATCAATAACTCATGAATAATGACATATTGCCAAAACTTCAGTGAAGGCTTACTTTGGTGACTCGAAGTTTGTTGTTCATGAAATTGTTCGAAATTTATTGTTTATTCCGTCTGTCAGTCTGTTCTTCCATCTGTCTGTTGCGCGATAACTGCTGCAAAATGCAATCAAACTTTTGTTTTTGGAAGAAAAAAAATTGTAAAACTCTAGATTACTAATTTTACACTTTAAAAAGTTCCTTATACATCAGATTTAGGTGTTTGTTGTTGGCAGGCATGTAGAAGTATGAGGTTAATGAAAAATGCTTGTCCAAACTGTTACTTATCTTTATCAATGAAAATGTATAAAGAAATACAATATATACGATAACCATTAGCACAATTAATAGAAAGTTGAAATTTTAAATTTAATGAGACTACGGGTGGGTCAGGGTGGCGGAGCCCCCTGAATAGATCGACTATGTTATAATAAAAAAAATAATAATAATAATAGATCATGAAAATTTCATAAATCCTAACATAACTAAAATTTAAATTTAATGGATTTGATGTCTGAAAACTTCTTATTCTTATTTTATTCTTATAAATAATTACGTAATTTGAAAATTTTAGATTACAGATTCCAGAAAGTTTAATTTTGCCCAAAGTGTGTTTAAAAAAAAAATGATGTGCAAAGCTGACGTTGAGGATCCTGATTTGCAGATTTACTAGTTAAGCATACATAATAATTTGAATTGTATTATTATGTTAAAAAAACATAAGTAAATCAATGGCCAGAAATCCACAAAACTCTAAAATCCTCAAAACCTCAGGTCTGTGAATCTATTATTTATTCATTTAGCGTGGACCAACACATTTTTTGCGTTAATGGAAGGTTCAGTTTAAAATGACTAAATTTTAATATTTAATTGTAGAATAATGACAATTTATAAATGTATGCATTTTTTGCAAAATTTTTTGTTCTAGTCTAAATTTAAATTATTTTGGAAGGGCCACTTCAACCAGGCCACGCTGAGACAATGATTTTCATAAGGTCAAAACAATGCTGAAAATTTTTGCTTGTGATAACTAGGTAGAATTGTACCAGATCTGGGTCCTATGGAAAAATATCAGTTAAGCGTAGAAAATGCAGTAACTCACTCCTTAGTCCTTCAGCTGTTTCACATAGAGCTCTGATTAAGGCATTCCTAGTTTATTCTTGGAAAATTATTTCAAAATGGTTGATTATAAATAGGTGAAAAAGGTTTTTGATTGCAATCATATTTATCTATACAGTAGACTCCCTGAAATTTCGCAGCTCTCTAAAATCCACACATAATTTACAGATGTAAACAATGAAACATTCAGTTTTGATGTAGGGACAAAATTTGACTTTTTTATTTTTATATCAATTCCATATATTTTTTAATTTGTAATTTTCATTAATATTACTGAATTCATATGTTTTCATGAAGGAAGAAATTTTAATATATTGCTGATATCACTGGTAATCTCAATCTTTTTACCAAATGTATTTATGTATTAACCAAACTTTTTTGGTTATTAAATCTGGCTCAACTTGAAATATAACTTACTTATTTTATGATTTTGATGTGAATTAGTAATGTATCTTTATAAAGCGAATTTCATATGAAAAATGCATCTTATCTTTATAATAAATATTTAATCACATATTATTGGTTATCAACTTGACCTTCCTATTTATATTTTAATCATGTTAAAAATTATTTAAATTTTTATTATTTTAGTTTATTACTTATTTTAATGTTTTTATTTTATAGTAAGCCTTCATAGTAGTTTCAATTTCATTGTTAATTACCTTTAAATTACTATTTTAAAAAAATGTTAACAAAGCAATGACCGGAAATCTGCAAAATTCTAAAATCTGCAAAATCTCTGGTCCTAAGCTGTGTGGATTTGAAGAAGTCTACTGTATATCAGAGTTGCAATCTTTAGCTTTTCTTTTTTCATTATGGTTTAATGTACAAACTTAATACATAATTCCAACATCATTAAGTATATTTTTCATGTCATTTTTTTATATATATAATAATGGTCATAATTCTCATGCTTACTTTATTTAAATTGTTAATGTATTATTTGAACAAATAAATTTTAAAACATTTTAGTCACATTTTCATGTGAAAATTTTTAGAAAGATTGATACAGTAGCCTCCCTTTTAACCCGTCTCCTCTTAACCGACATTTCGCTCTAACCGGTTTTCTTTAACTTCCTAACTTTATTTCCAACATTAGGCAAATTTCAAAAAAGAGAATGTTGGTGGTACTAAATAGATTCATGTTGACCTACACTAGCATTGAATTCTTTGTGTAGTCTGAAGGGGGGGGGGATATCCCCAAAGAGCAATGGATTCTTCCTTCGGAAGATTTAATTGCCGAAACATCAGTGAAGGCTTACTTTGGAGACACGATATTTTTTGGTTTCTGTCTGTCTGTCTGTCAGTCAGTCTGTTTGTCAGTCTGTCTGTTCCACGATAGATGCAAAAAAACATCCAATTGGCTTGAAATTAAGTGGGTATGTTAGTGAGGCACTGGGATTAAGCTGTATAGTTTTTCGTTAGATTTGATTCATTCGTTCGGAAAATATAGAATATTTTATTTTGTGCAATAATGCTTTTCTATGGCAAATCCAATGATTTTCAATTTTTTTTTCTTTGAGAGAAAATGACACATTTCATTAATGGAATTCAATGATAAATGGACACTGAAATTTACCGGTTAACTTATTCATATTGTTTTGAAATTTGTCTACTCATTTGTCAGATTTTTAAAGTTATTACTGTAAATTTTGGAGATTTTTTATAAATGTGTTCCAATAATATAAACTAATTTGTTTTAGAAATTTACTTATTTAAAGTGTATTTATTTCATTTTCTTTATTTTCTCTTAATGGTTGTGAAGCAACCATTCATCCTAATCCTTATTATATTTTAATGCTATAAATTTGAAAGCATGTTCGAAAATTTAAATGAAATCAACGTCAAAACTGATGAATTAATTAATGTCTTTGTATCTTTGCGGATAAATATAACATAGTCCAGAAAAAATATAGGTACATTTTATTAATTTTATTCAAATATTTTCCTTAATAATTCAAAATTTCCTTCTTTTTCATACAGAATCAAGAGCGATTTTTTAGATAAAATTTAACTAATTTCCGTATCGTTGCCAAAAAAGAAAAAAATCTGGAATAATTTTTCAATGGAAATAAGTTTCAATTGAGCAATTTCCATTTGAAAAATTAAACTAAGAAAAAATAAATATGACGTCAGAATTAAAATAAAAATAAAAATAGTAGTTTGTTAAATATTAAACATGGAAATTTGTTTAAGAATAAGAATTTTTCTCACAAAAATGGGGGCATAATTAGAATTAAAAGAAATAAAAATAATTATATTTTTAACAAATATTTCAATTGGTAAAATTTGACATCATAATTGAAATAAAACAGGTATTTTATAGTTGTCGTTAAAAATACAAGAAACATGGACAGCAATAACTCATGAATAATGACGTCATTGCCGAAACTTCAGTGAAAGCTTATTTTGGCGACGCAAAATTTATTGTTTTCCATCTCTCAGTCTGTTCTTCTGTCTATCTGTCAGTCCCCGATAACTGCCACAAAATGCAATCAAAACTTCTTTTTTTTTTTTTTTTTTTTTTTTTTTTTTTTTGTAAACAAAATTGTAAAACCCTAGATTACTGAGTTTACACTTTCAAAAGTTCCTGATACATCAGATTTAGGTGTTTTTGGTGGGCAGGTATCTAGAAGTATGAGGATAATGAAAAATGCTTATTAAAACTGTCACTTATCCTTATAAATCAAAATGTAGAAAGAAATACAAGATATACGATAACCATTAGCAGATTGATAGAAAGTTAGAAATTTAAATTTAATCAGACTACGGGGGGTTCAGGGGGGCGGAGCCCCCTGAAGAAATCTACTGTGGTATAATAAAAAAACCAAAATAATAGATCATGAATTTTTCAGAATATCCTAACATAACTAAATCTTTAATTTAACGGCTTTTGATGGCTTCAAATTTCTTATTCTTCTTTTATTCTTATAAATAATTACGTAATTCGAAAATTTTAAATTACAGTTTCCAGGAAGTTGAATATTACGCTAAGTGTGTTTTAAAAAAAAGATGTGAAAAGCTGACGTTGAGGCTCTTGATCTGCAGATTTACTAGTATTTTGTATTTTTAATTGTCATAAGTGCAACTCTCTCCTTTCCGGTACTCTATAATCGCTGATTGACCTGAAAACTATACTATACAAACATTTAAAAAATTTAAAGGATGTAAACAGACCATCGTAGAAGACGTAAAAGATAGGTTTGAGTCTGATAAAGATATCATGCATGAAACACGTGACAAGGATATAATTAGGATTGTAACTGATGTTGTTCAGTATGAATATAATCAAATTTAATCACATATTTATCATTATTTGTTATTTGTGATAAATTTTTTTTTCAATTCATTTAATTACAAATAGCATTCTTTTCCAAAATATAGAAAATACTTACTTTTTAAAAATATATACAAATCAAAAAACTAAATTCATAGTATGCATTTTATCAAGTAAATTACACAGATTACTTATTTTAATTTTTATTTATTTATTTTACTTCTTCAGTTTAACTAGATTTTCTTATATCCGGCTTAACCTTGGTCCTGTTTCGGCCAGTTAAGCGGGCCGATAGTTTCTGTATATAGGAAAAGTCAGGGAATGCATAAATATTATCTACAAAGGATGGGAAATGAAAAATGATATAAAATTCATTATTCAAACTGGAGACAGAATCACAAAATTCTTAAACAACTACAAAAAAAAAAAAAAAAAAAAAAAAAAAAAAAAAAAAAAAAAAAAAAAATCCAAGAAAATTGAACAATTGGAAAAGAATCACTAATTTTTTCAAAGGATTGGGGAAATAAATAGAAAATTTCATTGTATCCCTGCTTGGTCATGGTCAATGAAGTTTTTGATATTTGTTTAGGTAAATTGTCAGGCATCTTTTGCTAGGAACCCTAAATAACTAATTATGAGCTCATCTGCGAGTGTAAATACTAGAATTTGGAAATTAATTTTTATTATCATCACTGCAGTTTTATTGAAAATTTTTATTGATTCTTCAAATTTTCCAGATTTGCCTATCACTAGTGGATAGTAGCAGTTCTTTATAAAGATTGGAGTCCATCACAGCAAACTTATCCGAGTTTTATGTATTTCACAGAAGACAGGATTGATCCGAGAACATCCGAGTCATGTCTCAGACCAGGAGATAATGCTTTTCCTGCTTTCCTCGTTCATTTTAAAAGTGAGTTAATGAATCAATTTTCATTATTTAAATCTTTTTTAGTCTTCTTTAAGAGTGTATTCCAAACTAAACTGATTATTTTCTGACTTATTTTTAAATTCATTTTTGCTCTTAAACGCATCGAATTGGCAATTTCTCTTACTTAAAAAGTACACAATGTGCTGTGCCTTTTAATTAATGCAGAAAATATTACAAAAAATGCTGTCAAATTTGACATTTTAAACCGAATTTTCCAAAGTGTTAGATCAGGGAATGAAAATAAGAATCAAACTGAGAAAGTATTTAATTTTAAATCTAATTCTAGAGAATTGAGCGAAAAATGAGATCATACGCCATTTTATAAACTCTTCAAAAATCACTTCAGTAAGTTTCATAATTTTACTTTTAAAAATCAATCTAAAAATATATTAGTAAAATTTGAGCTTTAGAGGGTGAAAAAATATTTTTTCAAATACTCTTAACACAAAGGCAGCTGACATCACTCAATTGAAATTGCGGTTTGCTTTTCTTGAAAATGGTCGACATAGTATGATCCTTTCTTGTATTTTGAAAAAAAAAATCAGATAGGTAATCATCTTGGGTAACTTTTTTGTTTTACAAAATATAAGTTGTTTTTCAAAATTAAAGATACACCTGAGTCATAAAGAAAGAAAAAGTTTTATTGAATGCATTAGTAACATACATTGAAACTTTGATCATTTAACCTTTCTTTTAACGTTTAATCCCCAAGTTTATAAGAACTTCGGTTGGCAGAATGCCAAACCGATTCCATTCACACTGTAGGAAGAGCTCTGTTGCCAAGATATCCTCTATGCATCAATGCAAACAATGGACAATGTTTCTATTTTAGGTTCTGAGGACAATTTTATTTTTAATTAAATGGATTGTGCAGCTTGTTCTAGTTCTTGGATCAGGGATTTCAAAATATGTATATATTTTTCTTTATTTTTGTGGCTTTTTATAAAAGCATATTATTTTATTTTATTTATCCTGCATTTATATTTGAGGCTTTCACAAATTTTCCAACTGCTTGGCGACTCTGCAATTTTTATTCGTAAATTGAGATCCTAAAACTTTAGTAGCTTGTTCAAAATAGTGCATTAAATCGTTTAACCCTTTAAAGGGCAAGTAATAATGTCTTTGTAACATTAGATTCTCACCGGAAAAATCGAAAAAAAAAATAATGAGAAAAGGCAATTTTTTAACATTTTGCCATCAAATTAAAAATATAAAATTTCAGTAAAAGTTTCTGGGTAGAATCTCGTTTAAATTAGGTGGTATAAAATATAACCTAACGCCCCTCAAAGGGTTAACTCACCTTGCGTGAATTTTTGTGTTCAACGTCAGTTGCTTGGTTTGTTTACAGGATTTTGGTTTCATCACTTCTCAATTCTTGAGAATAAGATGATAAATCAAGAGATGTAGGAAGTAGAGGCACTGGTATATCTGAACTGTGCGGTACAGGTCTAATAGCTGTAAAATATTTTAGAAACACAACATTTGCCTTGTTTTTTCTGTTGGGCGTTTTATTTTTGCTAAGTAAAATTATCAATTTTCATGACTAGCTGACTCTCTCCATAACATTGGAATAGCAAATTTAAGAGATTTTATTTTACCTCGAGTCCATTTCCCTAAATGTTCAACTCGTGTGTGACAAATTATATATGGGACCCAATTTTTTCCCCTGGTCACCGAGTTTCATACCGAAGTAAGCATAGTACGCCTTAACGAAATCGGTTATGTTCCGCTGCCTTTTTTAAACTACGTATCCACCACAGATGTAACAACATGAGTTCGGTATGTTTATACGACTTCTTAATGGCATATTGCTTTAAGAAACTGACAAAACAATGATAAGATATCGATAAACGAACAAAACAAACGTATGTTCTGTTTATAAATGTGCGCGAGAAAATAGCGCCTTCTGAGTCAAATATCAATAAATTGTATCACTTGTTTTTATTCATCTACAGTAATTTTACCACCATGTACAAAAAAAAAAAAAAAAAAAAATATGACGAACGAAAATCGTGCGTACAGCATAGATATTGAAATACACTGGTGTGCAAAATTTAAGGATGGAGTCCCAAAATGCCAATTTTCAAGGGATTTTCAAGCGATAATTTTCACGTGAATATTCAACAGGAAGTAATATAATTCGAATAATTACTATCCCTGCATAACAGTTAGTCTATATAACATCTCATTCAGGTCACACAAAAGTCACAGTCACTACGGTGAAACAAAAAAAACAGGAAATTTCATACGTCTCTTTTATGAGTCTCAAATGACTACTATATGTGACTCCACTGTCAGGTCACTGTGACTGCTGCTTTGAGACGAGTCACCAGGTGACCTTACAGTGTCGTTTTATTGAGACTCGTGTGACTGTCATTTGGAGGCTCAATTTCAAAGTCATTGTGAATGTTGCATTATGATAAATCACCAAACAATGTCCCATTAAAGTCACATGGTGAGTTTTCACAGTGTTTACTTTACAGTAGGATCTCTGTTACCATTTGACAAAATATTATGACAGAAAGTCATCTGGTGACTCATCACAAAGCAGCAGTCGCAGTGACCTGACAGTGGAGTCACATATAGTAGTCATTTGAGACTCATAAAAGAAACGCATGGAATTTCCTATTTTTTGTTTAGTCGTAGTGACTGTGACTCTTGTGACCATGTGTGACCTGAATGAGATGTTATATGGACTAGTAGCTGTTATGCAGGGACAATAATTATTCGAATTATATTAATTCCTGTTGAATATTCATGTGAAAATTATCGCTTGAAAATCCTTCGTCTTTAAATTTCGCACACCAGTGTACTTTCTACCACAGACATTGGGAATCCGTGTTGATGTTCATATAAAACATATTGCACCACCTGGCATTGGAAGGTGAAACTAATGGACGTTGCTTTGCATGTGCAACTCGCCTGCTGTACATTGCCGGTAGCAGTAGGGACACGAATTGGCGTTTCGTTTGGAAGACAGATTGTTCAGAACATTGTGCGCACCCTGGCGATGAAAAGTAGAATCAACAAATTTTGCAGATCATACGCAGCGTGCCCGCTATACAGTATCGCAGACAACAAGAGTACATTTCGGAGGTTTATTTGGGTCCCTTTTCGGTGGTAATTGTGAAAACAATGTTTTTTAGTATGTACAGTAGAATTCGAGATCTGTCTAACACAACACGCAGTCATTCTGTTTTTAGATATTTTTTAAATTTCAATATAAATCGACAATACAAGTATTCAAATTCATTTGGTAAAATTGAAAGGCCCAGGCATTGCAAGGTGGGTCAGCCAGTTTATTTATAATATTTTCTCTATAATAGTTTATTCGGTTAGCAAGAAAGTAATTTCAGTTTTCGCATATAAAGAGCATTATGTATTATTTAAAAAATACATTTTGTCAGTGATGTTCTTCGCGTTTTGCTACTTGATAGCCCTGACATAGAGGTTGCTTTACAAACGCTCACAGCGTGATTTTGTTTGTACCTTTTAGATGAGGGTCAATTTTAACATAGAGTGAAAAAACAAACATTTTCGGCGTCGTTTGCTCTTTCTTTCGGTAAGGGAAAGAAAGTTGCAGTCTCATAAAGAGATGTCGTTTTATGATGGCAGCTATTTATTATATCTTTTATTTAATACGAGGTGGAACACGTCGAAATTCGACGAAAGAAGCGTATTTTTGATTTATAATAAATCTACAAAATTAGTTAAAGTAAAAAATGCATCCTATATTGGTTAGTCTAACTCCCAAACAAATATAGTTTTAAGCTAAAAGTAACAGAATACTATAAAACCCAATTATCCAAATTATTAAATGAAATAAAGCCAAAATTCACGGGATTTTATAACAGAGGATATTTTTAAGATAGTATACGCATTTTAATTTCTCTCTCTTTCTTTTTTAATTTTAAGAGAAAATGGAGTGTTTCTGTTGTCATAATTACAAAATTGGTACTAAAAATTAAAAAAAATAATATCATATAATTTAATTGCTATACAGCTTTGAAACAAATTACATTTAACCTTCCTACCCTGAATGGGTCTAATCGTCCCAGTCCTATAATGCATTTCATTCGATTCAAACCAGAAATTTTTTCATAAAATAAATTAAATAAATAACTCAAAGATTTAAGTCAAATAAGTATGTTAAATGGATTTAAAGAAAAATTCTGGTGTGAAATATTTTAATCAAGTTTGAGTAAAATTTCAACAGGGTACGAAGGTTAAAAGTACATTTTTTTCTCTATACGACGGTATAAAAATTTAAAATGTATGATGTTCAGAAGTGTAAAATTTGCAGTAGCGAAAATTGCAAAACCGAAATTGCTTGGAGAAGTGTTACGCATTCTATTTTTTCCTCAATTTTAATAGAAAATGGGGTGATTATGTTGCCACAATTACAAAATTGGTACTAAAACAATAGAAAAAGTAATATCTCAAAAATAAGATATCTCTTTAAAACAAATTGCATTTAAAAGTATATTTTTTTCTATACGGTGTAAAAATTAAAAATGTGCAATGTCTAGAAGTGTAAAATTTGTAGTAGTGAAAATTGCAAAACCGAAATTACAAGGGAAAGTGTTGCCATTCGCAAAATGACGTATGCGTTACGTACAGATACGTTTGGCCCTTTTAATATAGATATGTATTTAAATTTTATTTATTCTAATTTTAGTTATTGTTTAGTATTTGTAAAATTAGGAAATTCATCTGACAAGGTAACTAGGAGTATATTCTAGATACAATGGCTCAAATTTTATTTCAACTCAATTTTCTGTGTTCATTTACTCTTAAATTTCTTTTCCAGGAAAAGTTTGAAATATGCAGCAAAATATTTCTGAACAAAACCTTTCTGGAATTGTAACTTCTGACCCACAGCAAGGGAAATTGTTTGTATGTGAGGTGTGCAACAGGAAATTCTCTCGTAAGAATTATTTAAATAGTCATCTGTTAATCCATACTGGTGAGAAACCTTTTGTATGTGAGATATGTAATAAGAAATTCTCTGACAAAAGTAATTTAAAAAGTCATCTGTTAATCCATACTGGTGAGAAGCCTTTTGTATGTGAGATATGTAATAAGAAATTCTCTAAAAAGAGCCATTTAAGACAGCATCTATTAATTCATACCGGGGAGAAATCTTTTGTGTGTGAGATATGCAACAAGAAATTCTCTGACAAAAGTAATTTAAAAGGTCATCTGTTAATCCATACTGGTGAGAAACCTTTTGAATGTGAGATATGCAACAAGAAATTCTCTCATAAGAGTAATTTAAGCAGGCATCTGTTAACTCATACTGGTGAGAAATCTTTTGTGTGTGAGATATGCAACAAGAAATTCTTTCATAAGAAATATTTAAACAGCCATCTGTTAATCCATACTGGTGAAAAACCTTTTGTATGTGAGATATGCAACGATAAATTCACTCAAAAGAAGTATTTAAACAGTCATATGTTAGTTCATACTGGTGAGAAATCTTTTGTATGTGATATATGCAACAAGAAATTCTCTCATACGAGTGATTTAACCAGGCATCTCTTAATTCATACTGGTAAAAAACCTTTCGTGTGTGAAATATGCAACAAGAAATTTTCACGTAAGAGCCATTTAAGCCAACACCTGTTAATCCATACTGGTGAAAAACCTTTTTCGTGTGAGACATGCAACAAGAAATTTTCTCAAAATGGTCATTTAAGAAAGCATCTGCTTATTCATACGGGCGCGAAACCTTTTGTAAGAGATAAGAAATGATTTTTTTATTTGTAATTAAAGTGTTAATTTGTTATTTTCCGTTAATTATTTTTTTAATAGGAGCCACGGAATATTCTAGTATGAAGTGGGCATTTCATGTCACTGTCTGTTAAATGACAGTGCTCAATGAATATATTTGAAATTTAAAGTAATAAGTCTGCACATTAGGAGTATGAATATCAACTATGACAAAGACATTTTTATATTTATCTTGTTTTATATATTTTTTAAATCTTAAAATTTTAATTTTTCTTTTACATTTTGTAGATTTAAAGGTTTATAATATTTGCTTATAAAGTAAAACTGCTACTATCAATTTAAATGACTCGTGTTAAAGCGCATTTAACAATGAATTCTTTGACTATAAAACTGTTTTTTTACAAACTAAAAAATATGTTTCTTTTATGTTCATTTACCCTCAATTCCTCTGTAATATCAAAAATAAAATATAATTAACTGTAAAAAACTGCTTTTTATTTCGCTAACAGATTTTTATTTTATGAAGATATATGAATTTAATAAAATTTGTCAATACCAATAAAGTTCATAAAATCTCTTTGAAAATTTTGTTTGTACATCCATTTCCTCTTATAAAACTTTATAACATATACTTTAAAATTAGTTAGACTTTAATTGAATTGTCTTGTGTTCTTAGGCACGTGAATTACTCAGACTTCCATGTAATTGGGTATAACACCGATATGTCATATTGTGAATTCATTATTGAAAATCAGTTGTGCAGTGTTTCTAATTGTTCAGAAGGACACTGAAAATAATTATATTCTATTGCAGTTTGTGTTCAAAGTTCTTTTATGGTGTATTTTATACTGTTTCAAGAATTTATTTTACAAAATTAGTGTGAATTTTTGAGATGCAATAAAATATGCTTGCTGTTTAATTGGTAGTGAAACTATTTATTACTCATTTACATATTAAACTTCTTGTCCAGGCACAGCGATTAATCTATGTTTATGAAAGTGGAAGATGTGATGAAATGATTTTGAAGACCTCCCCTGTATTTTTATATATTTTAATGGTGAGAAGAATTGCCCTCTTATTTAGAATAAATTTAAAATAATTTTTAAATATCATAATTATCAATCACTGTGTGAAATATTCGTTTTATATGTTATCCTATTTTCGTTGCAGCGTGTATATATTTTGAAATAAAAAAATTACTTGACATTAATTTCATGTTCATTCTGTATTTCTTCATTGAATAATAACAATAGTTTTGCGACACTTCGATTTTCACTGGACTTCTATTCTAGCATAAGAGCCATTCTGATTGGCTCACGAAATTCATAAATGGACATGGTCAGACAATCGATCATCAATTGCAGACATCCGGATGTTTGTTTTCAGCTTTTTCATTTCCTTTGCGACGTAAGTTAGGTTTGAATGAGATATTTTTTATTTGTCGATGATGAAACTGATATTTGAAACTAAAAAGAGATCCAAAGAGTTGTATAAAAATAACTTGCATCATTTTCATGCAGAATCGTTTTGTTATTGAAAACTTTTAAGATGGAGACTGTTTAATAAATTTTAAATATTATTTAAAATAGAAATTTTTTAAACAGAAATATCATTATATTTATTATAAACACACTGTTGCTTACAAATAGTCTCTCACCACTAAATTGTTTTAGTTTTTTTCGTTTACATTTTATTAGAACTGTTGCAAAATATTTAGGCAAAAAATGTAATGAATAAAATTTAGTGGCGAGAGACTTCTTACTAGAACCTAGATTTTTTACACCCCTGCTTCTTGATATTCATTAATTAAACACAAAAGATTTAAAAACAGGTAATAAAAAATAAAGAAAATACCTCCACACTAATTATGCTGAAAATTATCCCATAGAATTGTCATTAAAGTCGATCGGTTACTACCAAGATCTACTAATTAAGGCTATTCCATTTAAAATTTCTGTAATTTGTATGTATAGAAATTATTCGGCGTTTTAAAATTTTGACATACAGTCGGCTCTCGTTAATTCGAACTCGTCGGGACCACAGCAAATATTCGAATTATCCGAAGTTCGAATTATGGAAAATATGTAATAAAAACATGCTCAATATGGTACTATTACAAAGGAATTAATGTTATAGTGTTTTTAAAATTTATTTCGCCTGTTATCATTAGAATATGACTTAATATTAGATTAGAATGTATAAACACAGAAACTAATTAAAATATTAGAAACAAGCACAATGTAAGAAAAATTTAAAGCGTCACTGATGGACAGACGGGGCACTAAGAAAGTGGATATCGATTGCATTGAATTACATGTATACTCGTTCGGAACAATTTTCATAAAAATTAAAGAAAGAAAATTATTCAAATGATCTGAAATCCTTGTGAAAGTAAGTAAAAATGAAAAATCGGAATTCTCGTTAGTTCGAATTAAACGAAGTCCAGAGAAAATGAGTTCAAATTAATGAAAAATTTTAATGTTGTTCTGCCATTGAAAATTTTGGGACTTAATGTTTAGTTCGAATTAAGCGAAGATTCGAATTATCCGATTTCGAATTAACGAGAGTTAACTGTATTACTTTGCAGTCTGTAGTAAATGTTAGCTTAGGAAGCCAAATGGAAAATCATTTGGTTTAGTAATTAAAGAATTTTGCAGGGTCAAAGTTGGGAACTCCTAGCGTAAATTATAATTTTAAAACAGATTTCTATACAGCTAGTTAGTGCCGTAACTGGGGGGAAAGGGCGCTCACTCCCCTAAAAATTTTTGAGGCTTCCCTGGAAAAGATTCCAACGTCACTACATGAATTTCTGTTCCGAAAATCCAAATGAAATTCTGTTGAAAAATCTAATTTAGCTTTGAGGCCCTTTTTCAGTTTTGCAGGAATGTAACTAAAATAAGTGCTTCAATACTCGCTCCTCCTATTTGCACATAGAAAGCCAACATGATGTTTAATATTGCGCTAGTTAGACACTCGAATTTTTCATCATCCTATTCTTTTCTTAGCATAAAATGAAAATATTACAGCAGTTTAATAAGTGTGGATATGCACTAATTTATCTTTCTGCATCAGAGAGTAAGAAAAAAATATGATCTCCCCCCCCCCTCAATTCCTATTATTCACTTCCAATACGGCCCCCAAAGATAGTTGTTAGCTCAAAACTATTTGATGGAATGAGCTGTAATTTCGGAGATGCATATTTAAGACTTCAAGATGCCAATCTGTGTTTAAAACTTTACATAAAAAGTTCTTAAATCTTTTAGATTTTTAAATCATAAGATTTTAAGAAATACACCTTTTAAATATAAACATTTCAATAAATAATTTTATTTTATTTGATAGGTGTAACGAAAAATTAAAAACAAATATTGACATGTTTCGATTCCATCTTTTAAGAACCATAATCATAATAAAATAAAAATAAAATACGAATCGTTTCACGGTCAATACAAACAGCTCACGACAATGAGGTGTAAATTAAAAATCCTGTGCACTATTGTAAAATAATATGTTTGAATAGGATGATAATAATTATTGATAATTATTTTTGATCATGGTTTATTTTTCATTTATTATTTTTACAATGATGCGCGGAGTTTTTAACTTACTTCCAATTGTCGCGAGCTGTTTGTATTGACCTTAAAATGATTCGTATTTTTATTTTATTATGTTTATGGTTCTTATAAGATGGAATCGAAACATGTCAATATTTGTTTTTAATTTTTCGTGACACCTGTCACGTAAAATTAAATTGTTTATTAAAAAATTTTACAGATTAAAATTTCTTTTTTTTTTTAATAAAATAATTTTCTAAATTATATATATGTTTCCGTTAAAGCGTATAATCCGTTATTTCATAAAATACTCAAGCCTGTTAAAATGTGTAAAATTATTAAATTTTACAATTTAACTAGTCATTTTATAGAATAACGGTTGTCAAACCCAGCGGTTCCCAAACTATGGGTCGTGACCCACTGGTGGGCCGCGGCAATTGTTTTGGTGGGTCGCGAAGGAGGTTTTGTCATAAAAATGTATCTTTTATGTCATTGTTTAAAAAAATAGGACAATTTCAATAGGAAATAAAATTTCAAGGGAAAATCCTTAATTTCCTTCTCGATTAATATGCGAACAGAATATCCAGAAATATTTAAATGAGCTTTGAAATTCTTGATGAAATTCAACACTTTGTGCTTATGAGAACATCCTTTTCCTACTTTGTTGTTTTTGAAAAGCAAGTATTGAGACAAAGTACGTGTTAATATATGTTCCCACGTTGGTAAACACCAGTTCCAGAAATCTCATTGATTATAGAGCTATGTTTTCATTGTAATTAAACTTATTTATAAGTATCTTTTTAGTTTGTGCATTGCTTTAATCACTATTCACTTACACACATTGAGATTACTTATTCTTGTTTTTGTTGATAATGTATCTTCCATATGAAAATTTCCGCTTTTGGCTGGATAAGTTAGTCGAGATCGTACAAAAATTGCTATAATGATATAAAACTTTATTTTGAGTGGGTCACGATTTTTTTTAACTGAAAGGTGGGTCGCGAAAGTCTTTTTTTCACTGAAAGATGGGTTGCGTACCAAGAAAGTTTGGGAACCGCTGGTCTAACCTTTAAAGTATTGAAAACGACGCGCGAAAGCCGTTTAAACAGAATGTAGCTGTCATAGTTTAGTTAGTCATGTTTCGAATCATCTATGGCTGTCTTGCAGTCAGTGTGTATGATGCATTATAAGACCTTTTCTTCGTTAATACTGTCGTTGGGAGTGCATGCTTTGTCTATAAATGTGCATTGAACTTGCACAAATTTGTGATCTTTGTACTTACAGCTTTACTTTTTGGGAATTTTCACAAATATTTTACTATTCCTTCTTTCTTTTTCATTTTTTTTTTGTTTTTTGTTAACAATAAGTTTTACAAAAATAAGAAATCAATCGGTAAATAAGAAATATTCAATACAAGAGCGGTAGGAATGTTTTCGTGGATGGTTGGAAGTATACATCTCACTTTAACTTAAATTGTTAACCAACAATGGCAGCAGAACGTTTAAGTAGATTTTTGCATTTGTAATGTATGTGAAGAAAAAGCTTTTACTTCTTATGAAACAAATCTGTTCATTAAACCATGTGTCATTCAATTTTTTCAATTTTTAGCAATTGATGTATTTTACTCACGATCGCGTTAAATAAGATTATCACGTTCCTTTTGTGGGATCTTTTTATTACCGAACTGCATTCTGTTATTTTGAATTATTATTTAACTTGTATAAAATATTATATTATGTATTCAGTTTTTAAATATTATTTATCAAATCATCTATTAATAATTTGAAATATACTTTTGTATGACGTTAACTATTTAATTTGTAAAAAAAAGGGGGTTCTTTCTAGCATCAAATTTTTTGGTACTACTAGGTTATCTCGTCGACCAAAAAATTATCGCCAAACTATAAGATTAAATGCCAATAATGGATGATCGTGAATGTCACATTCAAAGACATTAAATACGACTTACGTGTTTAAAATGTCATTAAGTGATTTTTAGTTCGACTTTTTATCAATATTTTTATTAATATTCTACTAATTATTTGTTTTTTCGTTATTTAAAATAAAAATTATGTCAATATGTATAATTTGGCTATGAGTTTGGCGATTTGTATAATTTGGCGAAATTGGTCGACAGGATAACAGAATAGCAACTAATATTTTTATTAATATTCTACTAATTATTTGTTTTTTCGTTATTTAAAATAAAAAATATGTCAACATGTATAATTTGGTTATTACTTTGGCGTTTTGTATGATTTGGCGAAATCGGTCGACGGGATAACAGAGTAGTACCAATTTTTTATTTTATGCTTTAACGATAATCGTTATTCTATAAAGTAATTAGCCAAATCATAGAATTCAATAATTTTACACATTGTAACGGACTTGGTTATTTGTTTCATGAAATAACTAGGTATTTTATGAAATAATGGAATTATACACTTTAACGGTAATATATATATGTATTGAAGTTAATTAAAAGGAATGTGTATTAATTGTAATCTATGCATTCTTTTTAAAAACAAACATCAATTTTTAGAAGCTTCAAACATGGAAATCTAAAACAATAGCTAAATCCGTCAAGTAGTTTTTGAGCTAAGCTTAAAAAGCTACATGTATTGTTTGCTGTTTTGTAATGTTTCAAATGAATTTAACTTTACGAGTTCAAAAGTTAAACTTGAACAATCAGTAATGTAATTGACTCAATGACTTCGCGTTTTATATCTTAAAATAAAACTTACTGAAAAATACAAATATGGGAAAATTAGTTGATAATATGATAAATTTTAAATTTTGGTACAGTTTCTATGCATAAACAGATATATATTTATGTATAAACTGAATCAAAATTAAAAATGATACATTCTAGTACTTCAGTTTTAAGATATGCCAAACATCTTCTATTTAATTTTAGAGTATAATTATACTCAAGATAACCTAAAATTTCAAATTTGTCAACTGTATCATTTACTGATATAGAGTCTTTACATAATCCACATTTCTTTCTTTAAGCATAAGAAAAGCGGCAGTAGATGATTTATGATATAGGTAATATTGGAATTAGTGAGATTAAATCATGTTTAACGTTTATTTTTATAAATGTTATATCTACATTGTTTTCAGATTTTATATAAATCCTAAATTAAATTATCCGATCAAGAAAAAATATTGATTTAAATTATAAATATTTATGCGCAGTATTATTGCAGAATTTATATTGTAAAAATTGATTTGAATTTTATCATTTAAGTAATGAAATTTTTGGCCAAATCAGATGTCCTTCATGGATTTCTTTTTTGGTCTGTTTTTAGAAGTAAGATTTTTTCATTTGATTTGTGGAAGAAACATTTAAATATGAAGGATGATGATGTCAATAAAGAATTTGATCATTACTGTATATACTTTTATATAAATGGATCTCCTAACTTCCACATGCAAATTTCGCTAAAATTGAAAAATCTGCATAAAAGTTAACTCCTTTAATTACTTAATAGTTTGCTAAAATCAAAGCTTTTATTTTTCAATGCGAAAAAACTGTAAATAAACAAAAATAAATCATTAAATTTTTAATGATAAATTATTGTTATATGTATATTTTACAATTCATATACATAAAAAGCCAGAATTTTGCAGCATTTAAAATGTTTTTATTTGCTTTGTAAATTGAATCACGTTAAGTTGACACCCTAATTTGCTTGAAAAAATTTTCAGAAAATCCTTCATTTAAAGCAGGGCTGGCATGGTTCAAACAAATTTGTTGTAACCATGGTTTAAACCAACTGTTTTTTACTCAAAAAAAATGTTTTTTTTTAGAAGAAATCTAATGATATTTTGTCTTTTTTTATAATTTACGTGTTTCAGGTTATTGGATATAAAAAAATTCTACTTTTAACACTTTACTTCAGCAATAAGCCTCAAATATAGTAGAAAATCAAAATATGATGTTAAATAAGAGACAAAAAAGGTTCGGTCCTAATTATAGCATTTTAATAATAACAATCTTATTTTTTTCTCCTGATGTCTGCTTAATGACCAAACATGTTGACTTCAAATAGACATTTAAAAAGGTAAATCCGAAGAAGTATTTGAAATTTATTATTTGAATAACTGTGGAAAAGAATATTATATTTATCAAAACACATCCAGATGTTTACTATAGTAATCAAAACAAATTGTTAATAAAGATTTTCAAAGTATCAATGTTTCACTGTCTAGAGAAGTTTATTCTTTGAATATAAGACTGTTTGCTAATAGTGTTTAAATTAAAACATGATTTTTTCAATTCTTTACATAAATTCACAGTAATTTTTTAATTTAAATTAATTTAAAATGAAGTTACACTACTTAAAATCCAAACATCTATCTTTTTATCAATAAATATGCGTATATATGTTATAAAGAAGAATGTTTAAAAAAAAAAAACTAATTGAAACAAAAAAAAAATTTAAAGGGCGGGGTCGAAAAAACCAGTTTTTTGCCAACCCTGATTTAAAGGGACTCTTCCCTCACTTGAAAATGCCCACTCCGAAATATTATTCCAATGGGCAGGTAGTTTTTGAATTTATCGTTTAAAATCTACTATTTTTAAACTTTTTTTTTCTTATAGGATATTTTTAACTCGCCTATTTTTTGCTCTTTCGATTTAAGGGGGTACATTTACTTTTAATAAAAGTGTATTAAGTTTTGAAAGTGAAAATATCTTTATTTAAAAAATCTGAAAAAAAGCAGCGGAAATTAAGATTTAACGCAGCTATCCTGATAATAAAACTCTTTTAAAATATTCAATTTTGAATGAGAAATTCAAAACAACTTGTCCATTGGTTGGACATTACGAAGCATGTGTTATCAAGTGAGTGAAGATCCACTTAAATGCGAGTATACATGGTATATCACATTTTTTCAGAATTTGCTGAAAAAATACTGTCTATCTTTGGCTTTGACCAGTCAGCTTTCAGAAAGGAAAAACTATGTACATTCCTGTTTTTAGTTTACACACTGAATAAGAATGAAAAAGATATTTTAAATCCAAAGTTGAAATCGTTCTATTGGCATCAGTATTCAAATATATTTTCTATAGAAATCCATATAAACACTTTACAGCAAAGAGAAAAAATTTTGTTGATGTTTAATAAGTGTTACCCATCAAATAAATAAATGCATAATCATTTATATTTACCAACCTAAAGAGGACGGAGAACGTTCAAAACCATCCTTTTAATTTTTTTCTTAATTTTTACAGAACTTTTGCACACATAGTTCATACATTTTCTAAAAAATATATTTAATTTTATTCAAAATGTATGCGATTAAGTTATTAAAATTTGTCAAGAAATCTAATAAAAAATTCTCTATATTCATTAAACTTGGCTTTAATAACATGTTTTATTAAATGAGAGTTTAAAATACTGCAGTAATAGATGATGTGGGTTTTTAAATTATAATTATATATTGTGTAGAAATAATAAAAAACTTCCAATATTTCACCTTTTCTTGAAATTAAAAAAAAAAAATCATATAACTACGAGATTTTTCTTTTATGTACAGAGATGCGTGCTTATCAAGACTAACTTTTGAAATATACCATATTGCAAACAATAATACTTAATATGTTAAAAATTACACAAAATAAAATAGATGGAACATTTTGAATATTCTAACTCCACAAATTTTCTCATTTTGCGAAAACGTGGTTTAAAGTTTCATTTTTAGTGTAACTCAGTTGCAGTTTACAAGCATGAAATGTAAAGCTTCTCGAGGAATCTTAGCAATTATATGTGGGTTTTTTGAAAATGATGCAGTAGTAGATTGAACTATATTGATAAACAAAAAAAAAGCGAATTTTTAATTTTAAAATGTAGATCTATAGTCCCCTTAACATGTGAAGTATACAAGAATTAAAATCAATGCTTCTAACAAACTAAAAGTGACCTTTGAAAAAGTATGGTACTCTTTGCAAATCTTAATAATACAAAAACTAATAGATTCAATGAAAATATGATTATAGAAATCTAATGCAAACCAGGAAAATGCGATATTAATAAATACTATCAATCAAAAGTGTTTAACAATGCATTATTTTCCATTGCAACAAAACTTTAAAATCATTATGGATACAGATTTTTATAAATCTTTATCAAAATTACGATAATGTACTTATGTATTCATGTGGATGAGATTTACTTTTATAAATATACAGGATCTTAAAACTAACAATGTTTTGTTTAATTTTGTATTGTTTTCAATGAAATACATTTTCTAATTGTGCCTAAAGTTTCAATACAGGCTACTGCTGCAAAATTAACTGCAGCACATACAGTTTTTTAAGCATATCTCGGAAACTACTGGGCGTAATCTACTTATTTGCGACGAAGAAAGTGTAAGAACTATTCCGGATCGTACCATTCTGATCTGCGAATCCACTGTAGCTTAACGTCACTTTAGGCTTAGTTGAAAATTGGTGCTAAAATGATGCTTTTAAAATTTCTTCCCCTTGAAAAATTGTTTTTTAAGCATATTTTCATATAAAACATGTATAAGATACTCAATTATAATACGTAAAGTTATCAACGGAAGTTTGAACTGATGAGTTTTTTATCGATAATACAATTTTATTCAGGCGACGTCTTGCTCTCATCTAACACTTTTCAGTGCTGCCCTCTATGAACTAACAAAGGACTCGCAAACCTGTTTTTAAAGAGACCTTCTACTTTTCCGCGGAAACGCGAAACTCCGCTTTTTCGGCGACGAATTTTACTACCCGTGAGATCGATGCAAAGATACATTAATCTATAGTGATATTTTTAGGGAGGGGGCAAAACGGATGAAATACAACAAAAAAGCCAGTACGAACCGCACTAAATTAAGCAAATTTCTGCAAATGATCACAAAAAAATTGTTGAAAAAATCACGGAAAAAAATACTATTTTCTTCAGACTGTCGCGGGAGATAATACGATTTCCATCAAAGGATTGCAGTAAAAAAAAGGAAAAAACTATTTCCGTTAAAGGATTGCGGGAAAAGACAGGATTATTGTTAAAGTATCACGAACAAGGCGCGATTTTCGTCAAAAGATTGCGGGGGAAATGCGATTTCCGTGAACAGGTTGCGGAAAAATACTCGAATTTTATCAAAGAATCGTGAAAATACTCGAATTTTATCGAAAAATCGTGTAAAATACTCAAATTTTGCAGAAAAATCGTGCGAAAATACGCGAATTTTGTAGAAAAATCGGAAAAAATATCAAAATTTTGTAAAAAAATCGGAGAAAATACGCAAATTTTGTCAAAAAATCACGGAAAATAGGCGAATCTTAACGAAAGATCAAGGAAAATATGCGAATTTATTCAAAAGATGGCTGAAAATATGCGACTTTTGTCGAAAGATCGTGGAAAATATGCGAATTTTCTCGAAAAATCAAGGGAAATAAACTAATTTTCTCGAAAGGTAGCCGAATTTTCTTGAAAAATGGTGCTTAATTAAAAACGGTCTTATTTTCTATAAGAAACTACTATTTTAAAAAAGTTGTTTTGTTTATATTGGGTATAGATGGCGCCAAATCAAAATTAAAATAATTAAAAACAAATTTTTTAATTGATGCCTAAAAACATTGAACTAAAAGTCTATCATATGGTCATGATTAAAGTCGCTGCCGAATCATACTTTTAATAAAAATAATGTATTTTAAAATTAAAAAAACTTCAATATCTATATATTTAAAACACCTGGCTGTTTTTTTGGTCATCAGCCCTGAGCTTTCTACTGGCCCGATTTTGATAATTATTTTTTTAAATGAAAGCTGTTTATGTGTAGATGTGCCCATTTTGGCTAATTTTTAATTTATTTGAATTTTTACATTTTATTTTTAATTTTAAAAGCTTTTTCATGACATTTCTTCAAAACAGTGGCAACAGGTTAAGCTTTTCTCAAAATTTATTTTGTTTCATTATTTTCCACCAATCAGGAACTTGATCTCATCGGTGAATGTATAATCGCATTTCAAACAGAAAATAATAATAATAATAATAAAAATAAAATAAAGGTTTTCGTAAAATTTAATCATAATAAAATGATTGCATATAGTTATTCAATGCAATACAGGGACTATTTACTGAGTAATATTATTAAGTATTATGTAAGTAAAATAACAGAAAATAAATTTTAAATATAATATCTAAAGTGAAATTTTGTCGATAGAGAAAATGTCGTCATACAGAAACCAGATAAATTTATTCCATGAATAAAATATACATTGTTATAGCTGTGTCAGTGATGACGTCATATTCACTGACTTTAATTCCTGGATCTAAATAAAGTGAACTTCTATTAATTTAAAGGTCCGTGGTGTGCACAAATAAAAATATTTCTATAAACTGCGTCATTTCTATTTAATTATAATGAATATTTTATGAAACTAAAGAATTCTTAAATAACTGCATAAATCACGCTTTTATTTAAGAAAAGATGAGTATTTCTGAAGGTGTAAAAGATGTCATATTAGAAAAAAGAATAAAACCTGTGATATGCCGGTATTACTGTATTTCTATCTTACATAATATAAAAAAATAATAATAATTTCATTGTATTAAGTTATTATTTTAAAAAAAAATCTGCATTTCAGCAACAAATACAAAAATTTTAATTACTTTTTAATAACAAAAATATCTTTTTTTTTCTTTCTTTTCGTTGCCATAACAATAAAATTAATTTTTACAAGTTCATGGAGGATACAAATCAATAAATAAATTAAATTTATTGCAAGTGCTGTAAATATGTAGTGGGTTGGTTAGGCAGTTTAGTAAGTCCCTGTTTCTATTATAATTGTCTGAGCGAAGCGAAGTCTTTATACTCAGAGATACGTAACGATATTAAAAGTCAAAAAAATTCTTTCGTCAAGCAAATCTCAAAAAGTACTTGTCGGATTTTGATTCTGTTTTTACCAATAGGTACCTATGAAGGTAATCTGGTGAATGCACCTACTTTTAAAAATTAATTCCAAATAGTTTAAAAGTTATATTAAAAAAACTGGTAAAAAAGCACAATTTTTTTGCATACGTCACAGAAATTTAATGCGCGTCATTTTTCACCGGCTGGATACTTTCGTAGACAACCGAGTCAAAGTACATGGAGTAAATAGTTGTCTTGACGAAGCGAAGACTAATTGTCTGAGCGAAGCGAAGTCTTTATACTCAGAGATACGTAACGATATTAAAATTAAAAAAAATTCTTTCGTCAAGCAAATCTCAAAAAGTACTTGTCGGATTTCGATTCTGTTTGTACTAGAAGGTACCTATGAAGGTAATCTGGTGAATGCACCTACTTTTAAAAATTAATTCCAAATAGTTTAAAAGTTATATTAAAAAAACTGATAAAAAAGCACAATTTATTTGCATACGTCACAGAAATTTGGTGCACGTGATTTCCACCGGTTGGATATTTTCGTTGATAACCGAATCAGTACATGGAGTAAATAGTAATCATTTACGCTCTCAGAAATATTGAATGCAATAAAACATTTTAAAATTTAATCATGCAGAAAAATAAAACTGTTATTTTTTTATATTAAAAAAAATGTCTTAAAAACTTTGATTTTGAGATTTTGTGATAATCTCTTAGCACTTTTTGATCGCTAAAAGAATATTTTATATATTTCGCGTGTGAAAATTAGAAACAATTACGCTTTTAAATAAAAAGTTTCTTTTATGACATCATTTTCTCTTTATATATATTTTTTTTATTGCATGTTTTCTTCTAACTTGTATTTTGTTTGTGTGTGGAAATGAATTCTGGTCACTAATTTTTCGGCACGGATACCACAAGCACATCAGATTAAGCGCAATTTTTTTCAAAGCCCATTTGGCGAAAACTCCGTTTTCAAATAGCGCTTACATACACATTTTTAAATTATTTTCTATTTTCAAAAAGAACTTACAGTAAATAAAATAATAATAATAATAATTAATAACTATAAAAAGAAATATTTTATATAGTTAAAAAAAGGAAATGAAAGTAAATAAATATTTTATGAGTAAATAAACAAATAATAAATAAATAAAGCCGGGTTACCATCTCAGGTAAAATAATGCCATTTTGACGCCAATTATGTACGCTGGTGCATATGTGACATCTTTTCCCATTTTTCATCCATTTCCTGTTGGCATACAACTTTGAAATTTGGAATATGTATGCATACTGGGAACAATGCTGGAATTAGACATTGATTTTTTTTTTAATTCGATCCAAAAAGGGACAACGGAGACTATTTTTTAAAGATTTATACAATTTATACTGCATAAAGGAGCCACTTACCTATTTCTATATACAAGAAGAAGTAAGTGGTACGTAAAAACAATTATAGTATACATAAATAAAATACTTGAGATAATATACTAGAGATATAAGCAATGGGTTTGGCGAGATTTTTTATGCCAACTAGGCGAAAACATCGTTTTGATTACCAGATACATATAGCATGCTATAATAACACGTTATTTATTTATTTCAAAATGAAAAAAAAAGGAATAAACGAAACATTTCCTGATATTAAAAAAGATATAACAATCAATAAATGATAATATTTTTAGAACAAACAATTTATTATAACATTTATATGTTAACCAGTATGTTAGGCAACTAAACGCCATTTTGGCACCAATTAGGTACCTCGGTGTATATAGAGCATATATGTGCCATATTTATTTGTAAAACTGAGCATGAACGTTTACCAAGTGTGTTTTCATAGTCGCTTATATCTTTTTGCAACATAGCGCACCTTTCGTAGCCAAAACTGCACAAAAGAAAAAAAAAATCAATATTTGCAGTTTTTTTTTTTTTTTTTTTTTTTTTTTTTTTTTTTTTTTTTTAATGTAATGCGCATTTTGTAATCAGTAGGCTCGATAATCAGACCTCGTTTTTTTTGCTTTAAAAGATGATATTTCATACGACGTCTTTTTTGGATTCGTCGTTTTTCTATATTTGATAGTATGCGTCTACTCGTTTTGTAACTTTTTTTTGTAACTTTCTTCTTTATTAACAGCGACATTTGGATTTCCTATTTAAATAAAAATTCTTCTAAATACAAAGAATTTTGTTAAAATAAATAAATAAATAAAATGCGGACATCTATTGCTCAAAGCACAAAATTTTTCCTATTGAGTTAATAAAAATCAGTAAAAACAAAATTTTTATGATAATAAAAATGTGACTTATGTAATAACAGTCATATATTATGTACGTTATGGATTAAGTATGAATATTTCTCCACCATTTATAAATAATAATAAAATAAAATGCGGAGAGACCAAAATCTATATTTGACTGAAAACAACAACCATTTTCTAAATGCTTTAAAAAATGGTCAATGAAAAGTGATATTTCAAAAGTATTATGAAATTAGTTAAATACCATTTATTTTAAACTAAATGAATAAAAGAATTATATTTTTAATGAAATAAATGGGATTTGAAAAATTATTGGAAATTTATCACCATAGATGTATCAATATTACAATCAGTACATTGTATGAAAAATGGAACAATTAGCAATACTTTTTGTACCCGAAAAATGGTCGTTGCTCTTTTTAAGTTTAAAAAGTAGATAACGAAATATTCCTATACAGGGATGCCAAGCCCCCACTTATTGCACAGCAGAATTTTCTTATAGGAAAAGCTATTTTTTAAAATCCGCAGAATGTTCCAATTTAATAAAACATTTTCTGTATTAAAATACCGCTATCCAAAATGCCGGAGACTTGGCAGCTCTGCTTATAACATTTTAATTAATCACGGTACTTTTTTTAATCGGATTCAAATTTAGTGAAGACAACGTTTTTTTGGCCAAAAGCAGCTTTTTGCCACATGTGTAACTACGATACAATTCCTTGATGCTGAAATAAAATGTTTTGACTTATGCTATTATTGCTTCCTCTTATTTATTTATTTGAATTTTAAATAAGATGACTCAAAATCGTGTTTTTTAAATGTACGGAAAAAATTCATTTCGAGAGAGGGTGAAAAGAACAATATTACCTGCGTTTGGCTAAGTGTCTTACTACCTTGTATTTAATACTCTTCACAATACTTCGCTGTTATATGGACTTAGGCGCTTTTATAAAAAGTTTGACGTAATTCGGGCTTAATAAAGTGAGTTTTTTACTGAATAATACAAATAAATGAAAAATGAATACTAAGAAATACTAATAAAAGAAAAACGACGCATTATATTGATTTATGTATATTTAAAAATGCATCTGTTAGCACTAATTAGATAATTATGTGTATATAATAGGAGATAAATAGCTTTTGATTCTGCAGTTCCATGCTATAAAGCATTAACGTTTGTGTGTTTTTCGTTATCATTGGGTGTACGTAGCCGATTAAAAAATAATGTGGGCAAAAAATGTTAGTAACCATCTTTGCTGCAAAATATATTATATTTTGCGTAGGAACAATAATCACTACCAATGCACGAGCAAAAAAAAGTTCTAAAATTGAGAATTCTTTGATGTTGATATGACTAAAAAATTAAAATCTTTTTTTTGGTGGCAACTTTTAAGATATAATATTCTCGTTATGAACGATTTCTAAAACATTCGACAATTTAATTTCACAAATTAAAATTTTTTTTCTAGAAAAAGTTTTAAACCCAATTTATTGAGAATATTGCAATTTCTAGGATACTGTTGGGGTCAGAAAATATAACTTTGACATCACCGTAACTTATAAGATGTAAGTGCTCGTTTAGGACAAATTTTAAAAAAAGGATATTTCTTAACTCTTATAGACAACCTCATTGTATCCGTGGAAAACAGATATTCAACATTATAAACTATTCGGACGGGTTTCACACCATATAAAATGCACTCCATTCTCTTCAAACATAATAGGTTTATATCATTTATAGTTTCTCAAATCGGTGCGAAACTTCTGTTTATGCTCATGACATCATTTCAAAGAGTTATATTTCCAATATAGGAAAATTTGGTGTTTTATTTTCTGTATTACTTTTAACATTTTGCATATTTCCAATTTTATATCCATGCATGGTTTGCTTTTCTTTTATAAAAATAGTATATGCAACTTTATATATAAGATTTTGCAATTCTATGATTCAATATACTTATTTTCATCATATTTTATCACAATGAATGACCAATTAAAAGTAACATCTCATTTTCTTTACTTATCGCAAGTTATTAAATGTCCATTCTCAGCAATATCGCTCAGACTAATCCCTCTGAGGGAAGTCCTAGTTAAAATGTTTCATTGATATTATAATTATTGTACAGTTATCAAGCGATATTTAAACTGATAAAAAATAAACTATGCAGATATTTTTGAATTCGTCTTCCGGGGTATAATATTAACTTCCTAAATAATTTGACATTTAAATAATATTTAAGTATTAGAAACCGCATTAAAAAAGATTTGTAGCTGAAGTTAAGTCGAACATAATAATTTATGAGTTGTTTTCCTTATCTTTTGTTATTTTCTGAAGTTTGTGTATCTTCATCAGGAAAAGCTATGTTATCCCTATTTTAAGAGGTGGCAATTGTTTATTTCGCTCAGTATTTTACTGTCTATATAAGATTGATACATATCATACTAAATATATATTCTTTTCCGTCGAGTTTCGACGGGTGCAGCTAGTTTAATTTTAATGCTTTGTGAAATCTTCAGAAATTGAGTTTCATTTTGCTAATTATTATTATTATTATTATTGTAATAAATATTGCTCTTTGTTATTAAATTAAAATTTGTTCAAAAACTAAATATGAAGTAAAAAAAAACCTTCATCATTTGCATTTATAGAAATTGTCATTTTTAAATTGTGCTTTTCTACAATACAAACTCTTTAATACTAAAATCTTCATTCTGTTTTGTATTATTATGAAAATGAAATGCAAGTGAAAATTCTGTCATTTTTGGCGGGGTTATATACTAGTCATGTAATATTTTAGATTCCTATACTTAACACTTCTGGATCTTGATTTATGATAATTTTTTTGTAGGCTGCAATGTATATCTTTTTCGAATATTAATTTTATTTACATGTTTTAATTACATTTTTAAAATTATGTACTGCAATATTTTAAATTTTAAATAAATGCTGATTTGTGAAATCTTCAAATATGTAAAAATATGACCCCATTCTGATAAGTAGTTTTAAGTTTTGCTTTAAAAACCTAACACTTTGAAATTTGCTTTGCAACTACAGTCAAGGATTGATAATCCGCGCACCACTAATCCACAATTTTCTATAATTCGCGTTACTTTACGAATCTAAACAATGAAATAAACAGTTAAGAAAATTTAGTAATTGGGAATCCAAGAATGATTTTTTTAAAAACAAGCAATAAAAACTGAAAAAAATCATAATAAAACATTCATTTTTTATTAAAATAACTTTTATTAACAATAAAAGACGGATTACAGCATTACAGAACATATGTAATTATTTTTATTTCAATGCACACACATATTAAATTTTTTAATAAAATAATTTTAAAAAGGCATTTTTTGAGACAGCATATTAAATTAATTATTAGATTTCATTTTTATCTTTTCATATTATACTGATTAAATAATTACAATGCTGTCTAGGAATAATAAAATGGTGTATAATCCCTAATATTCTATAATCCACAATATACCGTAATCTGCACAATCTTTGGCCGCAACATGTGCGGATTATAGAATTCGAATGTATTAAAATGTTTAATGAATGCTGCATAAAATAACTGTTTAATAAAAGTTTAATTTCTGCAAAAATTTGATACATTAAAGATATTTTATCAAAATATTCATCAGACATACTTTATTTTGTGTAAAAAGAATTATATTACAAAAATTGCTGAATAACACAATAATTCGATCAGTGGACAAGTATTTAATGTCAATTAATTTCTGAAATATGGCGCAATTCGTTTAGAGCTGGTCTGGTTACATTATGTTTTACGGACAAATGTGTTATTAAAAATTCTGTTCATCATTCTAACTAGAATCAGTATCCGGTCAAGACAATGAGAGGACCAGACGTTCAAATTTATTAAATGCCTTTCTTCCTACAATGCTAAAAAAATAATTATTTAATAAGATTTAAAATCTATACAGGAATATGTAATACACACATTTAAATAAATATAATTTTATTTTTAATTTTATAAAAGTATAAAATATTGATAATTATCACTACAAGAATAAAATAGATTTTAAATTATGTAACAAATATGTCAACTGACATAATCAGAAAGTCTGATCACGACCCATTTTCTCTTTACTTTAATCATACTTTATGGCGAAAATTTATGTTAAAATAACTGGACTCTGATATAGATTCATGTTATTGCAATATAATATCGATTGTATGCAATATGTTATGTATACTCTGCACAACATTAGAACATATTATATTAATATTAATTAATTATCAGTCACTACTGACTTAACTGCAAATTATAACAACATAAGTGTATATCATACATGTATGAATAATACCATGCATGTATGAGTAAAAATCATGTAGTATAAAAAAAATTAAAACTTTGGTCAGACAGCAGTTTTGTGTAGCACAATACATACTTATGATTATGATTATACATAATGATTAAAAAATGATGATTATACATAAACATGATTATGAGGTTTTTATGAATATGCAAGGCGTTATTTATACTTTAAAGCATTTTAAAAGTAAGGAACACATTTATGATTGCAAGATCTGAAACACTTAATTTAAAAAAAATTAGGCTTAAACTGCATATGAGTTTTGAATATACTTTAAGAACATATTATCAAAACTGGTTAATCATTTACGAAAATCATTATAAGTGATAAATCAGGATTTGTATAACTAAAAATATTTTTTATGAGATGAATTTATATAATTAGAAAAATTTCTGCGTCGTTGATGAAAAAATGACATTTTAATTTATATGAAAATAAAAAGTTTTGGTCAAAGGCACAGATAGCCACCTTGGTGTCTAATAAACTTGTATATGCACTTTTATTAATTACTTAAAACTCTTTGGAAACCTTCCGGTCGAAAAAAAGAAATTATGTTTCAGTCTGAAAAACCTGTTTCGTTGTTATTACGTGTGCCAGCAGACCCACTAGTCAATTATATTTTCAGATCTTTAGTTAAATGATTGGCCAACTATTCAACCATTCAACTCAGATGCAATTCCTGATGTTGCTGGAACCAGTAGCCAACTGTTAGGCTGACTTCATTTTTATTAATAAATCTGATTAATTTTGAAAATATTTTACAAAAAGAACTTTAATGAGTCTGAATTTTAATAATAAAAAAAATATATCACAAAGCCTTATAATTATTGCTGTATAACTTCTTTAACCCAGAATTAGCACTATTAGTCGATTCTGGATTATAGAATATTAAATAACTTTCAAATTACATTAACATATTTAGAATAATTATACACAAGGCTAATCTTGTAAAAAACTTAGTATATAGCAACTAGAAATACCAAATTAAGTCACATATTAGAAATTTAAATAATAATAATAACATCCAATTTCGAAATGTTTCGGTGCCATCTTCTTATGTTTGGAGAAAGAGGAATAGCAAAATTAACATTCTTTTTTAATTTTTAGAAACTAATATAAAAAAGACATCAATATTAACTGCTATGTAATCAGAAATTCTTACATTTTTAAAACTGAAAAACAGAAGAAGTAAATTAGATAATGTTCTTTTATTTTCTTTAATCTTCTAATGAAATTTCTTCATCTAAGTGTGATGGTGCCATCTTATGATAGGCGATTGAAAATAAAAATGAATAAATGTACTGAAATGTCCAAATTATGAAAGTTTCGTGATTATTAGAGATGTCCAGATTGAAGATATTCTACAACATGATTATATACATTTTCGTATTCATCTTCAGACATGAATCAGAGACGATAAAGAGGCTAATTCACTCTTGCTGTGATCTCACTAATAACTATACTATGAAAGAAATCTTTTAACCCACTGAGCTTCTTGAAAATGGGTAAAATTTTAATATTGCTTTCTCTACATTTTTTTTAAAATTTTCATAAGAAATGGATCTTTCAACAATTAAAAAAACTTAATTACAAATATGAATGTAATCGTCGAGAGAATTAATCATTCTAAAATGTATTAAAAATTCATTAAATTTATTGCAATATATTATCATAAATATTGATTATATTGCATAACTTAAACATGGAACTTAGTGAATGGAATATTACGAATCAAACACTTAGAGGGTTAAAATATCTTATTAGCACTTCCATGTTTCTAAATGATTTTTTTTCACTGTATAAGCTGAAGTCGATCTCTAGAATGTCCATTTTTTACTTTTTCTATTTTTGAAGATTGATTTTATGAGGATATATTCACATTCAGAACTAGATTAAGAAAGTAAAAGTATTCTCATGTCTTCATGGAAAAATCTATTAAAAAAACTGAAAAAGAGAAAAACTATCTATGTAGAAATCAAGTACCAGCTATCCAATGAAATTAAAAAAAATGATCCTCGTGAATACAAAGAAAATAATAATAACTCCCAATAATTCCATTGTTTGTGATTCAATCAAACAGAAAAAAAGAAAACCTTTTCACTGAATAAACAACAATTTTTTTTATTCCAATGTAATTTGAATCTAACACAATTAAATTTTTTAAAAAAAGAATATAATATAAACAAGCAATTAATCTATTCAGAAATTTTTAAAAGAAAAAAGTACAATACTAATAGTACGTTTTTATAAAAAAAGTTCATAAAAACAAGCATTAGTTGCTAGGTTTTGAAACACTTTTTTTTCTTTTCAAGTACTAGCACAATTAAAAATGCCATTTTTAACAGGAGAATACAGTTCATACATTTATTAGACAATAATGCTTTTAAATAACATATGATGTATATTTTTTAAGTTTAGAAAGAAATTTTACAGCCTAGTAATATCTACAATGGAGAACAACAGTGTGCCTGATTAAAAAAATAATTTTTTTTCTTTACAAAATTTCACCTTGTTTACATTAAAGAATATTTTCCTAAATGAATAATACTGAAGTTTTAAAAAATGGCACAGTGCATTTTCTATGGATGTGTATATCACAGAAAAACTGTACAGCATTTCTTTTTTTTTTCAAAATATGATTTTTTGTATATGCTTTTAACAATTTCTACACCTCATTTAAATCTAGTCTTTAAAACAAATACACTTAATGGATGTAAATAAGAATCCCGCTCAGACATCAATTTTTGGCTGATTATAGACAAAGGCAGAATGGCAACAAACAAGATATCATCCTCTGTTCAATGCCAACACACTTCAACTCTACAAATCGATTGAGATATAATCACTATAATTACATTTAATAATAGCATTGTTTCATGTAACTTCATTTCACTTAATAATAACATTAGGTTTGTGGTTGTGCTTATGACAGCCAATTATCAACACGGGATATATTGGCTCTAAGAAGTGGGGAAATGCCTTCCATGACGGTCTTTCTAAGGGATCCTAACCCGTATATATGGAAGGAAATCAAAGTTTTAAAGAAAATCATGGAAAACTCAGAAAAATTAGGCCAGCAGGTGTGATCTGGTTCAAACCCAGCACCTTCTGTCAAACAGTTTTGGAAGCAGAAATCTCTCATCCACGGGTGAGGCAAAAATATTGCCCATTTCATTTTGTTTCATTTTTTATAAAACTTTATCGATGCCCTTTGTGTTTTAAATTATGAAAATTTCAGTTTTCAGAAGGATTTTTAGTGAATTTTTGAAACTGCCTGAGAAGATTTGAGAAGATTTACATAATCATTTAATAGATTTTAGAAGGATTTTGCAAATTGAAATTAAGTTAAAATTTATAGCAATTTTGAAATGATTTTGTTTTGGCATATTTATAATTAAAATAATGTAAAATTAGAAAATGTACAAATATAATAAAAAATAAAAAAAATTTCCTAACTGAAACTTTTCTCTCCCAATATTCCTCCGACAAGAAAGCTAAGAAGTTTCAAAAGCAAAAGCTATTCTTCTAAAAACATTTTTGTTTTGTGCAACCAATAATGCTTATGGATCAAGGTAAAGCAATGTGTCTATAACTCATTCTAAACTGCATTGCTACTTATTGATGTATTAAATGAATTTTATCAAAGTTATTTTAATGGTACTTTAAAGCAACGCCGGGGCATAAAAGGTTAAACACTGATTAGATATTTATTATACATATATGGTTCTAAAAAATAATGCTTAAAAGCCACCTTTTTGTGGTCTCCCTGTTGTTCTTTTTAAAAATGATCATTAGCCAGTAAGTTTCTTAAAAAATGTTGTTTCTGCAGAAATAGTGCTGCAACAGTTTCATCAACCCACAACAAATCACCTTACGAAACAAGGATAAATACGAACCAACGTATGTATTTTAACATTTGCATAATACACCATCCATTTTTAAAAACATCTAACATTATAAACAAAAACCAACAACTTAAGCACATTATGAACAGAAATAATAAAAAACACATAAAAATCATATTCGGAGACGATAAAGAAAGGAATAAATGACAACCTCTACCTCCAAATCGTACTTTCAGTTCATTAAAGCATAAAAACAAATAGTAATCCCCCTTCCCCTGCTCTTTTCGTCAAGGTATGCTTATGGCTGTAATTTTGTAATAAGTAGCTTTTTAAAAAATTATCCAACACCTTAACTATTTGAATTATTCTACTGATCTGCAGTGATGCCTAAATGACATACTTATTGAATATTCTCGAACATTCGGAAATTCTCATACTCCAAAACGGTAGGATAGAAAATTCAGTCAAAAATATAACGCAAATTTTTAGATAAAATTTTCATAAACATTTGTTGCTACTATAAAATAGCAGAAGGAAGAACAAAGCATAGCTCGGTCAAAATTGATCTTCAGTTCGACTCATTAAAACAATGCATTCTCCACAGCATAACATTAATATATCACTGCCAAATTCACTGATATTATTTAATTTTAAGCCCAGCAAGCTACAAATGCTTTGGCATTGGGAATCTTGAAATTTGATTTTTCTGCCAAATCTCGTGAAATGTTGCCACTTTGTGACTTAGTTTATTGTTTACTTTCCAATAGGTTAATAACTGTTTGAATCTTCATTCCCATTAACATACAATGACAAATAGGATGTTAGACACCAAAATGACTCATTCATAAAAAAATTCTCAACCTTTTTTCTCTTACCTCAAAATTAAAGGATACAAAATTCAGTCATGATCATCTGAGATTTTTTTAGATAAGATTTGCAAACACACAAGATTTTCTTGATGACAAGAAACAATATTGCTGTGCCACAAAAAATTCATAATTCGGTTATACAAGATCGAAGCAAATAAAAATAAATTTTAAAAAACAAGTGTACTGTTGATGAGGTTACAAAACTGGTTTTTATGAATGAAGTAAACATGGTGAATAAATATTGAATTCATTTCATATATATTTTTAAAAAATGGGTAAATTTGCTCATAATGTGTACAAAGATTACATGATAATAAGATATGCTTCACTTAAATTCTTAAAAAATATTTAAGAAAAAAATTTAACAAATAAGGATTTTTTTTTTTTTTTGCAACAGGAATATTTATAGCGTATTCCTCATATTTGTTAAAAAGTGTTACTTCAATAAAGCCTTTCCTATTCGCATAAGATATTGAAGAACAATTTATCATTTAAAGTTCAAATTAAGTTTTATATCAGGGTAAAATGACAGTGAAATAATAAAAATGAAAGTAAAAACCATAAAAGACTTTACAGGAATATTACTGAAATCTAATGCATAGTTCCGGAGTTATTTGCTAATTAACAAAATGACAAGTGAGATAATTATGAAAAAATTGTATAATTTTTTAAATCACTTAATAAAAAAAAATATGTAATACAATAGTAAAAGCAAAAACATATGAGTACATATTCAATTTTGACTATAAAAATATAACAGATTTTCAGGAAGTGTCTATTTGGTATGAGATGAATAATGCCTTTTTAGATGATGATTAAGAGAAAATCTTTTTGTACATATTTCACAAACAAAGGGTTTCTCTCCAGTATGAGTCAATAGATGTTTTCTTAGATTTCTCTTATCAGAAAATGCTTTGGAACATGTTTCACAAACAAAAGGTTTCTCTCCTGTATGAATCAAGAGATGGCTTCTTAGAGTACTATTATCAGAAAATGCTTTCGAACATGTTTCACAAACAAAGGGTTTATCTCCAGTATGAATCAAGAGATGACTTATTAGAACACAATTCTGAGAAAATGCTTTCGAACATACTTCACAGATAAAGGGTTTCTCTCCTGTGTGTGTCAAGAGATGTCTTTTTAGATTACTCTTCTGAGAAAACCCCTTTGTACATGTTTCACAAACATAGGGTTTTTCTCCAGTATGCGTCAGGAGATGGCTTCTTAGAGTCTTATTATCAGAAAATGCTTTGGAACATATTTCACAAACAAAGGGTTTATCTCCAGTATGAATCAAGAGATGATTTCTCAGAGTACAATTCTGAGCAAATTGTTTAGAACATACTTCACAAACAAAGGGTTTCTCTCCAGTATGAGTCAAGAGATGTTCTCTTAGAGTACTCTTCTGAGAAAATGCTTTGGAACATGTTTCACAAACATAGGGTTTTTCTCCAGTATGAGTCGTGAGATGCCTCCTTAGATTATTCTTATTAGAAAATATTTTGGAACATACTTCACAAATAAAACGTTTTTCTCCTGTATCAGGGGAGAAGTGTTTTTTTTCACCACCATTTTGAGGAACAAAGTGATGTTCACCAGAAGAAGATTTTTCTTCTGTAATCGATGACATTGCTTCATGTGAAAAAGTTATGTTTTGGAGGATAACAGAATCGTCTTTAAATCGTCTTACAGCCATTTTCATCCATAAAATGTCCTATTCAGCTTCAGTAAGAGATTTTTATCAAACTTTCAGTCTAAGAGCAAAAAGAAAAATACTATAATAATGCATTTTTTAATAAATAGCAGTAACTTTTAATTCTGAATTAAGTTATCACATATGGCAAGTTTTATTTCTTTAAACTAGGAATGCACAACCTTTCAAAGAGAAGGGCCACTTACAAATATGTCTGGGTAGTTGAGGGCCACATCAATAACACGGAGAGAATTCGATTTCGAAGAAGTTTTTTGTGGCGTATAATCGGATAAAAAATATGGTTTTACAGGTGAGTGGGGGGGTTATCCCTTTAAGTTTGTGTACCTAGTCAAAATATCCTATTCAGCTGGTAAGGATATATCATCAGTTTTTAAATTTGTGCCTATAACATAGATCAACAACAGACAGAGGGCAAGGCAGAGACAACATTAACAAGGATTGTTTTTAAGGATGTAATAATATTCCTTGACTTTATTCTGTAGATTAAATTTCGCTTTATTAAAAGTGCTAAAAAAGTAAGTGGCTAGTGTTGGAAAAAAATGTAAGCTTATAAATGAAGAAGAGAGAGATAGAGCCAATCAACAAGATTTTTTTTTTTCATTCACGACCAAATTTGCACTTTTTATGAAATTGATTAACAGTACCCTCATCGACAAAGATCGTGGTTTTTCTGCACTTGATCAATGAAAATTCATGATTTTTCCGTCCCCAATATACAAAATTCTTTATACTTATATGACTGACCAAATTTTATATTTTCCCACGGTAAATTGACGAAATTTACGATTTTTTTTCTGCGATTTATGCACAAAATTGCCATATGTACATGTTGTAAAATGACGCAATTCGCGGGCCACATGTTAACACATTGCCAGCCCCTTTTGTGCTGCAGGCCACAGGTTCTGCATCCCTACTTTAAACAGTACAAAAATCATTACATTAAAGTATGATACTCTATGTATTCTTAAGCACAACAGAACTTCAATATTTTTTCATAGATACATATGTGTGACTGTGCATGCAATACAGTCGACAGTTGTATATCTGGCTCACTCATTTCCATACTAAAAAAAACTAAAAATTTATTTCATCACACATTTGTAAATTTACTCCCCCCCACCCGTTATAATTCCGCCTACTTTTTCAGCGTATTCACTTAAAACTATCCAAACAAAGTTTTTGCTACTGTCCATACATTGTTTCAACTCGATTTCATCAATATTTCTTAGAAATTGTATAAATAGTTATTCATGCTGTTAATCATTAGAGCTATGCATATTTTTTTCAAAATTTCTTTAAACTCTAAAATTGACACTGAATATTTACATATACATTCATATTATACACTAGTTGTCTGCCTCTGGCGATCAATTTGGTCATCCTTAAATGTAATGCTAAGTATTTTATGATGTCGTAATTTAATTTACTTGTTCATTCGCTAGCCAAATCAAAAACTCATTCATTCATTTTATATGAAATGCACAACTTTCATTTAAAATGGAAAACATTTTAAATTCGTGACTTTTACATATTTATTAAAAAAAACTAAAGAAAAGAAATGAAAAGTAATAAATAATAATAAACCATGATATTTATTTTTAACTTCAAAGAATTATTTTACGATGCAGAAAAAAAGTTAATTGGCGCGTGAAAAAGATTTTTACTTGGCTAATGGAATCTAGATAGCTATTAAGATTTCTTTACGATCACAGCAAATTTTATGCAGTTTTTATCAAAAACATACTTTTGATTGAAAATGGCCTGTTATGTTTGCTCATAGAAAGCCTTATTGTTTATCACAGTTACATAAATTGCACTATTATAATATAGATGAAATGATGTCAATGGAGCTGTATTTGGAAATTTATCAATTGCACTAAGTATCAAAACAGCCACCTGGCATAGAAAAATCAAAGCAGCTAGCCTGGAACTGTTGATAAGAGTCACATGACTTAGGGTATCCTTTTACAGGTATTATATTTTACATTACATATTTATTACACAACTACATATTTTGAGTTTGTTTTTATAAAAGTCGCCTTCTTATTCATAAAACAACATAGCAAATCAACTCTTTTTGTTCTCAAGCCATATTAATAAAGCCCTGCCGACATGGCAGTAAATTAAGTATAAAGCAATATAATCAAATATAATGTAATGTTTGATAAAATAACTTTACATAATTCAAAATGTAATTACAAAAACAATAAGCAAATATAACGAGAATTGAATATATAAGCATTTTTATAATTTATGAATTATTTTTAATAAAAAAAAAAGCTTCTGACCCCTCTCTTGTATCAGGATTTTTCGTACAACAGATTGTTCCAGTTCACATTAGTTTAGTCATGAGAGTTTTTTTTTAACAACTCTTGATTAAACATTGGAAAACATTATTCTATCCAATATTTCATTATTTATTAATTTAAGATTCACAGAATAATACTTTTGATTTTTTTCTGAGTCTGTAAGTGTGGCAGTAAAGGGAAAAGGGAAAAAAACCCTTTGCAAATGTTTAAAAAAAACCTTGTTTGAGAGGTTTTGTTTTTGAAAAACATAACTTTACTCAATTCAAGTAGAATTTTCCTTTTTTTTTGTTCATTTTCGAGTTGAAATTTTTACTAACATGTTTTCAAAAGGATAGAAAAAAAAATAGTTTTATGAAATGCTTGATTCGATTGGAGATCAATAAAAAAGCACCTACAGTTTCTGTTCTGATGGAAACTTTCAGAAAAAATACATTTTATGCAGCAACGGAAGCTTATAAATAATCTTTAAGCCTTTAATCATTCTGCAAAATTTTTCAAGAATGATTCATGAAATAACTGCCATCAAAAAATTAGTATGAAGAAATCGGTTTGGATTACATTACAAACCTATATTTTTCATGCAATTGAAAATATGAATTTTTTTTTTTATCAAGCTCTTTCTTCATTCAAAATTTATTATATGATGGAAAAAACACTAAAACAGACAAAAGCAATGTAATCTCCCCAAATTCGATCATTTCGACAAAAATAATGAAAATACAGACAGACCCTGTATTCATCAGTAGTAGTTCGAATGAGTGGAAATAACACATCCTAAATACAAGTATTAATTATTCTAAACCTAAAACAACTTTCCTATAATCAAGGTCTTTAAAAAAAGTATCAATAGTTTGTGAAGGACAACAGTTTGTGTTTTCATGGAATTTTTTTTATTTTATGCAAGTTTATAGTGTAAGTACCTTTATAAGTTAAATTCATTAAATAGTTCAAGAAAATTGTATCTGATCTTTCTGATGATTATACACTATTAGATATTTACTTGACCTTTACTTTTAATAAATTAACAAGTTTTAAAATTATATAAATTTTTATCATTTTATTTTATTAATTATTTAAACATTTCACTCTACTGCAAGCATTCAATATAATTCTAATTGCATTATTATATTCAAATTATAGTACTTATAAAATTGTAAACAAAACATTTACATGAAATCTGCAAAATTCTAAGAAAATTCTTGAAATTCTGTTATTTCAAGGTGTGTGGATTTGAAGAAATCCACTGCACTATAGTAGACTCTCTTAAATCTGCAATCATAAAATCCACACATAATTTATGGATGTAAACAATGAAACATTCAGTTCAGATGTGGGACAAAATTTGACTTTTATAATTTCATATCAATTCAATATATATTTTAATTTGTAATTTTTGTTAATATTACTAAATTTATGGTTGTTCATAAACGAAGTTTAAATTTATTTCTGAAAAAAAAAAAAATTCAAAATATTACTGATAGCACTGGCAATCATAATCTTCCTATCAAATATACTTGTGCATTTATCAAGCTTTTTTGGTTATTATGTCTGGCTGAACCTGAAATAAAACTTCCTAATTTTATGATTTTGATGTGAATTAGCAATGTACTTTTATGATGCAAATTTCAGTGAATAATATATGAAAAATACATTCCATCTTTAAAATGAATGTATTACTGATTGTTAACCTGACCTTTGCTTTTATTTTAATCATTTTAAAAAAATTCTATATTTTTATGATTTTATTTGATTATTTATTTGAATATTTTATTATAGTGTAAGCATTCATTATAGTTTTAACTGCATTATTAATAATGTTCAAATTTATTATTTAAAAATGTAAACAAAGCAGTGATCAGAAATCCACAAAATTCTGAAATACGGACAAACTCTGGTCCCAAGTTGTGTGGATTTGAGAGAGTCTACTGTAGTTTGCATTATTTTCAGATGGTAAATTAAATATTAACTGGTATAAGCAGTCCTGACCCATAAAAACTTTTAATTTTGCATGTGTGAGATAGAAATAAAGCTTTGGTGTTGAAATAAAATGATTTATGACATTATACATTTTAAACCTTTAAGAAAAATAAAATAAATAAATAAATGAGATAAACATGCATTTTAAAATGTAAATTAACTTTAAATGGACGATATGGAATGAAATTATTTAGAATACAGTATAGGATCCGTTATCCGGCGTCCCGGTATCCGGAACACTCCGAAAACCGGAATGCAAATCGATAACTTTTTTTTCAGCGATCCCGCGGACGCCCTATAGCGCGTAAATTATGCAAAAAATCGGCGACGGATGCAAAAAAAAATAGCTCTTACGAGTCCCTAGGGACGTGTAATTTCGTCAAAGGATCGCGAAAAAACGGTAAATTCCGTTAAAAATCCCGAAATAACGACTAATTTTCGGCAATTTTTGTCAAAAGATTCGTGAGAAAATGGGTAATTTCGTCACAAAATCCCCAAAAACGACAGATCTCCCAAAAAGATCGCGAAAAAATAACAAATATAGTCCAAAAAATCGCGAAAAATGGCAAAATTCAACAAAAGATCGCGAAAAACGTTAACTTTCTTCAAAAGATCGCGATTAAAGGCAAATTTCTTCAAAAGATCACGAAAAAATAACAGCAAATTTTGTCAAAAAATCCCGAAAAACGGCAGATTTCGTTAAAAAATCCTTGAAAGACAGCAAAATTCGTTAAAAATCAAGAAATAACAACTAATTTTCGGCAAATTTTGTCAAAAGATTCGCGAGAAAATGGGTAATTTTGTCACAAAATACCCAAAAAGGCAGATTTCCCCCAAAAGATTGCAAAAAAATAACAAAATTAGTCCGAAGAATCGCGATAAAACGGCAAATTTTGACAAAAGAATCGCGAAAGACGGCAAATTTCAACAAAAAATCGCTATAAAAGGCAAATTTCTTCAAAAGATCACGAAAAAAAAAGACCCATCCTAAAGCAGAATTCTTAGAAATGGATAATGTGTTTGCCTCCAAATTGTACATCACTTATCCAACTATTGGATCAAGGGATTCTGAGATCTTTAAAAACTCACTACAAAAATGGCTTCTTAAAAAAAAAAAAATGCTCACAGAGTGCAACAAAGGAATTGGTATAAAAAATTTCCAGAGAAGCTTCACAATCAAAGATGCTGCCATGTGTCATGTGGCCCTCTGCATTACTTTTCAATGACGAAAATGAGCCAGAGTTTGAAGGCTTCAAGATTTCAAAAGAGAAGAAAATTATTGCTGATCCGTTGGCATATTCCAAAGGCTTTAACTGTCCAGAAGCTAAATTGTTTAGAAGCCGATGAAAACATTCCTGTCACTAATCACATGACTGACAGTGAGATTTATGAAATGATGACAAACAATAGATCTGATGAAAGTGATGATAAGAAGGACAACCAGCAGAATGAAGCAGTTAATAAGGTATCAAATGAATAATTAGTATTTTATACCGAACAATTAATTTCAGGCATGCAACAGAGGAGCTACTTCCATGAGCAGGAAACCATGTCTCTGTACAAAATACAAGAACAATTAGGGTAAGAGATGCGCTATAAGCAAAAGACTATCTTAGAAATGTTTCCATAAACCCAATCAAAAAATTCTGCTTCAAAATCTCAAAATTAAATTTCATATATATGTATATTTTTTTCATTTATTATAACTATTTTTTTAATTTATTATAATTATTTTTTTCATTTATTATAATTATTTTTTTATTTTGTGTAAATTAATCAATAAATTAAAGTATTTACATGCATTAATATTCATATTTACCTATTTATTTCCCTATTAATGAAATTATTTCGTGCATTTCTTATACTTACGGTAAAGTGTTCTGAATTATGGAAAAACCCTTATCCAGAATGTCCTGGGTCCCAAGCATTCTGGATAATGGATCCTATTCTGTATTCATATTTTAAAATAAATGTAATACCAACAGAAACAATAATTACTCTCTATCTACTACTCTTAATATATCTTAAACAAAAATTCATTTTTAATTCAGGGGGTGGTCCATAAAGGGACATTCCACATTTCTCCCCCCCCCAAAAAAAACCAAAGAGATATCACTCCCATGGAAAATTTGAGATACTGTGTTTTTAATGGTTGAAAGGTGTAAATCCTGCCCCTCCCGAAATGCTATAAGATCCCCCACAGAAGTCATAGAAAGGGAAAGAAAAATATCTGAATTTAACACTGCAGACAGTTTTTTAAAGTATCCTTGTAAAAAAAAATAATACCGTAAAATACTACCGTAATAATACCGTTAATTCGCCCCCCCAAACGAAAAGAAAAATCGTACAATAGTTAGGGGAGGGCGCTTACACGGGATTTTTTCGCGATAGTTCAACAAAATTTACAGGAATGAATCATCATAAAATGAATGAATCGTTGAATGAATCATAAATATTTATACTTGAAAAAATTTGGGTTTTTTTTCTTTTTTAAACGTAAATTCTGTCGAAAAAACGCAGAAAAAAGGAGAAATTAGTAAAAAAAGCCAAAACAAGCATGAAATCAATTAAAAAATCTTGAAAAAACGCGCATTTCATCAAAGATTCATGATTCGTTCATTTCAAAATGATTGATCTCACTCTCAAGCGCCTTTGAGAATCGGGAGGGAGGGCGCTTTCTCGGGATTTTTTGAAAATTTCAAATTCTTTATAAAGTGGGGAGGGGGCGTTTGATCGGGAAGTCGGATTAACGGTATTTTACGGTAATAATAAAAACTATACATGCTGTGAAAACTACATTAAAAACAGAGTCCATTTTAAAAATGAAAGTTTTGTAATGACTGGGCAGTGTTATTAAAGTTATATCCTGAAATGTGAAAAAAAGGTGGGTGTACTTTTGTTACCTGGGCACCAATGATAAGCAAAATATTTTGCATCTTGTCAATACTTTTCCTTGCGAATCTTATAACATTAGCCAACCAATAACAAATAGGTATTTTGAATGATGCAATTAAAATATTTTGACAACAAACAGGTAGGTTAGTTATTAAAAACTCAATAACTTCCGTTAATTTCTGTATAGAATAATCTAAAAATAATGATAAAGTACATAAACAGCAAATAAGACAATGTCATGTCCCGTCATGACTATGTTAAGATGAGGCTAAGTCAACGACAGGAATGTTTAAATAAAGTAAGCTAGAAACATTATTATGAAGAAATATAATTAAAGAAATCTACTGCCTTCTTATAAAGGCTATTTCACTCACACATAAACGTTGCCTCACTAATATTAATCCTATGGGAATTGTTTTAAAAAAATATCTCGTTTGCATTTCACTATTTTTAAAAGATAATTTCTAGCATTGAATAACCCTACAAAGGTCATTTTTAATGTTTTATTACATTTTGACTGCAGTACGAGGATACTTTGACTTTAAAAATTGGTTCAAGAAATAGAAGTAAATATATTAAAAAAATAAATAAATAAAAAATAACAAAAAAATTAAAAAGTAGCCTTTGTACAGCTATCAATCTTATCTATCCCATGCAAAAAAAAAAAAAAAAACATATAAAAATACACAGAAATGCGAATGACATGTAAAAAACTATTCCATAGGATTAACCTCAGCAAGGCAGAGCTTTCTTGTCAGTGAAAGCGCTTCTTAAGACACACAACTAAAGATTTATGCAATGGCATTGTATACAAAAGATATATTCATCAAATCATACCAAGCAGAAATAGCATAAGTAGTACAAAAGTTGTTTCTGTATATGTTATGGCCATGCGATACATTGTTTAAAAATAGCTGACAATTGCCAGCCTTGTTTATCAAAGCACTCAAGTTCAAAGCAGCAATTTGACATATTTACACATAACTCTTAGCTATGGTAAATAACATTAATTTAGTAAAAGAAATACAGTAGACTCCCTTAAATCCATGAACACCAGAAATCTGTGCATTTTTTTCAGATATAAATAATGAAATTAAAGATGGCACTGAAGTCAGCGGCGTACACAGTACAAATAATTTTATGATAATATCTATTTTTAAATCATTTTCAACTTCTTTCTTTTCTTTAATGTCTTTTAATTTAAATTCCGCAGTGTTAAATATTATGTTAATTAGATGTACGATGATCGATATTTAATCAAAATAATCATTATCGTATCATAGTTGCAGTGTAATACAACTTTCGATAGTGATTTAGTAGTGTTTGTAATTCATGTGGCAGAAGAATTTTTGCTATATAAAATTATTATTTTATAAATATATTACTATTTCCTTATCCCTGCTAGTAAAAAAAGGAATTTGGGATTTACATTCAGTCTACTAATTACGATGACGATTCAATTAGTGAATAAATACAAAATGAAAAATCTTAACTTACATTTTGCAAACCAAAAAATAACAAAAATTTAAATGTTAGTTTACACTATGCAAGGTTAAAATTACCATATGAAATGGAAGATTTTAAAAATGTCAATAATTGATACTGAATTGATAACAAAGGATAACTTAGTTCAGGAATTCAGGGAATCTCAAAATAATAATTAAGATACATTTATTTCAATATATACGACTTATTTCTTTAACAGCACTTAAATATGCACTAATTTTAGAACTATCCCTATTTTAACCATCATGGAGTAAAGTGGGTATAACAAAATATTTTGCTTTAAATGTATCACTGTGATAAAACAATCTAACGAAATTGAATGGTCATGCTTCATGCTTGATTTATAGGAATTTAGTGTTAGATAAAATGCATCAAAAGTTTCATTAAAATTAATATATTAGTCTGTTTGGTGCTTACGTATTAACGCCATCACAGCACAAGTGACTCCATATTGGCCCATTTTCCACTGAAATCCAATATGGTACTTTATTTTTAAATATAGTGTTTTGAATTTTGAAAGTGTTTTATTTTATGATTTGTCACAAAAAAATTAGGTGTGGATTAAAAATCACCAAATCTGTAACTGCGGTGGTGTTAATACATAAGTACCGTCTGTTTTTTAAGCCTTCTCTAAAACAAACTTAATATTACGACCCACCTGATCCTGTTGTTTAAATAGGTGTGTCCATAGCCTTTATTACTTCAGCCTTGTTCGAACTTTCCTTAATCATTTGTTAATTAGTAAAATGTCTTTGACAGACGGACACAAGAATGATCCTTTAATGGTTCTATATTTGTTTTTTAAGTACAGATAACAACAAAAGACTTCATTTGACTGGTTTTCTATTTATAACTCTCATTCCCCATTTGTTGCTATAACTTAGCATATACAGGGGTGCCCAGAGAGGGGTTTGGTGATGCAAGGTGCGTCATACAATTTAGTTTTTTTTTGGGGGGGGGGGATTTGAGAAAAAGTACATTTTTTTAGGGGGGGGGGGAGATTTTTAATTTTTTAATATTTCAAAATTTAATTCCAGAAATGTACCTATGTTTCCTTTCTATTAATTCTAAATAAGGGCAATAATAGCTCATTCTGCTATTCTCATTTCGCTATCTCTTGAAGCTGCAGTAGATTATAAGTAGAATATAATTTACAATTTGTATTATGTTTGGGGGGGGGGGATTTGCGTCATTAGGTTTGGGGGGGATGGTCACTACTGAGCATATAAATGCATATTACACATATGTAAATAAATATTTTGTATATTTATAGATATATATTTATTATGCATACGAAATTAAAACATAATATTTTATTAAAAATGGCTGCATCTACAAAAAAATATCTCTGAAAGAAAAGGCCCGAAAATGATAAAATTGAAAGTTACAACACAAGAAATTTTGATTAGTCACATTATCATACTACAAATTGCATAAATTTAGTTATAGATTAACCAAAGAAATGATGTTAGTATTAAATTATTTCAGTAAAGAGTAAGATTAATAAACCAATGCTTTAAATATTACCTGAAAATACAAACTGGGCGTGAAACAAGACGCCAATGTAAGAATGAATTCCTCTTTCATTGGAAATGATTCATTCATTATTAATGGATTCATTCATTATTGATAAATGACGTCATTAGTTGTGATTCATTCATTGTGTTGGCGTCTGTACATTTATAATGGATGTACTGAGTAACAATCGCTATTTTTAAAAATAAATTTACTGATCCTTCTTTACTAAAATAAATTATCGGTGAGACATGTTTTTGTTTAGTTATGCTTTTGATGAAAATCTATCACTTGTGATTTGATCGTATGATGCACAAAATTTTATAGGTTGAAACTTTCATTTTTGCTAGCAGAGTCATTTAAATTATTCAGTACACAGGTAAAATGAATAGTAGCTATTAGGTCGAATACTTTAATATTTCAAATTGAAAGACGTTAAAATTTATATTTTACATAATATATAAACAAATACTTTCCTTTTTTTTCCTTTTGCAAGTATATTTTATACTATGAAAATTATGTTCTGAATCATTATTTAAGAAAACTTTTTAAATATTTTTTTTTAATTTCATGCTTGTGAACATACATATATATTTTTTGTATTCTGAAACAAATATTTTAAAATCAAAGTGAAATTTGAAGAATCGGTTTTGGGAGGAAAATTTTACACTCCTACTATCAAACCTTTTTTTTTCGTCCCTCACATAAAAAAGTGCTTATTCTTTGTTGTGAACTAACAATACAATATAAACCTTGAATGTTCTCTAATAATTATTGTTAAGTATAAATTATGTTTATAAATTCAACTACATTTAAAAGTTGTACCAATTTTGAATTTTTAAACAGTAACGCCCAGTTATGCCATCTTATTTGAGTTTATAGGATGCAGTCAGGGAAAGTTATCCACATTTTAAAAAATCTTCATAAAATTACTAAAGTGTAAATTTAAGAACGCTAAAATAAACCCATTTGAGAAACATTACATGGTTATAAAAATCATCTGATTCAATTTTATATTAACTTATTAAACAGATACACCGATTATATCCACACATATTACAGACTATTTTCTCTGTTAAAAGACTTTTTATAAAATTAATTAATATTAAATATAATCTCGATTATGACATACATTAATATTTGAATACAACGAACCATAATTGTCAAAAACATCGATCTGAAAGTTTACAGTTCATTCGAATAATTAGTTTTCCAGATAGAGAAAATTTTTGCCTTCATTAATTTAAGAGGGACCATCTTATTATTATTATTATTATTATTATTATTATTATTATTATTATAAATTTAATATTTCTGTATAATTTTACTGGTGACTAATTGAGTGTTTTCGATGCTTTTTCTTGTAAGATCTTCATTTTCTCTTCCGAAGTTTATGGATCACTTTTTGTTTTATAATTTTATTAAGATTTAAGAAAATTATTTAAACTACTATGTATGTTTTTAGGATGGTAAAGGACTCTAACACGGTGTCAAACACATGATACAATTTTAAAAGTCAATGTTCATGCACTTTTTAATGTGTAGACAATCTCCAAAGTTGGTTTTGTATAGGCTCTAAGAGTGGGGATGCCCTCCGCGGTGGTCTTTCTAAGGGAACCTAATCCGTATTTATGCAAGGAAATCCAACGTTTGAATAAAACCACGGGAAATTCCGAATAATTAAACCGATGTGCGCAACTGGGGTGCTGGGAACCCAGCTCACCTCTCGTCAACCAGCTTCGAGCGTGGAACCTCTCTACCACTGGTGAGTACAAGAAGTTCAAAAGTAAAATTTATAAATAACATTTAATAGTCGATATTATCAAAAACCCCTAACCTACAAGCTAATCTGTATTCAATTTGCTGAAACTGTTACATGTTAAACGATTAGTTTCAGAACACTGCGTAAAGTTCTGTAGCTTTTATGGAACTAAACATGCACGGAGAAATAGAAGAAGTCTTCTATTTAGATTCAGAAAGTAAACCAGCTTCATATTTAAGAGGCTACTTCAGTTAAAAGGAAAGATCCGTTCGCTAATACTAATCCTATGGAAGAAATTTATAAAGATATTTCGGTTGATTTCAATATTTTTAAATGATTTTCTTTTGCATTAAATAACAGAGATCGATTTGTATGCAGGCCATTTTTTTTTTCCTTTTTCGATTTTGATTACAGGTATTTTCTATGAGGATGCTTTTACTTTCGAAATCGGTTCCGAAAATGAAAGTGTACACATTAAACATTAAAATATCTGTAAACAAACTCAAAAAAGTAAAATCAAATCGGCTATCCAACGCAAAAAAAAAAAAAAAATCATTTAAAAATATTGAAATGCAATCGAGATAATCTTTATAAATTTCTTCCGTATGATTAGCACTAGCGAACGGATCTTTTTGATTGAAGTGGCTACACGAGTGTGTTAAATCTTTTTAAGCTATAGGTACAACCCAAGCAATTTAAATTGACGTGGGTTCATTAAATATTTTTGTGCCCTCTGAATTTCCAAGGTCTGCGCCCTTTACCCTGGTCCAGTCCGACCCTGTAAAATATGCATTCTGTACAATCTGTGATGCAAAGAATTTTTATTATTAAATTACAGGGCCACACAAAAGTATTCCACTATATAATGCTATATGGGGAAACATGGTTTGGTACGTGTTTTAATTATATTCAACTATTTCACATTTTATGAATAAGATATACGTTGCTGAGGTGTAATAAAAATTACTTCCTGCATATTTACAGAAACACAAAGATTTCGACTACTTTACTGTATCCGAAGTACGCTCTACTATATCAGCAAGATCTGAAAATTTTTAAAACTTCGTTGTCGTACGAACGCACCTCATTTGCTACGTTCACGTGCAATTTCCAACTTGTTTAAATTAAGCTAGGGGGACATTGTGTTCAGCCCTCCCCCTCCCTAAAAAAAGGGCCTGGTTGTGGTCACGACAGCATGATTGTTTTAATCTGAAATTAAAAAATCAATTTTTTTCTGTTGGTACGTAAGATTAGATCGTGGTTGATGAAAGGATTTAAATAATAATTTGAATTTGAATTTTTAACAGAGTTGTATGCACACCCAAACAATTATTGGTGCAATTTAAACTAAGTATAGACTTGTAAAATTGTACGTTAAAAAAAAAAAAAATCCTTTATTCACTTGCTGGTCAATCCTGTATTGAAGAAATGTGCAAAATTTCAATAAGTTCCGTGCATTAGTTTTGATGAAACATATCTAGTGGCTTAAAAAATAGCGTTTTTAGTAAAAACCGATAGACCTATATTTCTCCCGGATGGTATATCCTAATGATGGGAATTTCCAAATGCTTTTCTTGACTTTTATTCTTATTGAAGTAAAACTTTGGAAAAATGTTCTCTATTTAAGAAAAGTTTTTTTTAATGTTTAACTTAAATGTAACCTTTTAAAGAACATAAATTATGTTTTTGCTTTTTTGTTAATAAAATACAGTATTAATTCATTTACCTTCTGAAATGGATCACACTTGCTATGCTTATTTTACATAAAAGAGGAGAAAAAAATCATGTAGTATTTAAAGGATATTAATATGACACTACATTAGCTGTAAATGAAATTCTCTTTATACCTGATAAAGGGCCTATGCATATATAATGTTATCATTTTGATGATTTTTGACCCCCGCCCCCTCTAACTATACTATATGTTATCATGACTTAATCTCCCCACCCTCTCTTCCCTGCGAGCAGTGGCACAGCCAAGGGTGGGGTTTTGGGGTTAAAACCTCCCTCAGAGTTAAGAAACATCACTATAATTGCCACTTATGAATCAAAAACAAACTTAACATTTAAACATTATGGCATACTTTGGAATCCACCACTTTATTAAATCAGATTTCATTTAATAAAGTGATTCAATTAAATGGCAAAAATTTTATTTAAAACTGTGAAAGTGCATATAACATGGATTAGTTAGGTAAAAATTGGTTATTTGAACATAATTTTCTGAGACGTATTATGCTAAAAGAATGATGATTTCCTGCCATACAGATGCTCTTTCAGTTTAAGTATTAGATAGTGACCCAGTAGCAGAAAGTGCGCGACGCGCGACGTACATCGCAGATTAATTTTTGCCCTTGCAGATAAATTTGCTAACTTGGAAAAGAAAAAAAAATTCCTTGTTTGAACAAGCCGTGGAAAAACGGCAAAATACATTCAAAGATCGCGAGAAAAAAAAGATTTCATCAAAAGATTGCAAAAAACGGCGTATTTTGACATAAGATCGCGAAAAAACAGCAGATTTCGTCAAAAAATCATGAAAAAATATTAAATTTTGTTAAAAGATCGCGAAAAAACGGAATCTTTCGCCAAAAAATCCCAAAATCAACAAGATTTGTTAAAAGATCGCAAAATAAGACAGATTTTGCGAAAAGATTGTGAAAAAAAAAACAAAATTTCGCAAAAAAACGACAGATTTTGCCAAAAGATCTCGGAAAAAAAAACAGCAAATTTCGCCACTAAGTCACGATAAATCAGCAGATTTCGCCAATAAGTTGAGAAAAAGCATTAAATTTCGTAAAAAGAAATCACGAAAAAACGATAAATTCCATCAAAATATCGCGAAAAATGGCAGGTTTCGACAAAAGAGCGCGAAAAAACCTGCAGATTTCGTCAAAAGATCACGAACAAAACGGTAAATTACGTTAAAAGATCACGAAAAAAAACTAATTTCGTCAAAAAAATCGCGAAGGAACGACAGATTTCGGCAAAAAATCGGGAAAAAAGGATAAATTTTGTTAAAAAATCGCAGAAAAACGACAGGTTATGTCAAAAAATCCTGAAAAAACGGTAAATTTCGTTAAAAAAATCGTGAAAAAAACTATACATTTCATTAAAAGATCGTGAAAAATGCAAATTACGTCATATAATCATAAATAAACGGTAAGTTTCAACAAAAGATCTCAAAAAACGACTGATTTCGTCAAAATTATCGCGAACAGACGACAGATTTCGCCCAAAGATCGCGAAAAAACGGCAGATTTTAACAAAAACCGGGACAATACGGGAGATTTCTACAAAAGATCGGGAAAAAACGATAAATTTCGTTTAAAAATCGTGGGAAAACGACAAATTATTTCTAAAAATCACGAAAAAATGGCAAATTTTGTAAGAAAAAAAATCGTGAAAAAACGACAAATTTCGTCAAAAGATCTCGAAAAAACGCAAATTATGTCATAAGATTGTAAAAAAAAGGTAAATTTCGAGAAAAGATCGCGAAAAAACTGCATATTTCATCAAACTAAACTCAAATTTTGTTAACCAAGTGAAAAGAAAAAAGAGTTGTGAGTTTATTTTGCTGTTTAAAAAAAAAAAAAAAAAAAAAAAAAATTCTCTTTGCTTTCTTTAAAAACTGATTTTGCTGTTCCAAAAAATGGATTTTTCTGCATCAACTTACTTATCATATACTTTTGATTTCATTATTAATTACATTCAAATTACTTAAAATATATATATAAACAAAGCAATGACCAGAAATCTGTAAAATTCTAAAATCCGCACAACCCCTGGTCACAAGCTGTGCGGATTTGAGGGAGTCTACTGTATTATAATGTTTACAAATGTCTTTAAAAATATTAAAAAATTGCAACTAAATCATAATTTAATAACAGAAATATGTATTTAAATGTAAAAATGTTATTTAAAATGTTTTTAGAGATATTCTGGTGGAAAAATATCCAGGTTTTAAACATTATTTTTATATTTAATTAGCACGTGGTTCCATGCACCAATTACAGTGTTCTTTTGTGGCAATTGGATCACATTTAGTATTGGTTAATCATTTTAAATTGAAAGTTCTTTTGAAAAAGAAATGTTACAAAATATAAAATGTGCAACAATTAAACAAAAACAGTAAAGATTGTCAGAAAACATAGGCTATTAGCACTGTATTTCTTGTGAAAAAGTGACAGTTGTTGAATTCCATGCTTTTTGGAATGACTCCCACAAGGGAAGGGCCGACATTGATAATCACAGATTTTTATAGTTTTAATATATGTTGTAAATCAGAAATCCCTGAGCCTCAGATTCAATAGATTTTATATAACATTCCTTAGTTATTGGGAAACAGGGGGGAGGTTCTAATATTATGTCATAACTTAAATGCTTTCTTTGATAAAGATAGGTATGAATGATCATAACTCAGTTGGTAAAGCAATCGCTCGCTAACCATTGGGCCTTTGATCGATGCCAGGTCGTGCAGCATTTGCTTATTTTTTTTGTTTTTTAAACATACTTTAAAATAGTTATAATTTAATAATCTCTATTAAAAATCTTAAAATGGTATCTTAACTACAATGTTAGCGTATTTAAACATTAATAGAGTAGACTCCCTCAAATCGGCAAAGCTTAGGACCAGGGATTATGCGGGTTTTAGAATTTTGCGGATTTCTGGTCATTGAGTTATTTACATTTTTGAAGCATTAATTTGATTGGTAGTTAAGCATTGTAATCAATGCATATAATAAACCGAAACATTAAAATAATTAAGTAAATATTTAAATAAATAAATAGTTAAATAGCAAGTTGTTATTACGAAAAAAAAAATTAAGTAAAATAAAATTTTAGAAAAATATTAAAATAAAGTAAATAATTAAGATGCAATACTAAATATAATGATGATAAGGAAAAATCAATCTTTTTTATAAAGAAAAATATTTGCCATTGTTAATAAACAAAAGAAGCTTGATTAATTAAAAAATATTCATTTTATGCAGTAAAAATTATCCTGCCCCTCGAATTATAAACACTACCAAAGTTATATTACGCTGCAACTACGATACGATAATAATTATTTCGATTTATTATCGATCATAGTAATTAGTAAACCGGAGGTAGATTCCATATTCGTTTCGTAACTAGCAGGGATACGAAATTAGTAATAGAACTAATAAAATAATAATTTTATATAGCAAAATATATCCTACCACGCGAATTACAAACACTACTAAACGGCCATTGAAAGTTATATTTCGCTCTAACAACGGTACGATAATGATAAATTCGATTAAATATCGATCATCGTACATCTAAGAAACGTATTATTTAATACTGTATAGTTTAAATTGAAAGATACTTAAAAAAAGGAGGAAGTTGAAAAAGATTAAATATATATATATATTTAAAGAATTATTTGTATTGCGTTAGCCACTGACTACAGCACCATCTTTAATTTCATTGTTTACATCTGTAAAAATGCTCGGATTTCTGGCGTTCGCGGATTTAAGGGAGTCTACTGTATAGCATTTTCGTTTTTAAATCATTATTTCTTATCACTTAAACAAATTTTTATTTATTTATTTATATATTTTACATTCTATCCATCGACGAGTAATAAATATCCTAAATTTGTTACAAAATATGTTATGGCGCCATCTATTTATGATAAAATAAAACACATTCAAGTAAAATAAAAATTTAAGTAATTAGAAAATAAATGTGAAAGCAAAATAATTCAAAGAGCAGGCGTATATATTACAAGTTTTTAATATGCAAAAATAAATTGTAATTTAAATCTTATGTTTTTTTAAATATAATTATGCTTGTTACTTTAAAAAGTAGAGTATAATATTACCATCGTATTGACTTCCTTTGTTAAAGCAGTACACAAATGACGTTTCTTTATAATCACAAACTGATACAAGTGTTGATCAATATCATTGCATCGATTAAGAATATATAAAGTACATTTTAACAGTTAACAATTTCGGATCCATTTATGGTGTTTGATATAACTATTTAGTTTCTAATAAAAATAATAAATAGGTTAAAATAGAAATGCAATATTATAATTTTTAATTGAGAATGAGATTATTTAACTATAATTACAAGTTTATATGTAGAACAAACATTAAGAAACAAACATAGCACAACTTGGCATCGATCCTAAGCCCGATAATCAACAAGCAAACACTATAACAATCGAGTTATGATTAATCACATCAGATCTTTTTAAAGGAAGTATTTAAAGAAAGTAGTTGTGTCATAATAAGAGACTCCAACCACCCTCTCCCCCTGTTTCACAAGAATTAAGGAGTTTTGTATAAAATTCATTGCATGTGAGTCTGTGGCGTAGCTAGGATGGATGACAGCTGGGGCGCATGTAAAGGGTGTCACCCCCAGCCATCATAGTGAAACCCCCCTCCCCAATTTGTCATTTTTTTCAATCACAACTCTACGTTATTACAACAAATGAGCATACCATTCCTTATTTACTTTTTGTCCTCCTGTATAAAAAAACCCCAGGAGCGACTCCTCACTTAATCAGTGCCGTGCCTATATGTAGAAGAAAATTCTTAGTTTTAAAGTTTGCTTTTGCTAACTTCTTGTTAGATAGGTTGATTTTTCTTTCCTGGTGAAAATGTTATTTAGACGCACCATTCTATATAAAATTTCACATTTTCTAAAAAAAGATAAGTAGCTCTGTTGGGTCGTGCTCAAAAAATTTCATTTTATATTAAACTTCTTTTCCAAAATCTTATAAGATTATGCATGTTTATTTACAAAATAAAGATTGGGTGCCACTCGGGGCGGACCGCCCCCCGCTAGCTACGCCTCTGATGTGAGGCTAACGGGTTCCTTTCATACACTATATATTAAAATAATCAAAATTTCTGATTATCAAGGTTGATACTTTCATTGTTAGAGGGAGAATTGGTAGCAAAAATGAATGACGTCACCATGTGGAGGATGGTATGTGATAAATAAAGGATCGGAAAAGACTGTATAGAAGACATGATCTACAAATTGGAGGAAGGAGCTTAAAGATTGTAATGATGATGTAAAGGCCAGAAACTGAGACGAAAGAAGGAGCGTGCAGAAAAAAGAAACTGATAGAAAGCTCAATCCTATAACAACTTATTATAATAAAGTGTTATATGAAATAGCACCGAAAAATTGGTGACAGAATACAATTAAATATTAAAGTTTTTTATAAATCATTAGCAAAATATAAAAACACATAGGAAACTTTTGGAGCTGGAAAATTTCTGTTTATTTGTGACTTTGTTTACTTACAGACATATGTTTACAGTAGATGTTGGATTTTCTAGCTCGAAACACGTCCTGTTTGTTTTTATATTTATGTGGTGATTTTTACACAGCTTTATTATTTGATTATAATGAGGCATATTTAATGAAATTTCTATTTCTCCGGACAGCATACTACTTAATTGTTTTGTACTTTTAATTAAATTTAATATAAATATTGTCAATCTTATTCATTGTTAAATATATAAATTTCTGTTAATCTAATTTAAACAAGTCTGTTTATTTTTTTTTTCATCCCACAGCCGCTTTTATTTTGTTTATCATCTGTTAGATGAATGTTAAAAATTAAGTCAAACAGGGTTTTTACAGATAAGGGAAATGTCTGGATATTTTTGATGTACTACTTTCCATCAGGATCTTTGTTTTTATCTTATTCATCCATTGAAAGATTTTACATAGAAGTAATGCAAACTATATTGCAATAGCGTAATATATTAAAAATTCTAAATTTATACAGCACATATTTGTTTAATTATTTATAAAATTGTTCCATTATGGATTTTTACAAAAGTATGTAAGCTGAATTTTTATTGAGAAAGGTCAGCGAATTTTTTTTTTTTTTTTTTTTTATCAGAATTGTTTATGAAGTGCGTGAAAATTATACGCTGAAAGTGAATAAATGTCTTTTGTTTTCTTTTGGGTAGATTGTTTTTCTATCCCATGTTTACGTCAGTAAATAACGACACAAATGGGTATTTGGAATGTTTTATTTATTTTTACATTTATATTTATTTCTACATTTGTTCTTCTACTTTTCTATATTTCAGACGCAGAAGAAGAATCAAAAGAAAATTCTATCAGTCTTTGATTAATGAATAATGAAACACTGGATAAAAAACGCTGTGCAATAGTGCAGTAATTAAATAAAGACTTAGTAACAAGAAGGTAAGTGTAATCGAAAATCTCACAGAGGGTTTCTTTTGATATTTCTTTCAAAACAACTTATCTTTTACTTTAAAAAATCAAAATTGTTAATTTTTAATTATTAAATTCTTACATAAATGTAAGAATTTAAATTGTAAGAATTAGAAATACGCCAACAAATTTAATTTTAAAATAAATGTAAAGGAAGCTTATTTATTTTAATCAAATTAAAAATGTTGAAATCATATTATTGAAATAAAATCTAAAATTCCAAATTTTTGGAAAATCCGAAATAAAAAAAAATTCAGCGAGAATATAAATGATATTTAAAATTTCTAAAAAAGAAAAAAATTGTTTAAACGAAATTTAAAGTGCTGAATCTTTCATAAATAACAATATTACTTACCCATCATACGTAGTATAGGGTAAGTCTTGCAATCGTTTTGAAAATCGAAAAAAATTCTTTGACGGATTTACACGTTTCAGATACTGGAGATTCCGAAAAACATGTTTTTAGAAAAAAAAAATTTGCCGTCCGTCCGTCTGTGTGTCTGTCTGTCTGTAACCGCTCTATCTCCCGAATAAATTCAGATAGAGACTTGAAATTTTGTATGTAAGTAGCATGTAAGAATGGGACGAAGCCTATTTAATATCAGTAACCTCGATTATCCGGAACTATTTTTTTCGGAATGTAGAAAAATTCGTTCTGATGAAAGGTATATAAAAATTTTCGAATTTTTTTTTAATTGAAAGAAAATTGAATTAAAAAATATTATGAATGGCAAATGAACTAAATTCAAGTAATATAAATATTTAAATTGGCAAAAATACGAAAATTCTTTTAATTAAATCCAATTTAAAATAAAAATTTTAAGTTCCATCATCGGGGCTCAAACTAGAACCATCTGTTTACTAGCTCAATGCTTTCTGTCCAAGCGACGATGTCTTCATGCAAAATGTTCTTTGTAAATTTAATTTACAAAAATGAACGGATTACATTGAAGAAATTAATTTAAATAAAATAATAGACTTTTTACAAAATTTTAGGATTTCTTGTGACACAAGATATTCATCTGTAAATTCACAAAATCTGAAGTCTCTGACTTATACAGTTTTTGCGTAAAAACTCTGGGACAGACACAGACAGAGATGAATAAGGTTTCATTGGATGAACGAAATTCTAAAAAAGAACTCTGATAACCAAATTAATGTGGACTGGAGCAATCCAAATATGAAAGCGGGACATTTTTATAGTTTATTAAAAAATGTTTGAATTTATTTGAATTTTTAACATATTTTTTAATTAAAATGGTTCATATATGTAATATGAATACATTTATTTTCATTTTTATTAAATTTGCACGTTGTTTTTGTAATTACGATTTGAAGTACATTAATTTGTTTTATTAATCATTGCATTTCATTTTCCTGTTTTATTTTCCACTCAATTTAGTGTTACGCCAGGAAAAGGCCTCATTATGAAACAGCAGTGACTTCCTTAATCGCACAAAGACAGCAGAATAGATATTGGAAAAAATTGCATCTGCCTTGGAAATTTTCACTTGGACGTCAGACTTATTTTCTTAGGTACACTTTGCTAAATTACGATAAAAATTAAATAAATTACATTAATTGATTACAATAACAATTTAAAAAAACAAGTATAGTAAACTCTCTATAAAGAGATTCTGTGTAAAATAAAAATATCTTTAACTCGGAAATATTTTTAAATCCCTGCAAATCTATAGACATAAAGTAAAATTTTTGTACATCAGAATATTGTCTACTACTGAAAAATTCTTTAGTCCTGATGGATTTCGCTTTAGAGAGGGTTTACTGTATTAAAAATATTTTGTTTGTCATGAAGTAATAAAAATACTGGACTTCCATGTAGACATAAATAAGTGGCACAGTCGTTGGTAATTGAGCATTAATGCTTGAAGATGGTATTTTGAAGAACATTGGTGGTCTGTAAAATTACCTTCAAATAAACGATTTTATGAAAATTTTTCTCGTTATATATTGGACAATTTCTGTATATGATAGTTTAATGTGTAAATTTTTGTAGTGTTTAATCAAATGATTCTTGTCAAATCTGATAGATAATTGAGTGCTTTTTATAAAAGAATATGTTTTATTATATTTCTTTCCGTTTTTAGATTCAAAGATATGTAATAATATTTTATTGATTTCAATAAAGGATTTCCTTAGATGAAAATGGCGATAATCTCCATCCAGATGCTTGAAATGAGTTCTGTTTTCGCCTGAAACAAAACTTTTTCGCATAAGAAAATGTCATTACAAACAGACAAAATTTTTTCCTTTAGAGAACAATTTTCTGCTCAGAATTGTACTAAAGATAAACATACTTCCATTGTTGCAATAGAAAAATCATTTACTTGTGAAATATGTTTCAAAACATTTTCTAAGAATGGTGATCTTAGAAAACATCTCTTCGTTCACTCTGGAAAGAAACCGTTTATTTGTGAAATATGTTCCAAAGCATTTTCTTTTAATCATCAGCTAAGAAAACATCTCTTTACTCATACAGGTGAAAAACCGTTTGCTTGTGAAACATGTTCCAAAACATTTTCTCAAAAACATCATCTGAGAAGGCATCTCCTTACGCATACAGGAGATAAACCCTTTGTTTGTCGAATATGTTGGAAAGGATTTTCAAACAATTATAATCTAAGAAGCCATCTATTGACTCATACTGGAGAGAAATCTTTTGCTTGTGAAAAATGTGCCAAAACCTTTTCTCAGAACAGTGATCTTAGAAGACACCTCTTGACTCACACTGCAGAAAAATCTTTTGTTTGTGAAATATGTTCCAAGGGATTTTCTAATGAGAATATTCTAAAAAACCACCGCTTGACTCATACAGGAGATAAACCTTTTGCTTGTGAAATATGTACCAAAGGATTCTCACAGAAAAGTAATCTAAGAACACATCTCTTGACGCATACGGGTGAAAAACCTTTTGTTTGTGAAATATGTTTCAAAGGATTTAATAATAGGGATACACTAAAGAGGCATATTTTGACTCATACTGGAGAGAAACCTTTTGTTTGTGAAAAGTGTACCAGATCATTTTGTGATAAGAAGACTCTAAAAAAGCATGCTTTAATCTATACAGAAGGGAAATCGTTCGTTTGTGAAATATGTTTCAGTACATTTTCTGATAATAGTATTCTAAGAAGCCATGTCTTGGCGCATACCGAAGAAAAAATTTGTAATTGTTAGGTCTGCTTCTAAACATTTTCTAGGATTATTATTCTAGGATTATTATTCTAAGATCACATTTCTTGATTCATACCAATGAAAAACCTTTTGTTTTTGAAACATGTTAGAAAGCATTTTCTGATAGGAGTAATCTAAGAAAAAATCTGTTGACACAAAATACGAAAAACCCTTTGTTTATGAAATATGTTCTAAAAGGTTTTCTCAGAATGTTAATGTAAGAGCCCATCGTTTGACTCTTTTTTGAGAAGTTCTTTTATTTGTAAAATATGTTCTAAAGACATACCTGGTAACCATTATCTAAGAAAATTGCGTTATACGAAATAGACTATTCCTGAAAATCGCTTATATTTTTATTTTCAAAATTAACTATCAACTAGTAAATGTCATTGCATTTATTGTTATCATTTTTTATGTTTCAGCACTTAGTAATAAATTAAAAAAACTTGCACTTTCTCTATGGCTTGGTATTATTTTGATAATAAGGAAATAACTGTTGACATATTGATTAGATTTCTATAAACCTTCATATAAAATTTCCTGGTAGTTGCTTTTAATTTGTTTTATTTTTATGGAAAATAGATTTCTTCTAAAATAAAAAACTAATCCGACCTGAAAGGATAAATTTTACCTTAATGATAGGAATTTCTTATGTTATAGGAAAGGCTTTATTGAAGTAATACTTTTGAAAAAATATGAAAAGTATGCTAGAAATATGTTTATTTAAAAAATTTACTCATTTATTGAAGATTTTTTTCCAAAAAAATTCCCAGGGTTTTAAATGAAACATATCTCATTATCACGGGTGCGAAAAGACATTTTTTTTTACTCTCCACTGGCAAGTGGAATTTTAGGTATTTCTCAAAACCAGCTGTGCATTAGTTTGGTTGACTGCAAAAATAAATCCTTGGTTGGTAAGATTTCCTAGAAATTACCCACCCCTGCTCATTATCTTGTATTCTTTGCACCCATCATGAGATATGAATTTTTTATATACATCTAAATAATAGTTCCAATATTTATTTGGCATGTTTGTTTGATTCATAAATAACGGTTGTATAGGCTAATCACCCTTGCATTTTATTTCTCATACTTTTTTACTGCTTCTTTGTATATTTTATTGAATTCAGAAATGTTTTCTGCACAGCAATATTGTCTCCTATAATCCTATATTATAATAGGAGCAAATCGTATATGATTAGAAATTTTATCTAAAAGACATCTCTGATGATTTTGACTAAATTTTGTATTCTACCATTTTGAGGTATGAGAAGACTATTGGGCTAGGTCACATGGTTGACAAATTTCAATGAAGATGTCATTTTGGTATAATGTGTGGGTTATTGTATTCTAATGGGAATGAAAATACAAACAGGTATTAAGTTCAGCATTTGGCATCAAACGAAGTCCCAAAACTAGGAACATTTTGCCAGATTTGGCAGGACAATCGATTTTCAAAGCGCCAATATGTGTGCATGGCATCAAATGAAACAAGGCCGCCATATATCATTGTTAACCTGCAGAGAACGTGTTGTACACAGGGCCAATTTTAACTGAGCTATGCACAGTCTTTCTTGATATTATGTTATAATACAAGCAAATGTTTATGTGTGTATATGTATGGGAATTTTATCTAAAAATTGACTGTAATGATTTTGACTTAATTTTGTATCCTACCGTTTTGGAGTATCAGTAGACTCAAGTGTTTGATAAAATTTGATGAGTAGATTATTTACACCTCAATGCAGGTTAGTGGGAATGGAGGTAGAAACAGTTATTAAGTTCTGAACAATTGAACAATTTTTTAATGCTACTTATTATAAAATTGTAATGAACAGCCATAAGTGTAATGTGACGAAAGAGGGAGGGAGAGAATTAATCTTTGTTTTTATTGTTTCACAAATTGAAAGTAGAATTTTTAAATAGGATTTGTCGCTTGTTCATTCTTCATTCTCACTAAATGTAATTTTTGCGTGCTTTTAATCATTTCTGTGCATAATATATTATACATTTTAAGCTATTTTTTTTAATTTTGTAATATTAAAATTTTATGATTGTAGATGGTATTATATATGAAAGTTAAGTTTTCCTATCTTAAAATTTTAAAATGGCAACATTCTTCCTTTTATTTAATATGGGTCGTCAGGATAATCAAGTAGTATCGAAAAAATGTTATCAATTTTGTTGAAGTGTTTTGTCCTCGTAAAGCAAGATCATGTTCTCCATTGATGGTTGTTCTCATATCCAAAGACTCTAGTTTCTGACTCGTATTCGAATTCGTTTTGGCTTGAAAATGCAAGAAATAGACACGTTCCCTTATTCACGCACTATGTCTCCAAATGGCATTTTCCATTTGTATGTTAAGACATAAGATCTTTCTGAAAATACTATAAAAAGTGGCTATTGTGAACTGGAATCCGCATGCATTAGCGGGGGAAAAAAGGACTTGTCATCATATAAGATTAACTTATAACGCAATAAGTACTTTAATGATTAAAAAGGTGGAAAACACTATTCAATCAATTCAAACAGTTTTACTATAAGTTTACTTTCACTTCCGGAATCTGATTTTCGAGTTAAAGTATTCACGCTAAGAAGATCTGCAAACAAAAACTAAAAAGAAAAAAACGGCCTTTGTAGAGAATGATTGCAACTATCCAGTGTAAAAAAAATAAAAATATGGAAATACAAACGAGATATTTTATTAATTTCTCCCATATATATAATTAACATTTCCAGAGAGTCTTTTAACATAAATAAAGTGATCCCTTAAGAAAATATAATTATGTGGCTTATTACGTCATTTCAACGAATTTGAAAGATATTTCTAAATGTTTTTGTGAAAATTCTGCGTTGTAATATATCTATAAATGTTTTGAGTCTAGTATAAAGTAAATTTTTCATATTCTGTGATTTATTCATGTTGTGATTTTCAAGTGTCTCTATTTTATTACTTCATTTAACTTTTCAAACACCACTTAATCTTGCTTCCCATGAGCGAATATCGTTCTAATCTTCAAAATAATCATGTTTTAAAGTGCTATTATACATAAAAATTTCAAGCGACAAAAGTTGACAATAAGTACTTTAATGATTAAAAAGGTGGAAAACACTATTCAATCAATTCAAACAGTTTTACTATAAGTTTACTTTCACTTCCGGAATCTGATTTTCGAGTTAAAGTATTCACGCTAAGAAGATCTGCAAACAAAAACTAAAAAGAAAAAAACGGCCTTTGTAGAGAATGATTGCAACTATCCAGTGTAAAAAAAATAAAAATATGGAAATACAAACGAGATATTTTATTAATTTCTCCCATATATATAATTAACATTTCCAGAGAGTCTTTTAACATAAATAAAGTGATCCATTAAGGAAATATAATTATGTGGCTTATTACGTCATTTCAACGAATTTGAAAGATATTTCTAAATGTTTTTGTGAAAATTCTGCGTTGTAATATATCTATAAATGTTTTGAGTCTAGTATAAAGTAAATTTTTCATATTCTGTGATTTATTCATGTTGTGATTTTCAAGTGTCTCTATTTTATTACTTCATTTAACTTTTCAAACACCACTTAATCTTGCTTCCCATGAGCGAATATCGTTCTAATCTTCAAAATAATCATGTTTTAAAGTGCTATTATACATAAAAATTTCAAGCGACAAAAGTTGACAATAAGTACTTTAATGATTAAAAAGGTGGAAAACACTATTCAATCAATTCAAACAGTTTTACTATAAGTTTACTTTCACTTCCGGAATCTGATTTTCGAGTTAAAGTATTCACGCTAAGAAGATCTGCAAACAAAAACTAAAAAGAAAAAAACGGCCTTTGTAGAGAATGAATGCAACTATCCAGTGTAAAAAAAATAAAAATATGGAAATACAAACGAGATAGTTTATTAATTTCTCCCATATATATAATTAACATTTCCAGAGAGTCTTTTAACATAAATAAAGTGATCCATTAAGGAAATATAATTATGTGGCTTATTACGTCATTTCAACGAATTTGAAAGATATTTCTAAATGTTTTTGTGAAAATTCTGCGTTGTAATATATCTATAAATGTTTTGAGTCTAGTATAAAGTAAATTTTTCATATTCTGTGATTTATTCATGTTGTGATTTTCAAGTGTCTCTATTTTATTACTTCATTTAACTTTTCAAACACCACTTAATCTTGCTTCCCATGAGCGAATATCGTTCTAATCTTCAAAATAATCATGTTTTAAAGTGCTATTATACATAAAAATTTCAAGCGACAAAAGTTGCCTTCGACTGCTCAGTTTCCCCGCAGTTCATTGGCTCTTCGAAAAAAGGCTTTTTTAATGCCAGATTTCCAAGTATTTGATTGGCTGTTACTGGCGATTCTTTTTTTTTCAGGCGTCACAGTTGCTTGCTTTCAAAGCAACTCTCCTGGAGCCATAGGATAATATTGAGGTGCCTGGAATTTGAAGCGACTTTTACTCCTCATGCAATAGCACTTTTACATTACCATGTGTTATATTCAGTTTTACGTTTTGAGATAAAAATTCACAGGACATGTACAGGATGATCAATAAATAAGTTGCTCATTTTAGAGGGCTCTAAATTTGTGTGCTATTGGTCCAAATGAGTTCAAATTTGAACTACAGATTATTCAGTTGATGCTTTTGATATAAAAATATGCAAAAATTCAAATTTTACCGCTAGGGAGCGTAGTAATACACCTAAACAGTTTAAGGCTGCGATTACGGTGCCTCGCTCCGTCTTATGTTACCCTCGATCGTAGGAAAGGCGTTCCTGCGATCGATCGTAACTTCCTATTACGGTGCCTCAGCGTAAGTCCTCGCGCTTAGGCGTAAGTCCTCTTACCCTCAGCCAATCAGAGGCCGTAATCACTTTGTTGTGGTTGCGCGAGCATCCATTTGTGTTCAAACTTACGACTGCTTTCAAGCTGCCTTGAATTACGCCGCTACCGTAATACCGTTTACGCTTTGTTTACATCGTAAGTCTTTACGTCGATCTTAAGTGAGGCACCGTAATATCGCCCTTTAAATAGTTTTATAAGTAATAAATATTATTGAAAAAGGGAAACTGTTTAATAAAAATGCAAAATCCACCGTAAGATTTTCAGTACAGTGGGATACGGCATATCTAATACGCGAAAAATAACTGGCACACTTACAGAACCATGTGGAAACTATAAGAAATAAGTTGTTCACTTCAGAGGGCTATTGAATGCGTTCTATTGATCTAAATGTGATTAAATTTGGACTACAGATAGTTCAAAAGATGTCCTTAATATTTACTAATTCTTTTTAAAATGAAGATAACGAAATTTCACCACTGATGTTTCATTATATTTAAGTCATTACAACGCCTGCTAGCGGCGAAATTTTGTATTTTTAATTTTTGTAATTTTTCTAGTAAATATCAAGTGCATTATTTGAACTGTCTATAGTTTAAATTTGATATCATATAGACCAATAGAATACATTCTAGAATCCTCTAAAGTAGGCATTTTATCTCTTGCAGTCTGCACATGGATGTGTGAGTGCGCCAATTGTTTCCCGAGTACTGGATATACCGCATTTCACTGTACTGCAAATCTTGCCGTGGATTTTTCAATTTTATTGAGCAGTTTCCCTTTTTCAATAATACTTATTATTTGTAAATTTAATTAAACTGTTTGAGTGTATTGCGGAACCTCCCAGCGGCGAAATTTGCATTTTTTATTTTCGTAATTTAAAAAGAAAAATTCAAGCGCATTACTTGAATAATATGTAATTCAAATTTGATCTCATTTGGACCAATAGAATGCATTCTAGAGCCCTATGAAGTGGGCAAATTACTTATTGATTACCCTATAGATATATATTTAAAATGATATTAGCTCACTTGGTTATAAATTGCATAACAATGCAATTTAAACTCGCTACTCACGAATGAATTTCGCTCAATTTTATAGAATATGTTTTTGCCAAACTTATATATTATAACATTTTACACGTGATAGCCGTTTTAGGTGGGTTCATAATTATATAGATATGTAGCACCCAGAGTCTCGTCTGGTCTGTCTGTCCACATAGAATCACACAAAATAGACCCAACTTAATAGTTTAAATTTTAATCTATAGAGATATATAGAGTAGTTTGCAAATCATAAAAATTTGTTTTACATTTTTAAAAATGTGATTTTAATTTAAAAAAAAAAATCAAATTTTTTCAATAAAAAATATGACATTTTTGTACCCTATTATCTATAATTATGTATACATTAAGATGAGATGGGCTCAATCTGAAGACGTGGGACCTAGCCTCTTGAATAATTTCAGTGAAAGGTTTTATATAAATAATAAAATTTCCGTTTTAAATAGATTTTCAGATAATTTGGTTTTAATATTTTAACCCTCCGGCGGTCGGAAACTCTTAGACTCCTGAGTTCGGTTGCAATGTGCCTGACTTGAACTCGTCATTGGCAATTAATTGACTGCATTTTAACGCTCTTAAAGAGATCAGTGATATTTATTAAGATGAATCAACAGAGAATATTTCAAATTTATGCTAAAAAATTCGTGTTTATTACACTAAAAGTAATGCATAAAAGTCTGAAATTTCAAACCCAACATCAAATTGCCTTCAGTTTTCTTCATAAAAAAAATACAAAATTGAACACACAGGTAGAATACAGTCAGCCTTAGTTGGATTTGCTGTCAAAATATCAAACAGTACAGGTACGTTGATCCGTTGAATTGCAGCTTTGGCAGATCATAATTGCATGGAACAGGCGGATCGCATGGTGATATTTATAACATTTTTAATTCTACATCCTTTTATAACCTGTTTCTACAGTGCAAGTGATGCTTCACACCATAATTTTTATCGACATAATGTTATATTGTACTAATAACTAATAAAATTACTGATTTGCAATTTATATATATATGTATTTTTTGTAATTTGTAATTAATATTTATAACTTTATTATTTAAAACATACATAATATTAGCAATTAGAGATATAAATATTTTGGAAATACACGCTTTTAAAGTGAAACTTTATGCTCAAATCGCAGCTTTCTTTGAAACAGTCGGTCTAAAAACGCCGTGTGATTGGGATTTTGTTTGTAAAAAAATATCTGCAACACTTTCTTCTAGAAGTGAATTTCGCTGCTTGATGCATTCAATCTGACCAGTAGCATAGTAACAGATTGACTGCGTAACTCCTCAAAATGGCAGTCAAAATCAAGATGGCTGCCGTTAGTGTTTATGCTTGTTTATTTACATTGAAAATAACTAAAACATTTAAGATTTAGAAGCATAAAAATTAAAATGAAAGCATGAAATAATTTTTTATAAGACAAAAGAAGTTCATAGTAAAGAAATATATTAATAGTATCCATGGCATGACAATAAACAATAAGCATCCTGCGGCATTTTCAGAAAGCAAGGGTTGACTGCAACTTTTTCAATTACTTCAGTTTTTACAAATGTGTCAACTGGTAAGTATTTCTAATTTTAATTTTACACTTTGCTTAACCATTAGAAAGGAGTATGGGGAAGTAATTCTCTCGATCATCGATGGTACGATCTCTTTTCAAGTGAACTTGCAGGCTGATTGGAATTCAAGTTATCACCAAACTTCTTCGATACAGCTTTCCAACTATGGATTCATGGACCAGCCTTCTGAGGCACACCCTTCTGCGCATTAGTTCGAGTTGATTGCCAAAGTAAATAATTAGGTTGTTGATGCCACCCACATTGAGCATTGTAATGAAAACGGCCATTGACCAATGCTTGATTTTCGGTTTACAATGTATGTCGCGTATATTTGATATGCAATGTCCATCCCACTTTCGGCTGTTTTATAGAAAATAATCACTTCTGGTATGTTGTTATGAAAAGAGATTACAGGAAAACAGAACATTTCCATTACTGAACACGAAAATAAATTCAAACTTATATATTTCGCAAGATATCCATAACTTCTATAAATTTTATTCATCAAATGAGCGAAATAAACAACTGGGAAGATAAATAAGAGCTTTAAAAAAAGGACGAGTTCGGTCGCAATTTGCTTTAGATGCCAAAACAGTTAGAAAATAGGCCTTAGATAATAAATTGAGTGGATAACGAATCCTTTTGCTCCATCAGCCGATTCTTCAAGCATTCATCTGTGAGATTTCATCGCCAAAAGAGTGCCTTTTTTGACAATGTTCCCTTTCTTGACAATTTTCTGCTTTTATTCTCATAATAAAAGAAACGTACACTGTAAAAAAAATTTGCTCCCATTCGAACCAAATTTTGATGCTCAGTAGCTGTTACCGTAGGATGGTGAAATCTTGTACCAACATTTGGATTTTCCTATTTGAACCAAGTTCCAACTATTCGAATTAAGCTTCAACAGGAGCTCCAAATACTGGTTCAATATTTCCTCATCTTACAGTAGCAGCTTTTGAGCACCAAAATTTGGTTCAAACTAGGACAAGATTTTTAACAGTGTAACACAAACGAAATAGGTCTTCATGCCTGGTGAGAGTGGCAGAAGAAACCGGTTTGTCGCGTATTCTCCCCATGATTACATGGTGGGGAGGAGGATGAATGCTTTAAGAAAAGGTTGCTATTTCTGAGTCCAATTATATGAGAAGTCTATGGTTAGATCTCTACTCCGCGCGAATGGCGATTAAACTGGCTAGGAGTGTTGCAAACACCACTGGAAAAACGCGAGTCTCTAGATGGGCGAAGCACTGCTCATTTTAAAAATTATGCAGTTTTAAAAAATCACTGTAATTGGAAAATTGTCTTTTTTATTCTTGTATTTAACTTTTTTAACCGGGAAAAAGGGTGAAGTTAAATTTTAATATTGTAAGTCTGATTATTATATTAAATTGTATCATCAATCAAGTATTATTAATGGCTATTACTACAGTGTCATTGATGACTATTACTACTGTGTAACTGATTACTATATTAAATAGTTCGTTGGCAATTCTGAAATTTTTTCATGCCATTTACAATTTATAAAACCATTAAATAATATATTGTAAATACTGTGTAATTTTAACAACTGATTTTAATGTAACCAAATTTCCCCCCCCCCTTCCAAATCAGGGCGGGCGCTCATGTATTTTGAACGCATAGAACATATAAAAAATAGCTCGAGTCCTTTAAAATTCTCATTGTTGTAAGAATATTATTTTTTAATTTTAAGTTATATTTTTTGTTGAATAAAGTCACACAATCAAGTCTCACATTTATTATTACACAATT